>WEIV01023710.1:241544-407189 GCA_013390005.1 Calyptomena viridis
TGCGGGCCGCGGGCGCGGCGTGCGGTGTTCCCCGGACCCGCCGGGTGCAAGGCCCCGTTGTTGGGCCTGGCGGGGGGATGGGAGGCGGCTGAGGGGGGTGTGTGTCTATGCGGATCTAAGTGTGTGAGTGTGTGTGCGCACATATATGCGTGTGTATGTGCAGATATACGTGTGTGTCTGTGTATACACACACACACATGCGCGTTTGTGTGTGTCCGGGATACCCCCGCCGGAGTTAACCCCGGACCCCCGGTTTCCCGCCCTCCCAGAGCTGGAGGGGACGGACAGGACGGCGCAGAGAAGGCCAGAGGGCAGGCGGAGAGATGGCGACAGGGGCAGATGTACGGGACATCCTGGAGCTGGGAGGCGTGGAGTCGGAGAACACGGGCACCATCAACAAAAAGGACATCATCAACTCGGATAAGGTGAACTGCAGAGCCCTGAGGGGCTGCCTCGTGTTTTCTAGGCACTGACTGATCTTGAGTGCCCTGTTTGGGGTGAATATTGAAAAAAAAAAGATGGAATAAAGTGTGTTCCTACCGTAGTCCATTTATATTTGTGCTTTCTAGGAGTGTCAGGAAATGCCTGGAGGGTTCCCGGTGTTCTTTAGTTAAGTGTGCTGTGGCATTTGGTGTGGGGTTTAAGATGGAATTGTGTAAATTGTGTCCTGGTAAGCGGGACACGAATGTCCTGGCCCCAGGACATTTTCAGCTGTTCCTAAAATTCCCGTTTTGTGAAGTGTGTTTACTATCTAGCCCCCAAGCAACTGGAAATAATATAACACATTCCTGTTTTAGAAGAAAAGAAAACATTGTTTGAGTTGATTGGATGCTAATTGTCTTCCAACCAAGGGAGCATTCCCTGGGTGGGGAAAGTGTGTAGCTGGGGTTTGGGACAACTGGGATGCATTGCCTGTAGGAATGTGGGCAAGTTAGAAAGCTCTGTTAGGATGTGCGATGTCCTGTGATGAGTTCTAATGTGCTACTTTATGTTGTTGCCTTCTGTATTTAAATTCAGGCAAGGTCTTGAGTGTCCCATGTTTTGCAAGTTGTTGGGAAGGTCAATTCACAAGTAGTTAAGAGCTGTGGAAGTGCTTGGAAATGAGCCCAGGGAGATGAAATCCCCAGGAGCTCTCTGTTACAGAGATGGTCTGATTTGAAGTAAAGTCTGCTGGTTTTTTAGGAAAAAATCAAACCGAAACTAAACATATGCAACCACCTCATCCCTAAAAGCACTTCCTGACTGACATTGTTTGCCTCCACTGAAACATTTGTCTCTGAAGAGAAGCACTGTGGTTTCACGGCTGCCTCGTTAGGGATAGGACACACAGTATACTTAGAGTAATGAAAAACCAAGGAGTTTCACTGAAGTGTAAAATCCCCAGTTATCAGCTGTGTTGGTGAACAGTGTCTGGTGTGCAGCTCGTGTGCTGGATTCAGAGTGCTCAGGGCTGTGAGTTCTTTGATTGAAATGTGTTTTTTAGCCAGCAGAGAGCTGAAGGAGTACTGACAGTTGTCTGTCTCTCTTTTTGGAGTGAATAACGTAGTTTTCTCCTCAAATTTGCTGTACTGGAAAGAGAGAGGAAGAGATTTTGGTGTGCAAATTTGGTGTGAGATTTTTGGAGGGGTGCAGGAGGCCACTTGTGGCTGTGAGCGAAACATTCTGAATTTCTACACAGTACAGAAACTAAGCCAAACCAAAGGTGTAAGCTGCTATCACACAGAGGGTGCAAAGTTGCTAATAACAGTGCAGCACTTGCTCAGGAAATAGATCTGCTCTCAATTAGAAAAGAAACAGATTGATGTCTTGAAGTCCTGAAAGAACCGTGAAGTACTTTCCAGTCCATTAGTGACTGAGAATGTTAAATAAGAATTACCAGGCATAAAAACATTTAAATCATCAGGACCAAGTAATTTGTTCTCAACTCCTTAAAGAGCTGGCTGAGCTGATCTCTGGCCTGCTGATATTAGCTTTTAATAAATCTAGGAACTTTGGGGGAATTCCAGAAGCCTGTGTTCAAACAGGGGGTGTGGTGACCTGTGGGTAACTGCCTCAGTTGGCCTTACATTGCTCCTGGGCAAAGTGATAGACACACTAGGAGAAAAGTGTTTGATTAGGGATGAAAAGGTGCTGATATAATGCATGTCTGTCATGAAGTTTTATGGCAAGTAGTTGTAGTCCAAATTGACAGATTATTATTTTTCGATGGGATCTTGAATTTGCTTGGTAAAGGTGACAGCATGGATTTAACACAATTTATTATTAATTATTTAACACGGTGTTGGTTTTACTACTGAAAAATACTCTGATTTAAAAGTTGGTAATGATATGGTAAACAAGAATATAGTAGTAGTGACATGGCTACTAGTTATAAAGATGGTACATGTAGACCAAATGCTCAGTAAACTTGTCCCACTTAAATAAAGTGTAACATCTTAGTGTGGCTGTCACTCTACTACCTGAATCCGTACAAACTTGCATATGTGATGTGAGTGGGACTGTGTCTTAGTAACCATCAATTCTGACAGGGTTTTAGAGGCCAGATTTGAGTTGTGTACACTGAATTCCTCGTATGGAGAAACTATGTCAAAAAAACTTCTTTGGTGTATAAATGAAAGGGTGGAGTTGGGACCAGAGAATTTTTGTAGGTGATATAGATAGTTTTGCTAAGGGGCTACTGCAAGGGCTTGATCACAGCAGGTAAAATCTGAAGTTGCTGCAGAACAAAGTGACAAGGACTAAGAGACGATGTGAAGACATTTCTTATTATCTTCTCTAAAAGACAGAGAATCACTTAATTAAGTGCAGTAATACCTCTGTGTGAGGACAGTGCTTACCTAGTAAGAAAAGACTTGGTGCACCAGCCCCAGAAAACTACAGCCAGATGTTCAGCTTGGAATTTAAGTGTTATCAGCAACAGCAAGTGTCTGAGTACTGGTGAGCACTATCACTGAAAGTGGGCACATTTTGTCTGTCAGTGTCTTCCACCAGGAACAGGCACTTTCCTGGAGAAATTCAAGGTGTCTAAAACCAGATAAAAGTAAGAACCATCACAGGACACCAGGTTATATAGTTTAACTTTCCTTCAGAAATTACTCCTTCTGAATCTGAAATGCAATTTTTTTGTTTCAGAAAAAATCCAAGAAATCTTCAGAGACATTGACGTTTAAGAGGCCAGAAGGAATGCACCGAGAAGTTTATGCACTTCTCTATTCTGACAAAAAGTAAGAGCTTATGGTCATCTGTGCACGTTATGGGGTGGCAGGGCAGTGTCCTCTTGAAACTAGGCCCAGTCTCGCTTCCCAGATTGATTTCCTTTTTGTGCTTGGCCCATACTTACACCCTTCTCTTAGTCATGGACAGTGTCTGTGTTCTCTAAATTTGAGGGGTTAGTTTGATGTAGGGAATGAATTAGATACAGGCACAATAGTCTGGGGCAGACAAGCCAGTGTTCTTACTCTCTGTATCTAATTCTCTCTTAATCTCAAGTGGGAATAGCACCTGCTTTTGTTTCTGCAAAAAGGCTTCTGCAGCCTGTATTTAGCTTGTTCTGGACTGTGTCCTTGCCTCAGAGGTCTCTTGCATAGTTTGCTTTTCAGATGGGTGTTCTGTTCAAACCCATCCGTGCTGTGTATTCTGTTCTCTGATGACAGAAGCATTGCAGTCTGGGAAGTGCAAAACCTGGAATAAAGCCTAAACCAGGGTTTTCCCACCTTAAACATTGTGGTGGCAGATCCCACTCAGAGTCTGAAAAATCTTTTGAGTTTGTCTTGGGCTGCTTCTTGCTTCTGATCAGCCAGCACTTTTCTCCACCACAGGGATGCACCTCCACTGCTGCCAAGTGATACAACTCAGGGTTATCGAACAGTCAAAGCAAAACTGGGATCCAAGAAAGTCCGGCCTTGGAAGTGGATGCCTTTCACCAACCCAGCGAGGAAAGATGGAGCCATGTTCTACCACTGGAGGAGAGCAGCAGAGGAAGGGAAGGACTACCCTTTTGCCAGGTTCAATAAAGTAAGTGGGAGCACTTTCAAACAAAAGCATATAAATAGCAGCTGGAAAATACCCTTCAGTCAGCTTCTTGACTGTCCAGAGAGGAAGTTGGTGCTTTCAACAAGTGAAGGCTGAGTTAGATTTGGTAATTGCGTTTTAAATTGCAGCGTGGCCTGGAGCCATGTGACCCGGGACTGATGTCTCTGAATCCTTCAAGCGAAGTGGGCTCAGTATGTGGTCAGAGCTTGCTGGAACCCCAGTGTTTTAGGTGTGCAGTCATTGATTGGGTGAAGAGGCACTCTGCCGTTTAATTCAGTCCCTGACCCCCTGATTACAGGCTCACGGTAGTAAAAGATGTTCTATTCTGAGTGAGACATTAAAGTCATAAGTCTTGTTATTTTTCCCAGTATGAAAAAAATTGCCTCAGCTTCATGGCCAGAAAGCTGGCTTGCAACCTTTTGGCAAGGTTCCAGCACAGATGCTGAATTACGTTGTGTTCCCTCTGAAATTGCTCTTGTGGTATCAGTGTGGTGCAGTACCCTGTTCTTTGCATCTTGTATTAAATTGTCACAATGTGTTGTTGTAATCTCCTGCTGTCTTTTGTCCCAGATGTATCTGCTTTGAGTGGTTGGACCTTTCATGTGTATGCACAAAGAAAAGTACATCAAGATTTATACTTCAAAGTCAGGACCTCCAAAGTTAGGAAGGAGCAGAGTTAGGGTGCCTCCATAATGTAATTTAACTCCTTTCATGATGCAAATCTGAAAGGGTAAAAAAAAAGAATGTGCTAACATGATTCCACAAAAGCTCTGCTTGTGTGTAACCGTATACAATATTTTAAGTTTGTAACCCACAGAGCATCAGCTCTAACAAAGCTTGGCTTCCTGCAGAGTTAAGTGGTTGGTTGACCTTATATGTTAGAAGGCTGAAGCTCTGACTGATGCTTTTCCTCTTGCTGGGACATTGGTAAGAGCCTCCTGTGGTATCTCTTCTCTGATGTCTGGGGTGGAAGTCTGAAGTATGACTCACTTAGTTGCACCTACCTAGCTGTCTGAGTGAAACTTTGTGAGGCTGATTGTGTCTAAGACTCTGCTGCTGGAACTGGTTTTGGCTGAGTTCAACCGAGTTTATCAGAGGGGGCCACACATGGGTGTTGTAATTATACGATTCTTATTTCCTTAACTTTATCAGGTACTGTGAATTGACAGAGCCTTCAGCAAGGCTGTAACCTTTAGATTAGTGGTACAGACCTCTGCCATCTGCACATGCACAATTACATAATACTAGGAGCAAGTTGTTACCCTTGTGGTTCTGTAGTTAAGAAGGTCGAAGGCACTGGTGAAGAGTTTTGCAGATATTTTCTGTGTCAGAGGAGTCTTAGTTACTTTTCCAGACTCTTTGTGGGTTCCTTCTCACATACTTGATACTGCTGCCTGAGTCTCTCTCCCTTTGGCATGAGATGGTTTTCCTGTGTAATCTGTCCTGTTGGTCAAACTCCTTAACTCAGCTCCTAGGTCACTGCTCAGGTGCTTTCCCATTTATATGTGCTTCCAGTCTCCAAACCAAATCCCTCCTCTTCACTGTGGATCCAAAATGTAAACTTGGGTTTCACTGAGCTTTGTTTCAGGGTGTGATGAAGGAGTATAAAAGCAGCTAAAGGCTTAGAGAAAGAGCACGAGAATGGGGCAAATATACTTTTTCTGAGCTTCTGGTGCCCTTTGACTTAAGGATTTCTTAACTTGGAATCGTGTTTAATAATTCTTGCTAGGGATGGTCAGGGCAGAAAGCTGCTTTGTGAATGTCCCATGGTAATGAGTTCTTCAGGTTAATTTTCTGTGGTGTGCAAAGGTACTTCTGCTCATTTCAAAGTGCTATCTTGAGGTTTCATTTAGTGCCTCTGAGATCTCATATTACATAATGTAGTAAATTGTCCTCACTGTGTACTGTGTTTTCCGTAATTTGACATGCTCTCCTTTGAACTGTCTCACCCTTGTTGTTCTCAAATACCCTTTCTATTCAAGTGGGTGGACTAGGAGTAAGTGTTTCACTTGCTGATGGGTTTGTACATGGGCTGTGTTTCTCTATTTCCCTCATCATTTTTACTGTTTACTTTGTCTTTTCACCACTGCTAGGCATTGTGCTGATGTTTTTTACAGAACTGTCTCATGGCTCCAGGATCCTGAGCAGTTTCAGCTAATTTAATGCTCTTCATTGTGTGAGTTTGTAGTATAAAATGTTGGACTGAGAGAAGTTTTCTGGGCCATTGAATCGTCTTCTTGGCTCTTTCAGATCCTGCCACCATCCAGTCCTTTTCAAAAACTGATCAAGTTCCTTTTGGAAAGCACTTGGCTTTTCTTGCCCCTGTGTTTCCTTGGGAAGCTGTTCCAGACTGTCTCTGCTCCATTTCATTTCCAGGTTAAATTTTCCATGTTAAATTGGTTTTTCTTTGCAAGTCAATTTCTTTGTTCTTATTTCAGTTGTTCTTTTCTTCCCATGGCTATTCCTTTCATTTCATCTAGCATACTTGAAGCCTGCAGATTCCCTTTCAGACTGCCTTTGCTAGGTTGCTTTCTCTCCCAGTCTGCTATGGGAAGTCAAGCACTCCACCCCATTGCTCATCCTTGTTGCTCTTCTCTGTACTCGTTTCCATTTTAGTTCATCTTTCCTGACCAGGGATCAGTAGTGGTGTAGTTGGTATTCCTGCCAGTATTCTTGTTGTGCAACTGAAACACTGTCAGTTTCTGTTGGAAATCCCTCTCTGGGAGTTATATTTGCCTTCTCATCGTTACATTGCATTTGAACATACAGCCATTTCATGGTTGGCTCAAGCTTTCCATCTGTTCCCACCTTCTCACTTCTCGGGTTCTCACCTGAGCAGCCATGAGTGGGGGCTGAGGGAGTGTTTTGGAAGTGTCTTTGCTCCTGTTGCATTCTCTTGTGTGATGAGGCGTTTGCAACCTTCCCTTCCATCCACTGCAGAGGGCTCTTCTCCTGTGTGTGTGCTACTCTAGAACTCATTTTGTTTCATGATGTGCATGGGACATCCTTACAGTGTCCAGTAGGATGGCATTGCTCCTGGTGGAAGTGGTCCTTGCAGGTTGAGGTGCAGTGCATCCCCAAGAGATATGCCTCACCTTTAAGCTCCTGTGTCTTAAGTGATGGAAGAAGGGCAGTAGACCTAAAGTGACTGTTACTTGGAGGCTCAAAAATGCTTCTCCGAGCTGTATGGAGCTCATGAGATGACTTTCCTAGTGTAGGACATGAGGCCATAGAGGTGTTGAAGCACATGTGCTGCTCACATGCAAACCATGTTTCTTGTGGAGGCAGGACCTCTTCAGGCTGATCAGTTTCACCACAGGAGTGTTGGGAAGGAGTGAGGGAGGAAAGCACAGGCTTGTTTACACTTTTGCTTTACCACATGATAGGATTTCCCCTAATGGAATAAGTATTTTTACTGTTCCTTCAGTACTCATGTGATACTTGTGTTCTGGATAGAGCCGTTGCAGAGTGGTTCCGGGCTGGGGACAATGGTGTGGGCTTGGCCTTTTAGGCACCTGGGGCACTGTGAGACTTGGACTGTTGTTTGGCCCTGTGGCTCTGCTGCAGAAAGGCTGGATGGGGAAGGGGAGGACAAAGTTGTTTGCCAAGTTTATGGCCCTCAGTTGTACAATACTCAGCCTTTCAGATCTTCATGGAATTGTCTGCACCAAACATGAAAGGAGTAGGTTGAGTATCAAAGCAGAAGATGTGCTAAAGGCTGGGGACTACTGCTCCTTGCCTTTCCTGTTCTTCCTGTACAAGTGAGCGTGTCCCAACCCAGGTAAAGAATCAACTGTCAGAGCAGTTTATGCCAAGGTAGTGGTGTTGCTGTATGGGAGGAATGCAGGAAGGCTGGCTGAACCTTGGTTTCACTGTCATGTTGGCCTGATAATTTTGAAACCTATAGCCAGGATGTGGATTGCTGACCTTTACCTGTGGTAGTCAGCAACCTGAAATGGGTTTCAGCCTCCCAGGCAGTAGTTCCTAGTAGGTTCCCCAGATTGTCATGTTTGTGGCCCTGGGTTCACACCTTGCTCCATATCAAGTTCTCTGCCTGCTCGTCATGTTTCCTGCCAGGACTCATTGCTCAGGATCCTGGCAGCCCCCTCCTGTCTGTGCTGTGCTCGTGTTCTTGGCTCAGGTATCTTGGCCCTTACCAGCTGGCAGTGAGGAGGACAGTGCTGCAGGAGAGCTACTGTGGTTTTCTTTTCTCTTCACAGACAGTGCAGGTACCTGTCTACTCAGAGCAGGAGTACCAGATGTATCTCCACGATGATGCGTGGACCAAAGCTGAGACAGACCACCTCTTTGACCTGGCTCGGCGTTTTGATCTGCGCTTTGTGGTCATCCACGACCGCTATGATCACCAGCAGTTCAAGGTGAGTTCTGGGGGCCAAGAACTGCTAGAAACCTGCTGCTGTGGCATATGCAGGGGTTTACCCCTTATATCAACTTAATTAGGGGAAAATAATGAATTATTGGCAGCAAGGAATATTGAATTTCCAGCGCGGGGCATTGCTGCTTGCTTAGTTTGTAATTAAATCCACTGTGACTTGTGCTCATTCCCTGTTGTGTTTTATTAGAAAGTTAGAAGGTTTGCAGCTGCTGTGGGAACCATTGCCATTGTTCCTTGAAGATAAGGCAGCTGGGGAGTTTGTTTAGCTGAGCAGGCTAGGTGTTTTGGATTCCAGTCTAGGCCCTTGGAGAAGGATCTACTAATGAACCCTGGTGACTGGGACTTTTCCCTGATGCTAATCCTGACTTATGGTATGACCTGGTGTGGATTTCCACCACTTCTGCTGTGAAACAGGGGCTATCAGTGGTCTGAAAATGCAACCCTGGTGTCTTGATCGTAAATCTCCTGTAACTACTGGTTCCGTACTTCTGGTGACATAGGGAATGATGTGACTCCTACAGAACAGCTCCACATGCTGGAGCTTTTTGTTGCCCTCTGAAATGCTCACAAGAAGAGCCTGTAGCAAAGTGAAATAGCAAGAGTCTGCTCAGCTGAGCAGCCCGAACACCTTTGGTGCTTGTGGTAATGGAACACAGGTCAGACTCTGGGTAATGATGGGCAATGAGTTGTTGCAGCTGATACCTTCTTGGTTGTGGCTTGAATGACCATTGTCTGGAGCAGCTCAGGGACCTCCTGCACATCTGTTGCAGTTTCCTGCTCAAGATTTTCTCCTCTCAACTCTCCTTGCATCCTTTTGTCTGGGGATGCTTCACTGCTGTGTTGTATCTAAAACCCCAGCAGAATTGTGGGACCCTTTGGTCAGTGTTTTTAAAGCAGTAGCTGTGAACCCATGGCAATTAATTCACGCAGCTCACTGAGAAACTTCTTCTCTGTCATTCCACCAGCAGTGGCAAAGCCTCCTGCTGGTCTTAGATGGCTACTGCACAACAACCACTTAGGTTGTTGCTTTGGTACTTCTGTAATGTTGTCTTCCTGTGATGTATTCCACAGAAACGATCAGTGGAGGACCTGAAGGAACGATATTATCACATCTGTGCCAAGCTGGCTAATATTCGTGCAGCTCCAGGCACAGACCTGAAAATCCCAGTCTTTGATGCTGGCCATGAGAGACGAAGGAAGGAACAACTGGAAAGGCTTTACAATAGGACACCAGAGCAGGTAATTTGGGGAAGAGAGCATCACTGCTCTGAAAGATTTCTAAGTTGAATCAGTAGGCGCATGATACAGGCCAGAGGGTGGAAAAGGGAAAGAAAGACTAGACAACAAAAGAGCAATACCTGAGTACTTCTTTTGTTGTTGGGTTAATGTCACTTCAAGGGGTCTAAAAGGACAATAACTGAAAAATCTGACTATGCAGGAGAAAGGGTTATGTGAGCAGAGTTATGGTCTCTGGTAATTGCCAGGACCTTGGTGACACTGGACTAGTCCTCTGAGTAGAAGATCAATGTCTTACAAGTCCCACAGTCTTGTGAGGAGAGAATTACTTCCTTGAGAATAAATATCTTGCCAGAAAACATCGAAGACTGTAAAATCTGAATGTTTAGTTCTCCTTTTTGTTGAAGTTATGAAATGATCCCAGGTTTTAGAGGTTAAAAAACTGTGTGTTCCCCAAAGGCGGGGGGAGAGTATCCTTTTCAGTTAGAGGTACCCTCTAAGGACAAGTTCATATGTGTAATTACTCTGCTTGTCCTTTCCCCGTAGACAGTGTCAGTACTGTGTCAGCATAACTGCTCTAGGTTCTGCATGCTATGTCTGGGGAGGAGAGCCAGCTTTTCACAACACTGCATTTGCAGCTACAGTGTATTTGGACATTTTTACCCATCTGTCTGTGCTCTTGGTCTCTTTGGAGATGGGATTAGTCATTTATGGATGCTGATGAAGGGTGCATCATGGGTGTTGTGATACAGCACCTGCCAGACTGTAGAGTGGCATTGCTATGGGTGCAGGGCAAGGTTATGGAGCATAACGTGCTTTACAAATTCAAGATGTTAGGCAGGAGCATAAAATCATTCTCAAGCGGGCCCAGGGCAGAGCTGTTAACAGTAGATGGCCCCCTTGACTTGTCAAGCTTCCTCTGCTCCCTGGTTGCCTTGACATGCTCTGGTCTGCAGGTGGCAGAAGAAGAATACCTCATCCAGGAACTCCGCAAAATTGAAACCAGGAAGAAAGAGAGAGAAAAGAGAACCCAAGACCTGCAGAAGCTCATCACAGCTGCTGACACCACCACTGAGCAGAGGCGTGCCGAGCGCAAGGCTCCCAAGAAAAAGCTGCCACAGAAGAAGGAGACAGAGAAGCCTGTAAATATTTCTCATCTTTCTTTTTTTGTTTGTTTTTTTCTTTTCCCTGTTTATGCTCTGGCTGGGTAACATGTTTTCTTCAGCAAACCTGCAGGAATCAGGCACTTTTTGGGCAAGGAGAGTAACTGCTGGCTGCCTTCTGGCAGATGTTTTTTTGGTTAACTGACAGGAAGGCAAATCAGTGTAAGACAACCATTGTCAGTGTCCTCTTGTGTGCTCTCTGTCTCTCTCCCATTTGAAAAATGCTGGTTTAAGTCCTGTTTCTCTTTCCCCCTCTGAGAAATGAGCTGAAATGATGCCAGCCATTCATGCATCATGGCAAGGAGAAGCATCTGTCTACCTGCTTCTCCCAAGTGTATTCTGTTACTGCTGTGTAGAGTTGGCCCAAAACCCCATTGTCTTTCACCTGCCTTCTTTTTCAAGTTCAGGTTTTCCTTTCCTTTCCATTTCCTGAGTCTCAGCATCATCTCCCCAGGCTCAGTACATGCCCCTCTCCTGATCCTCAGCTGTGATCAGAGCAGCCCTGCAGTGGGACTCTTGTATTTTGGGAGGTATTGGTATTTCTTCCTGAGCTGAGCTGAAGTCTAAGTAGCCCAGAACACAGGTTCCAGTTCACATTTGATGCTACCTCAGTTTCCCTTTCTGGAAAGAGGAGGACAACATGGACTAATATAAATTCAGCACCTTCAGTAGGAAAGGGCTGTTAAAAAAATCTCAGATGTTTTCAGTGCGTCCTTGGGAATTCCTGTCCCTCTACCTTGTGAACAGAGAGCACTTGTGTCCTTTTTCTCCAAAAGGTTCTATATAGGGAGGGGAGAGAAGTAGTGAATGCTAGACAGTTACTGCTTGAACTGTGTATAATGGCCACCACTTCCTCAAAACACTCTTTTGCTGTGTTGTGTCCCATGTGTGTCCCTGCTATGTGATGAATATAGTATCTCTGGGCACCTTGTGCACTGAATTCCCCTTGAGAGCTGATCTGGGAAAGCTCAGCCATGGCTGGCATATCTCCTTCTAAAGAAAGCAGTTTGTCATTGGTGGTAATAAAAGGAGGGCTAGAGAATGGGCTAGAAAGGTGCTGAGGATGCCAGGGCAAGGGAGTCTACCCCTGAATGTTGGCCAGTGCCTGTCTGCGGGCATGTAGTGGATAGGCACGCCAGGGTGGGCAGAGAAGCAGTTTCTGTTGTTGCACTAGCATCATTTCAACCATGACAGAGTCCATTAGGAGTCAATTACCAACTATAGCCGGGAAATGTTAAGAAAAAAATTGCATTTTAACTAAGAATTTGAATCGGGAGCTGCATCAGCATCATTTCAACAAAGGAAAATCATTTACCAAAGAGTCAATTGAGGTTGAAGCGTTTACAGCATGTACAGGCTGTACAGGCACACGAGGCAAAAGAACTCATTTAATTGCTTATGCACTGAGTGCAGTCAGAGTTGGCTCAGCTGAGGCAACGATGCTGATTCACCCACACTGCTTCTGTCAGGGTGTTCAGCAACAGGCTGAGGGGCAGAGTTCGGTGAGTCTGAAAGCCAGCCTTCATCCAAAGGAAGCAGAGAGGATTGTGTTTTGATTGCAGCCTTGTTTGTCTCTAATAATGCAAGCAGGGAGCCTATATCCTACCAAAGATCAAAGTGATCTCTATGAGTTCATGAGCCCTGTTGGTATTTAGAGAATACTTTTTTCAGTCATGGTCATGTTTAGGAATATCTTCCTGGGGCATCTGTTTATTGGACTGACAACAGATAACTTTAATAATCTTAATGCCTGGCTAACTCAAGACCAAGACATAGACATAGCTGATAGAGATGTGAGAGTCATTGGCAGGGAACTTGAGAAACTGAGCCACTGCCCTTCAGTATCTCTTATGATCTTGGGGCAGCCCTGCTTGTCTCAGCCCTGTGTGGAATGAACAAAGAGCAAGCTGCAGGGCCTCTGCAGAGAAAAATGTGGAAGCAGCAGGGCAAATGATGTCTCCAAAGAAATGGGGAGATTTGAGGTGACTCTTCATTTTGGAAAGACATGATTGTGCATGTGTTTTGCAGAGGTTGTGGCTGTTCTTAGATTGAATAATGAGTATCGCTGACCCATTCAGGGGACCCCACACCATTCAGTGCACAGGGCCCTGCAGATAGCCTGGCTTAGTAGTTTAAAAGTTTGCTACTGTTAGCAGCAACAGCATTAGAAGTTTGCTGCATTTTATTGCTATGCTTAAAATATGAAGTAAGAAAGAAAACTGTCTAATGAGTGGACAAATGGCAAAACGTGTACGAACAGCAGGCCTCCCTGGAGGGGGGCAGTCCTCGCATCCTCATTAGCAGGACCATGTCTGTATAGATTAGAGCTTTCTCAGCTCATTCCTTAGAGAATTTGCAGTCAAAAGCCAAGATTTAGGGAAGTTCTGGGCTGTTTTGATCAGTGAAATGGGTCTAAGTTAGATAAGGATAATATTGGGCAAATATGCACGAATACCTTTCATGGTGAGGCTTTCTGTGTGGATGGGTATGTGTTTGTGCAGAGCAATGCATTCAAGCCAACTGAACAAAAACACTTGAGCTTTTCCAAAGGTACCTTCAACCAGAGTATTTTTGTCAGAATTGCTTGGGATTTTCCCACTGAATCCCATTGCTTAGGATTTTCCTCTTGCCTCAACTCTGACACGTGGTTGTAGCAGGTGGTTCTCTGTCACAGGAAGCAGTGTTTCCCCTTCACATAGTCTCTATGTGAAATCTTGTGTTTCCTCCATCAACACATCCTGTTTCGGTCTCTTTCAGGCTGTTCCTGAGACTGCTGGCATCAAGTTTCCCGACTTCAAATCTGCAGGTGTCACGCTGCGAAGCCAGAGGGTAGGCTGTTGTCCTGGTCCTGTGGGATCTCTGTTAATGTCTTTCAGCCTGCTTGTCTCTCTCCTCATCTGTTCTCCTTTTATAGCTAAAGAAAGTCAAGTTCTTGTCTCTAAAATAAGAAAGGAATTCCATAAATGTGGAGACTCAGAAACCTGGAATGCTGGCACTGTGAAAACCAGTTCATTGCCTTGGAGAGGAACCTGATATTTGTTACTGGTGTGCCTGCTCTGCTGTTAGACATGTGTGAGACAGACCCAAATGGAGCTGTGTAGTCCAAACAGAGCTCACAGCTGAAAATAATAGGTCTCTCAGAGCACATGTGTTAATAGCCAAGAGGTGCTTTTGGAGTGGTTTGAGTTCGAAGGGACCTTAACGATCATCTCTAAGAACTGGATGTTCAAGTTGTGTCTTGAAAAAAAAGGACACACAAACACATACAATTTTTAGCCTTTCTATTTCCATTATCTTAGAAAATATTTTTTTTGAAAAGCCTTTTTGTTCATTCTGTTGCAGAGATATTCCTGATAAAAGACTTTTCTTGCTGTTCTTGTATTGCTTTTTTGTATCATCAAGACTTGACACCTGCCGCTTAGCCACAGGTTTTGGGATATTGAGTAAGTTAAATCTGCTTGGTTGTTTTCAGAGGGGTTTTGACAGCAAACTCCTGTGTGCCCAGTACAAGGAATTTTTTTTTTCCCTAGGCAAATAAGATAATATTTAGTTGCTTTATTATAGCAAACTTGGATAAGTAGGTTCCTTGCCTGGCACCCTCACTCGGCATAGTAATTTATATGACTGTTTTTATTCAGTCTTCTTTTGATGTCAGAATAGTTTCAGATCTTGCTGGGAACAGCCTGAGGCTGTTAATAGAAATGTGTTTGGGATCATGCTGCTGCGACGTACAGGTGCACGTGCATGTTAGAGGCAGGATGCCTCAGCAAGGTCACTGCTGAGGGACCCCTGGAGTGTACAGATGCCACCATCTGCAGGCTACCTGTTTGAGTGAGGGGCTACAGCCTTGAGGAAATCACAGTCGAGAGACAAGCAAGACTGCAGTGCATGTGTTGAGATTTATGGAGACGTGGCAGATGTGTTCTCCAGCACTAAGATAAATAGAGTAATTTATGGAGATTGATTTGGATTTTGAAAACTAATAAGTGGTGGTTAATCTTTTCTATTTTTTTCACCCCCTCTGGAAGAGAAGCTGAGCAATAACCTATCAGTGATGGAACCATCTGGCAAAGCCAGCAGCCTTTTTGTGTGCCAAACAGGCAATTCAAATCCCAGCCTTCATGAAAATGGGTGCTACATGCTTTTATCTGTTCACTTTAATGCTCACAAAATGCAGAGGTAAGCTGAGGCATGGCAGTCTGATTCAGTGGCTTTTAGCCTGCAGTATCCAAGCTCCTGGAATGACCTAGAGCAACTTTTTATGCTCTGCTTGAAAATTTTAAGGAGATAAATGCTGTTATTAGAAGTACTTCTGGTTTGGGAATTAAAAAAGATGGTAAATCACTGATCTAGGTGAAAAAACAACACTTTGCTGTTTGAAAATGTGAAACCTACCTCTAACCCAGCAAAATGAATTCATCTGTGGCTTTTAGAAGCCACAAATGTGGAAGCCATTTAGATATGGCTTCCATATCTAAATCTTCCCTGTTTTTAAAACAGGAGCTATTAGACTCACTTCCTTCACAGATGCATGATGGGGAGAATTAATTTCATGAGGTCAGTATGGGCCTTTTGAACTGGTAGGAGGTGCTGAAGTGCTAAATGGTGTAGAGTTGACAATCCATGCTAATACAAATTATTTTACTTGTGGGGTTTCTGTGGCAAACCCTCTGCACTCCAGTTGTGTGGAATTGATCAGGGTGGGAGCTGACTAGGACTAATTGAGGATGAAGTGCTGGAAACTCATGCACTGGCAACATCCAGTGTAAGATGTTTTGCCCTCAGCACATTGGAAAATGATTTCCAAAAGCTTGTGACATCCTGCAGTAAGTTCTTTTGCCTGAGGACCTAAAGAGTTCCTCACCTAAAGGCTTCTATTGTCCTCCTTTATTTTGTACTTTGCTACTGTGCTTTACGCCTTCCTGATAAGGCGAAGTTGGATTTTGCAGTGAGATCAGGGCTCAACCTCTGTCATGTGTGAAAAATGTACCATATCATCCCCAGGATAATAGCACTTACTCTTTGATTAAAGATTTTTTTTTTCTGAGGATTTACAATTAATCTGAAATCTTGAGTTAAAATTAATTTATAGAAATGAGTCCTTGAAGAAAAAGTTAGGAATCCGTATTCAACTTAATTTGTTCCCAGTAGTTTTTATGACAATAGCCCTGGCTTTTCGAATTCCCTCTGTCGTTAAAGCTTACAAAATCTTATGGACAGGCTGAATTTGAAGACTATTTTTTTTCCCCCTAGGATTAATGGTCACTTACAGCCATTATTCTTCATAACCGAAAGTTTCTCCTTCAGCAGACGCTGAAGAGTAATCTTCTGCAGTGAGTTCGACAAGCTGCCTTCTATCACAGTGGCTTCAGTCCCCCATTGTTCTCCATGGGGCTGTGGCCACAGGTAAAGAAGGCCACAGACACCGTGCCCTTGCTCTGCATGGGATTTCCCCTCTGCTTGCTCACAGCACAGACTGCAAGTTTCTCTAAGGCAGCAGGAAATTGGGCATTATGAAAAGCTTCCTCTTAATTCAAGGCAGTGCACTGCCTTGGTGCCACTGAGAACAGGAGGCAGTAGCAGATATTTTGGAAAGGGGTAAGTCTTTCAAGAGTTTCTTTGCCTTTGCTGTTAGTAAAACAGTGGCATGAAAATAACACCAGAATTATTAATCCAGTATTATTAATCCTAAGCATTACTTCTGTAAAGTGTCCTGTTAACACCAGGTCTGCTCAGCTGGGAGGGCAGACAGCCAAAGAGCCAGAGGAAATGGGAGATTGGTAGGGAATTTGAACAGGGAAAGGTGAGGAAGAGACTAAAGGGAAAGCGGAGAATGCTTTGGTGAGGATCTCCCTAAAGGAAAGGAAAGTGGGAGCTGTTGAACTTGAATCTCTTCCAGGACCCAGACAAACCAAGAGTAACCACAGATTTGTGATCTGGGCATCATGTTGCTTCTGTAGGGCAGAGCTGAGTTTGTTTTGATTTCACTGCAGTGTTTCTGTACTATGTCGTGTTCAGCTTTCTTTCAGGTTTAACCTTTGTCTTTGACTTCATTGTGTTCAAAATGCTTGACTTTGTCATACTTGACATCTCTGCACCTTGCTTTAAATTGTTCTCTCTTGGCCTTTTCTGTGAATTTGAACTTACGATTTTGGTAATGCTGTTGAATTGTTGCAGCAGTGCTTTTAGGAGGGAAGGTGATGCATGGAAAAGGGTGGACATTTGTCCCCATTCCTGCATGTCGAGGGAGTCATCTGTGTCCTTGCTCTATTGTCGTGGGTTTGGAAACAAAGGAACTGGAAGAGAATTGACTGAGTGATGTCTCATTTGGAAACAAAACAAAACTCCAGGATGAAAAGGAATTTGTAGAGTTCTCAGTCTACAGAAAGGACTGAAGGATGCTCCAGCTTAGTCATTCAGAGCTGGCCTCTCCCCCTCAGAAAAAGCTTCCAGCCTGCAGCCTGACTGCAGCTGCTAACTGGGATCTTGTAGACAATTTGCCAGTTGAACAAATTAAGAAAGAAGTAGAGGAAGGAAAATTACAAGTAGAGCTTTAGTACCCATTGATTCAAATATTCACATTTACCAGCTTTTAAATATTTAGTAGCCTGCTGAGCACTTTTTTAGCACTGATTAATGAATAGGAATTTACTGTGGTTGTGGGGGAAAAGCCTGTGTGTGTTTTTCCATTTTTTTTTTTCTTGGAGTGAGAACTAAGTGCTCACTGCAAGTCCAAGGTGAATGATCTTTCTAGAGGGAGATGGGGTTGTATGTATGTGTTTAGACATGTTTATTCTCTGTATTTGATCTGACCCATAATTAAATGGCCAAGCACGCTACGCTGCCTGTTTACTCTGCATCAGAGGCTCTTGGCTCTGTTCCTTCCCTGTCATTAATGCAAACCCAGACCTCATCGGCTGTGAACATGTGAAACATCTGTCTGTCCTGTGATCAATACTGCCCCTTCTGAGGTTCAGCTTTGGAAGCAGTTCCATAAAATATCAGTTATTTTTATTTGGATTTGATACATTTAATTACTTGGAGAAATTAATTATTTATTTGTTTTGTATTGATTGCACTCCAAGGCATCCTGACATCAATCTGATGGAGATCAGCACACCCATATTGGGTAGGAAAGTTTATGTTTCCAGGTCTGAACATCCCATGGATTAGTTAGTTGAGATGTGCTTGTTGCTTCTGTTAGCAATTTTTCATTAGCAAAGTTGTATGTTTTGCACTCTATAAGAGAGTGGGTGAGAGTAATTTCCATGGGGAGCCTGACAGAGGTGTGGAAGGGAAAGTAGTATCTCATTCCTGTGAATAAAAGTTATGAACAAATGATGCAGGCTGGATCGAATTCATTTTGTGGCATTGCCATCTATTTCTTGTATCACATGCCCTTTAATTAGGGCCAAGAGAGTGCTGGTGCATTTCCTAATCAAACTCCTGCCCACAGAAAATGAAATAAAGTGAAAATAGTGGTGTACTTATTTTTAAAGGGAACAGCAAAGGATATGAAATCTTGAATGAACTAGAGAAGGTGAATCCAGCACTTCTCTCCCTCCATTTGTGTTTGTAGCTAAACTGAAAGGCACTTAATGTTAAATTGCTGAAAGAAAATGCATCCGTCACCTTTTTTGTGGAGGTCATTGGAGTGGGAGAGCATCTGGACCAAAGCCTTAGTAACTGGTTGTCAGGTATAAAGAGAGCACTCTGGGTACAGGAATGGGGTTTTTAAAGTAGGTTGTAGCTCTGAAAGGGATACACTGTGTTGCTGCTTCTGTTGAATCATCCAGTACCAAACAGTGTCCATGCAGCACAAGGCCTCAGGGACCTTTGTCTCTCAGTCCTGGGCCAATTTGAGAAGCTTTTACTACCTCTGTGTGCCCATAGTGATGCAGTCCTGGGTGCCATTCATCAGCTAATTTTATTGTATGCAACTTGTGCAGAGCTCCATATATATCACTTTTTTCTTTCATTAGGGTAACCAATATAATGATCAGTCTGTAATTAGTCACTGTGGTTGTTTAGATTTGTGTTAAGTGTAGATTCAATTAAATTATTTAAGAGAAAAGCAACATCAATTCAAGGCTAGATGCATGTTTTGCTACAGTTTCTGGTGTCTGATCTGGAAGTTTATGTAACATTCTCATACTATGCCAGAGTATTGTTGGAGTTCTGCCTCATGTGGCTTGTCTTAGGGCTCTCCCTACAATTGCAGCACAGCTTCTGTGCTCTTGAATTGTTTTAGTCAGATGCAGCTCTGGGGCTGCAGCCATTCCCATTTTCTGCAGCCACCTCTACAGGTCTCAGCTTGGTCTTCATGCCTGTAAGTGAGTGCCAGGGCAAGGACTGCAGAGGGAATCTGCAGGTCTGTTTAAAACAAAATTCTGTAGTGTTGTTCTGGTAATGTGCTTTTAGCATAAAATACTGCCTGGTAAAAATGTCTTGTGCACTTCTTTCTTGTCCACCATGTATTTTCCTATTTTTCCTTACACAAACACTTTTTGTAGTCCTTTTGTATTTGTTATACAGGCTTACACTATTTTCAAAGGAAAAGGTATTTAAGGGCAGGGAATCTCAGGATTGGTAAGTGGCAGATAATACTTTGCTTGCCAGAAGATGACTGTCAGGTGGTAGGTAGTCCTGGCAAGGGGTGAATTCTTCTTGTCCTCTCAGGTGTCTTGTTTCTTGTCACAACCTGTGTGTCCAGTTGGGAGAAAGCCAGTGCTTTTCACATTCTCAGCCATCACTGTGTGGATTACAAGTAACTCTAATTTTAGGCCACTTGTGCTGTGTCAAAGCAATCTGTACCCCCCTTCCTAGAGAAGAAAGGGTGGGAGAGTATAAATACCTTGAATACGTTTTTGCCTGCACTGGTGAAAACCCATTGTGCTGAGACATTGATGCTTCAGGACCTTTGGTTCTTTTAGGAAGTCTTTCTTAGCTTTACCACTTGAATAAGTGCTACAGATGAATAATGAGGCATTAATGTTTATAGGATCAGTGAGCTGCTACTTTGCCATATGCCTACATGTACTGTGCTTCCCTGGGATCTGTTGGCCTCCCTTATCTTGATAAAGCTTTCACTAGGTATATTTCTGTAAAACTGGTTTAATTTAGTAGGATGATTCAAGTACACTATTTGTATTTTTGCACAATTGATTTGGGAATTTGTGAGGTATGTCTAACTTCAGTCCAGAAAAACACATGAAATGACCATTTACGTAAGTTGTTATAGAAATGTTTTCTTTTTAAAAGATTGCTTTATTTAGCATTAAGCCTCACTGATGGAGCAAGTTGATGGTCATGTGCCACCCCTGAGAGATGTCTGTGTTTAATGTCTTACATAGCATAGCAGAGATGGCATAGTGGTATTACTCCTTATTTTTACCTGTCCAAAATCCTAGTGTGGCAGATCAGCAGGCACAGATGTAGGACATAGATTTCATAGCTGTAAGCTGGAGCAGAGGGAAGCATGTATGTTCATTGAGACACTTGAGAATACTTGTGCAATTTCAAACTTTTCTAATTTTTGCATACATCCACTGCACCTGCCCATCCACCTTCCACTGTAGGGCTTGAGTTCTGAACAGTGAAGCACTTCAGAGTTTCAGAAATGTGCACATTCGTATCTGAAACTGAATTTCTCTGTTGGGGACTTTAGAATTCCAGAGCACTAAGACTAAAGTGCTTAATAGGTTCTTTTTTGCCTTGAGTCTTAAAACAGTGCAGGAGTGGAGGCTCTCTGCTCCTGCAGGTAGAGCCGTGCAGTCCAGGAAAGTTTGACCTTCAGGCAGAAAATGCAAAAAACATTATTCATCTGAAACTTTAGCACTCCTTCCTGGAAACCCACTAAACAATTCAGTACTCTAAAGATATCCATGAAGAAAGTGCCTAATGAGAAAGTTTTCTTGCTGCTGAAATCCACAAAGAAGGTGGTTTTCAATGTCAGTGAGCTGCATTATAATGCTGAACAATACTGGTGCTGGTGCATAAAACCACGGTTTACAACTGCACAGACACAGGTCAGATGTGTGGAGATTTTAGGATTAACAATTTTAGGACAGTCATATTGTTTAGGGTTGGGAAAGGTTGATTTTAAGGAAAAGGTTGTCTCAATTAAAATGAAGTGTAGCATCAGTGAGGAGATGTGAAATATTCAACCATTGATTAATTTTAAAAACCTTGTATTTTGGCAATATACCAAACAAAAGGTTTCAGCACAAAAGAGGATTTGTGGGGGTGGGGGCTGGGAAGTTATGAGCACCAGAAGAGGAACATTTATGAAGAAATTGATGAATTGAGAGCAGGACATTTAAGATGGCCACAGAGATAACAATCACTTGAGGGACCTGGCTGAATGTGTCTGTAGATCCTACAGATCTCTTCCATTCCCACTGCAGATCCCCATGACAGTCTTACCTGCCAGGAGGTGATGCTGTAAGACATACCAGGGGACTGTGATGCAAGTTCTGCTATTCCTTAGATTTTGTTACTCTAGTAAAATAGATTCAAATACATTTACAACTATGCTTAAAAGTATTAGCATAAATCATGAAAACTGAATGGCACACAAAAATAAACGAACCAAGTCTGTTTGGGGAGGCTATATTTTCAGTTATTTCTTATCCTGTTTGTTGATTTAATGAATTTTGCCAATTAGCAATTAATTTGCACTAGGTCTCCTAGTCATTAGTGTGAATTAGCAAGGTTTTGTTGGCAGAATGCCTCGAACATTAAATAAAAATCCTGTATCATGCCAAACCTCAAGGGTACTTACTCTGTGGTGAGACCCTTTACAGAAATTGAACTGCTCAGGGCTCACCCCTGGTCTCTCAGCCCCTGCTATGAAGGTGTGGTGGGTGCTTTGTTCTGGATCTATTTAAGGTGTGTGGCCCAACTCCTAAGCAATGTCCTCCTCCTTAAGGGGAGAGCAAAGCAGGTCAGTACTGGTGTACTCTGTCCCTCCCAGGCCAAGTGCATGCCAGCAGAGGCTGTGTGTCCCAGGCTCCTGTCTGCATAGGTAGACTCTGATATTGTGGCTTTGTGGTGTTGACTCACACAATTTTCTGTAGCTCTTTATTTATTTTTCTCTTGGTACACACAGTTCAGGTGTTTAATGCAGGTTGTTTATAGCAGGGACAAAGGATTACAGTCCTTAAATCAAAAGCTACGTTTGTGTAATTATAAGCACAGGCTGGTGTTGCAAAGAGGGCTATAGGGAAAGGCTGTCAAAGGAGAAGAGCATCCAAAATATAGTAACCTTAAAAATCCCAGCTAATCAGTTTTCTGATGGGAGCAATCTGTTTCCCAGGTATTATTATTATATGGGGACTTTGAAGATAATAAATAACAATAATAGTCTACTATGAGGAAGGAAAGAAAAGGGCAAATGCCATTTACCTCGGAAGCTGTGGGTGCTCACTGGAGTTCTCCAAGGAATATAGTTTTCTTCAGCACTTGCAGAGAACTTGATCCATGACAACACCAAGAACATCCCAGGAACTATGCTATAAGCAAGAACATTGCCTGGAATGGCATTTCCATTAATGCAGAGAGCTGGCTCACAGAAGCCACATATCCCAGAGCACCCATCTCAAGACAGAGGGCTGTTCTCTAGGCCATGGGCTGAGAGGCCATTGTGGTCCCTGGGAATTGCCTCATTCTTTCGGAATGAGGGCAAGTGAGCACGACTTCCAGCACTGGTGCTTCTCTGGACATCTAGTTAAAAGACCAAAACATAGAAGGGCTTTCCGAGGTAAGCCTGGGCTTTATCAGAGGTGTACAGGGTATGAGGGCTCCTCTTGCAACAAGGCAGCCCAGCTAACAGACCCTGGCTAACAGATTATCAGCAGTGTTTGAGTAATAGACTGCTCATTTAGTTTTAATACATTTTGCATAGAGAGCAATCAGCCTTCATCAGTCTTAGAGATGAATTGGCTTAGCCAGCTAAATTCTAAAGATATTAGTCTGACAGCAGCCACATAAATCATAACATTTTCTTAATGATGGTAAAATTAAAATATACTCTTGCTTTGAGAAACCAATGAAGCCTTCCTGTTTGCAGGACAGATCCTCCTGCCTGAATTAAAAGGAAGCTTAATTGATGTGTTTTTAAACTAAACTCACAGACCCACTCCTCCTGAGCATCTCCAGTGTTCCTTTCTTTGAAGTTAAATTAATTTGTCCTGTGTCTCCCTGCTCCATTCTCTAATCTCCAGGATTGTCAGTGAAGACCTTGGCTCAGTATTCATTGACCTGATTCCTGTGGGACAAGACCTGGGTGTGCACAACATTATAGTTGAAGACTTTGCCAGTTCAATCATTTGTGTTGCCAGTAGTTCCTTGAGCTAGTGGAGGCCTCCTAGGAGAAAAGCATGTGCTCTTCCTCTAACCAGTAAACCAAGACCTCCTGTCTGTCCACCCAGCCTAGCCGAGGATGAACTTTTTGTATTTCTTGTCCTTTGTTCCTGAAGCTGGCTTGGTGTCCAGCATGCTGCTGCCAGCTGGTGTTTAACAGAAGGGAATCCTGCCTTTGGCTAGAAAGACTATGATGTTAGTGTTGGGTGAAGACAGACTCTCATGGCTGTGATAATCACACAAGTATTGTGTGTCCAGAGCTCGGCTGCCTGAGATGCTGGGCTCTGTTAACTCCTTGTGTCCCCCAAGTTAAGGGCAGTACATTCTGACTAGGTCAGACCATACATCCCTCAGCTGAGGCACAGCTGGGTATGTCACCCATCTTAAATGTTCTGTATGATCCCTCATGGGGCAGGAGAGTTCTTTGGACCATGGCCTCTTGCTTTTAGGAATGTCTTCCTATTCAGCCTCCTGCTAAGCTGTGTGAAGTGACCTTTCCTTCCTTCCATCCTGCTGCTAGCTGCAGCATGGCACCCACCAAATAAACAGAACCACCTCCTGTCCCAGTGCTCTGGGCTGCCTTATCTTAGGACTCCACCCTGTCCTACTATTTTTCAGCAGAGCATGTGCAGGTAGTCTGTGCAGCAGGGCTTCTGAGGAAAGCCATTTTAGTGAGGTTCTGCTCAGAAATCAGAACTCTACTTAAACTCTACTTAAAGTTAAGGCTCTGGACCAAAGACTTAACTGAAATCCAAATACCTGATACCTTTGGCAGTCTTTCTTCTGCTAAAACAATGATTTTTTTGTGCAAATTAACTGCTGTGCAGAAATCCCAGCTCTAAGCCAAAGACCCTTCAGCATGTGACTTTATGGGAACTAAGGTGACCATGGGACCTGCCAGTGAGCTCATCCTAGAGGCCAGTTTTAAGGTGAAGTGAAGAGTGTCTCTTCCTTCAGGTCATTCCCAGCCGTGTTGCAGACTCATGGTTGTTTTGTGTGAAGTTTGGGCCACTGATCAGTGAGTGGTGTGCAGGGTGGCTGCAGGATGCTCTTGCCTCTTGCTGTTCAGTGGCCTGCTGGGCAGTTTGGGTTGGTGTTGGGGATCCCCAGGTCGAGATGTGACCCACCTTTCAAGGTCTGGATATGGAGGGGCAGCCTATGCCTGTGTACAGTAAGGTGTTTCACAGTGTGGTGTTGAGAATAATTTCTTTCCTGGTGTGTCTTCTAGCACAGCTGAATGCTTTCATTTTTTCTTGGATATATCTGCAGGGCTTGGAAACCTGTTCTCCCTGCCATATTGTGCTGGCTGCATTTGTGCTGCTGGTAATCTAATAAATACTTGGTCCGAGCAGCTTGCACTCCTGCTAGAGCCCAAATGAATGCAGAGGAAGGACCCTGCTAAGTGTATGCATTCTTCCTCTCCTGGCCAGCTCCAATTCCCTTTCATAGCTCACATCTGATGCTTCCTCTCTCACCTAGCCCCTTAGCTCCGATGTAAATGTGTGTGCACACTTCCGCCAGTCAAGTAACTGTGCTCTCTCTGTCTCTCCCCTTTGTTACAAAGCCTGCTCTGTAAATGAATCCCACAGGTCTGGGGCTCAGCAGGTAAAAGGAGAAGTGAGTCTGTTAGCGCATGAGTCTAATCAGGCTGGCTAAAGCGAATAAAGTAGGGCAGCGTTGCACATTAGCTGCTGTGTAAATGAGCCCTTTGATGGGCTGGGCACCGCAGGAGAGGGTTTGAAGCCAAGAAGAACTTTTGTTGTTAATTCAGTGACACATGGAAACTGTAAAACAGCGTGTCTTGCACACACACGAGAGAGAAAATAAAAGCCTTCACGACCGGGCTTTTCAATACCTGCCCTCGGACCTAGTCTGAAAACTTTCAGCCCCTGTCTCCCTCTCTTACCACTTGATTTTCCTTTCTCTTCCTTTCTTTTTTTGTTCCCCCTGCACTATAAAAAGAAAAGCTCTCTTGCCTTTTGAACTAGACGGCTGTGAGTGAGGGCTATCTCTGAGCTGTGTGGCTCTGTTACCTTTGTGTTCCAGATGAAACTGCCAAGCTCGGTGGGACAGAAGAAGATTAAAGCCCTGGAGCAGATGCTGATGGAACTCGGAGTAGGTGAGTAAAGGGGGCACGCGAGAGAGAAAGAGACACACAGAGCTAGCCTTTGTTCTCAAGATGGGCTATTTTTTCCCCTAGTAATACAGCCAGTTTCTTGAATAACAGTATGTGAATGGTTTTTAAAATATTTTATATGTTTAAAAAAAAAAAAAAAGGGAAAAAGGCAGAACAAGATGCACAGGGTTTTTTTTTTTCCTCCCAGTAGAAAAATCTTTTAAAAGAGCCTTTGTTTCTCTCTTGTTTGGGCCTTTTTAACCATCAAGAGAGGCAGCACAGTATTAGGAAGGCAAATCTCAGCCTTGACAGGAGAGGTACTTCTAAGTGTGTTAGTGACCATGGCACGTGCATTGTTCAGGGCTGCCCTGACTTGCTTTTAAGCTTCATTTCCTCTTAATTTACTGCTCACGGTGGCAAGTCCAAAATGCATCTGGGACTGTTCATCCCCCCTTTATAGGTTGCATGCTGTGTGAGAATCTGGAGCATCTCTGCTGAAAGGCGAGTAAACATACATCCCTCACTCTTGAACTTGAGTGTCTTAGCAGCAGAAAGAAGGGTTCACTTAACATGTACAATACCTGCTCGTAGCTAGAGGGGAAAAATTGCAGCCCATGGCCAGTGGCTGCTCTCCAGGCAGTGGGTACAGTTTGCAGGTATTACAGGTCCTGGCATGCAGTGCCTCTTGATTAGACACCTGATGATCCCTTCCCCCCACCACCCCCTTGGCTGGGGGGATTTTTAAAAGTAGGAAAAGAGGAAGAAAAAAGACAAAAAATAAAGGCCTTATTAGTGACTTACTAAAGATTACTGAGCCTGCTCCCAACTGCTGACTTCTGTTAAGTCTTGTTAGTTTTTTGGGTCAACTGGTTTATGGCTCTGTATGTTGTTTTGGAGACTGTGTGCAGTTCTAAAGGCTTCCTGTGGCTGGTGAAACTGGCTCAGCCAGGATGATTTCCCTTTTCTGCTGTAAAACTAAGGGAGTTACTGCTTGTGCTTGCTAGGGAAGCCTTGGGGAAAGATGTGAATGTTTCTGAGAGCTCACTTTCCAGAAGGATAAGGAGGGGTTCCTGACTCCCCAGTCCTGCCTTACAAAACGCACATATCTTGAGGGCTTCTTGGTGCTCCAGCCCTGCTGTGCCTTGGGGTGCAGAACCACACCTGGGCTTGGTGAGAGTGAACACAGTGCTAGCAGGAAGGGGTCATGTGGGCAGCGCCATCGACAGGGGCCACTGCCATATGTCAGGGCAAATGTGCAGAGCTTTATCCTTTTCTTCTCCAGAACTTGCAGCTCTTCCTGGCTCTGTGTGTAAGCACAGTGGGGTGCAGCAGAATGCAAGGTGTGATCTGCCACAGGTCTGTAACACAGCAGCAGAGCAGTTCTCTGCCTCAGTTGTACCCTGGGAAGAGCAACAAGAGAGGGGAGCTCAGCCTGTTCACCCCTTGTTGGTGAAGGTGTAGGGAATAGCAGGATCTCTTCCATCCTCTGCAGCAGTGTGGATACAATATCTCTGTATGACAGAGCTCCCCTCATGTGACCTCTGCAGAGCAAGGTTCAGTCGTCTGGTCTTATCTGTCTTCCATCATCTTTCATTTGCTGAGTCCTGGACTTTGCAGGTTCACCCTTAGTCCTTGGCCAGAACCAAAGGACAGCCTGAAAATTCAGGTCTGCAACCCATAGGGATACCAACTGCTACTGATACATGTGATGGGATTGAAGCTCCTGGCATGTATTTGTGGGAGTGAAAGGGCAGTCAGGACCTTTCTAGTTTTTTTCCATTGTAGAGCTGTAGATCTGGGTGTTTAACAGAACCCTTTTTTCTCTCTAGACCTCAACCCTATGCCCACAGAGGAGATTGTGCAGATGTTCAACGAGCTGCGGAGCGACCTGGTGCTGCTCTACGAGCTGAAGCAAGCCTTTGCCAACTGCGAATATGAGCTGCAGATGTTACGGCACCGCTACGAGGCCCTGGCCAAAGCTGGGAGCATTGGCCCCCTCAGCGTGGAAGGTGCCCATCCAGATGGCCAGACAGGGCTTGGCATCGAGGAGGGCAAAGGAGATACCAAGGACCAGATCATTGATGTAGTAGGAGCACCACTGACCCCCAACTCGGTGAGAAGGAAGGTTGTAGGGGCAGAACAGGGAGCACTCAGGTCTCCAACGCAGATGCCCTGACAAGCGCTGGGGATGCTGCCCTGCTCTCCCTCCAGGCATGCGCGTCCAAGGGAGCAGAACACGCCTGTTCCCCCCCAAGTCCCAGTGCTGCTCTCTGGGCTTGTCTTCTGTGCTGGACAGTGTTCTTGGTGCTACAGGTGGGGTCAGCAGGGCTTTCTACATCCTGCATGCAAGCAGATGGCTTGACGTGGGTGCCACCGTGGACCAAGGCAGTGAGGCTTTGGGTGATGGGAGCTTGCTCTAGGGCAGCAGCAGTACAGCTGCAGGCCTGAGGCATTTTCCGTCTAGACACAGGTTGCTCAGCAGAGGGAAGTTAGTGGGGAAAGCAGTCTTGAGGTGATGAGCCATGACTTGCCCAAGACCCTGGAGTCAAGCAGTAGCCTTGCCTGGAGCAGGAGGCTTGGGAAGGAGAGAGGTGTTTGAAGAGCAAAGGGTTGTTTTTATACCCTACTTCCAGTGCCAAGAAAGAAAAGCCAGACCTAGGGGTTCTTTCAGTGTGAGCCCTGTGGCAATGTTCTGTGCATGTACCTCTGCAGGATGTGAATCACCAGCCTCTCCTCCGTGCCTCCAGGAGGGCAGGCTGCCCAGCCCCTCACCACTGCCTCAGGGCCGAGGGTATGCCTGGGATCAGCTGAGGCTGCTTTCCCCTCTGTGCAGTCCCCCGGCACAGCTGAGCTGAACTGCCTGATGAAAGCTGCCCATCTCCACACCGTGGTATCCCCAGCGCCTCAGACACACTGCCCCTGGTAGCGGCACAGACCCTTACTTTCTAAAATGTATAATGTATTGCAGGATATTGAGAACACCTTGTCTGTCAATGGCAGAGGCGACACGTTAACCTGGACTTGAGTAATGTCCTATTTGATTGTGACAATATGGAGTCGTAAGGAAGAGTTCCACCGAGACAGGTTCATGTTTGTAAAGGAGTCTTTTGAATATTTTTTTTCCCTACTGCATTCAATCTGGAATCTCACCCCTCCCTCCCTGTGGTCTGGAGTGTCCTGGTTTGCAAACTTTTCGGGCTGATTTACAGCACACTTGCTCTCCCTTGAGATTTGGCTTGTTGGGAAGGTGGGAGAGGAGGTGGTGGTGGTGGCCATGGCTGCAGGACGAGGGAGCCCATGCATGTGTTTCTAACCACATTGTTCCTCAGTGCCACCTCCTAGAATTGGAAACAAAGGGGTGGGCCCTTTGTGGGCAGCATAGAGAGGGTTAAACTGACCTGGTCTCTGACATATTTGAAAGAAATATAATCAAGTTAATTCACTGCAAGGCAAATTCAGTACCTAAAGGGCCCCCATGTTAAATACAGCACTGACCTTTACCGGCTGATTACACAAAGACGACACAATTAGATTAGCCCAAGACAAAAGGTCAAGCACATTCACACTGTGACCATTTTTTGCTACCTTTTTGAGGGGAGGGGGAAATCACATCCCAGCTGGAGGGATATTTTGGAGAGGAGGAGAATGGAGCTGCTGTACCATGTTCTGCCTGGCTCAGAGATCTTTGGAGAGTTAGGCAGGGCCTGGCACTGTGCTTGCCCTGAACGTTTCCTGTGGTTGTTGGGCAGTGTGGTGATGGGAGAGATCAGCAGCCTGCAGCCCACAGCCAGCTTTTCCAAGGGTAGGCTTAGCTGAGTGGAGGTCATGTCCTGCTGATGCTCCCTGCCATGCCCAGAGCTGGCAGGAGGACCTCTGGTGCCTCTCGCCCATCATCATGGCTGAAAATTGGCCTCTGGAAGGTCAGCGAGTTGGGTCAGGGCTGAGAAGGGGGGTGGCTGGAGCAGTCGCTGGCTGTTTGTGGCATGCACGTGTGCCCATCCTGCACAGTGATTGCCCCAAGGTGTCCCGGGCCCTGGTGCGGTGGGGACAGTGTGGGAGGCAGCAGGACCAGGACACAGCCCTGAGAAAGTGGCCAGGCCCTGCAAGCCCAGCGCTTCACCCCCCTCCCCGGGGCACTTGCAGCAGGGCAGCAGTGTGGGGGCTGGAACAAGCATCTCTGGAGGGCAGGCACTGCGATGACATTCCCTCCCTTGCCTCCTGCAGCTCTGGGTGCTTGTGCCTGCCCTTCCCCTGGTGGAGGCTGCTGCAGCAGTTTAACCCCGGCACACCAGCCTTGAGCTCCCGAGTTCAAGCCTGTGCTTTGCCACTGAGCTGCCAGGGTCTTTGGGGGAATCATTTAATCTCCCTGCTTCAAATTCCTCAGAGTTAGAGAATCCCTTTGTGCTGTCTAGCACTGTCTGTCCATGACACTCTACATGTTGAATTAAGCATGGATTAGTTTGGCCTCCAAACCAGCTGCTCCCCTGAAGCCAGGTTTGTTTCCCTGGAGAGAAGTATTTTGCTCCAGATGTTGGAGGGACTGAGTGGCAAAGCCAAGAATAGAACTAGGAGTCCTGACTACTAAGCCCTGCCCAGCCTGCCTGGGTTAATCTCCAGGAGTTGGATGAATGGGCAAAGGCATACCAGGGGCTCTTGAGATAGTGTTGTGTCAACAGCTGTCTGCCACCCCCTCCCTTGGCCAGCAGTGGGAATGGGGGAACATGTCAGCAGAGTGTGTTAGCCCAGGTTAGGAGAAGCATCTGCCTGTCTCAGCCCATGGGACAGCAGGAAGCCCAGCACCATCCTGCCCCACTGTGTCCACCACTTTTCTCCTACCCTGGCTGCCTGTCCACCCTCTCCCAGGGGCTGTAGTGCCCATTGCTGACCATTAAAGCTGAGCTGGGATCCCCCCAGTGCTGTTTGAGGCTGACCCCGGTAGGGACTTTACTCGGGGCCTTCGGGAGGTGAAAGGTGAGCCGAACTTGGAACAAATTAGTTCCAAGCAGAAGTTCAGCCAGTTACTCCAGATTGGATCCTTTGATTTCCGCAACTCAGACTCCACTCAGTGATCTGTAATGAGTGACTCTCAGAAATCCTCACATTGCAGCACTTTGTTCCTGAGCTCACAAGTCAGCCCATTAATGGGTAAAGGAAAGGACCTTGAGTCTAAGAAGTCTCGGGTTCAGAGTCAGAATTATTTGACTTTTAAGCTTCCTTTATCTGAACTCCTGCTGACTTCTTGTTTTCTGAGCCTGTTTGAAAGTTAGAAGTTACATTGTTAAGATCAAACATTCTCTCTTTCCAGATGGAGTTACAATATCTGTCTTTTATATATATATATTTTAATATATATAGTGTATATATACCAGGGTGTATATATATTCCTCTCTTTTTTTTAATCGTTCTTTCCATTAAAAGAAACTAGACTTGTAAGCTCTTGTAAATTATAATGTAAAACATTTTTTTTAACCAGACAGTTCCCAATTTTGCCCGAGGCAACTGGAATAGCTGTGCCACAGAAGGCAATAGGAAGGTGATTAATATGAATTTGTGACATATTTGAAAGATGGGTCTTTTGCCATATAAAGATTATCAAACACATGTGCTCTTCCCCATTAATTCCACAGCCCTCCCAGGAAAGCCACAAAGCCCAGCTCCTTTGTTTCCAGGCTGGGTTTTTGTTTTTTTAAATGTACCTTTCGGTCCCCTTGATTACCCTGTATTTGATTTTTATAGGGCATCTGCTCACTCTGCTGTGTGGGTTCTCTGGCCCTTTTATTTCCCTGTTAATCGGATCCCGCAAAGGCAGTGGTGCCAGGGCCTCTGACGAAATCCGTGTGTGTGTTGTATTTAACTTTTAGCCGTGCAAATTCCATGCTCTGTTTGCCGTCTGCCCGGCGGGAACTGGGGGCCGCTTCCCGTCGGGGGAGGCAGCGGGGCCTCCCACGATGTGCGCTGCCGCTGGGAGCGAACGTGTGCGGGACCGGCGAGGAGCAGGGATGGGCAGGCCTGGCTCGTTCCAGGGAGCGGGTTGGTGCTTGTCCATCCCGGTGCACTTGCCGGCTGGGCCAGTGGCAGGCCTTTGGGGACAGGGGATGGCTGCAGGGCTGGGCAGGGCAGGGACCCGACCACAGGCACCGTGCTGGTGCGGCGCTGGCCTCTGCCGCTGCCTGTGGTGTGTTCTGCAAAATGAGCTTGGTCTCGTGCTGTGCCGTGGGGACCCCTGGGCTCTGGCACCTCCTGTCCCTACAGCACCCAGCACAGGGGGTACTTGGTGCTTCTGCCGTGCCTGGGGCACCCCACACACAGAGCTCAGCTTTGGGTGCTGACCCTGCCGTGGTGGTGGCTGGAGAGTGCGTGCAGTGCCTGGCACCGTCTCTCTGCAGTGCAGAGATGTGCCCATGGCACCATTCCCTTTGGTGAGAATGGCCCCGGCTTTCCTAGGGCCTGGTTCAGCCCTGAAACCTCTGTGAAGGGGAGGCTCCCTGGAGCTCACCAGCCTCACTCAGCCGTATCAATGCATCCTGCCCAGAAAAGAGGTGGGGTTTTTTGAGGAGCTGTGGTTCACTCTCATCCTCCTGCTCTGCTCCTGGGCAGGTCTGGGTGGCTGAGGAGCATTTCCAAGCTCTGCCCTGTCCCATGCTGAGTATCCCCAGCCCAGCTGGCCATAGCACAGAGTGGTTCTGCCCCTCTCTCAAGGCCCTGCTCCTTAGGGCTTGGTGCATGCCAGCTTTCTTGGTCGGGGCTCCTGGGCCATTGAAGTGTTGCAGAGCTCAGCCCCTTTCCCCTGACCATCCCAAAGCTCTATCCATGTCAGGGAGGTGACATCCCCTGCGAGGGTGCTATCCCAGCCTCTTGTCCTTGCTGGATTAGCTCTGTCCCTCCTGTCATGCAAGGACCTGTCTCTGCCTACAACCAGGCACTGTGGTCCATTGGGAACTGCCTGGAGTGCTCCTGGAGCCCCGGGGTTGGCTTTGGGACAGGCTCTAGGACAGACGGGTGTGTTTGCCACAACCTGGGCACTCCCACCTGCTGACCCTCGCTTTTGTTTCCTGTCTCCCTCATGGAGCAGAGAAAGTGAAAGCTCCTGCATCAAGAAAGCGAAGCCATGAGCCTCCTGTGCAGGGTGAGGAGGCAGTTGGGAGCTGTGGGCAGGGGCAGTGCCAGTTGTCCCAGAGCCTCCAGGGACAGCTGGCTGCCTGCAGCTGTGAGGCAGGACAGGGGCCTTGCTGGGTTAAACACTGCAGTGCTCCAGAGAAAAGTGGGAGCTATCCCTTGCCCAGTGCCATGGCCCCAACCCCATCTGATCTCCAGAGTGGTGTGACCCCTACACAGCTGCAGCAGGTGTTGGAGGGTGGCCCCAGGGCTGTTCAGGGCTCTGCCCAAGGCCACCCATGGTTGTCCAGGCTGTGGTTTGCTCTGAGGGCCTTTTTTTGACATGCCAGATTTTTGTGAGCATCTCTGTAAATAGAGACTATCACTTGTACTAGAGCAGAGCCATCCTTAGCCCTGGTGAGCCTGAACGGAGCTGTCTCACCTCCACCTCAGGCAGGCTGACCCTATTGTGAGCCCTGGCTGCTGGTGGCTGTCCCTGAGCCCATCCACCTCGGTCACCAGGTGACAGCTGGAGTTGCTGTAGTAGGTCCTGCTCCAGTCTGCTGCTACGCTGTCCACACTGGGCTGGGGAGCTCCCTCCAGTATCCCATGTGCTCAGCCCTTGTGTAGCTGGCTCACCTCAGCAACTCTTGTGTTCTGACACCTACAAGTGCTGCCTTGCCTAGATGAGGGGTTGCCCCTGCTGGACACATTCCTGTTGTCCCCAGCACTCACTGTCAGGACAGTTCCTCCTTCTGCTTCTGTGCCCAAGGCTTCAGTCTGTGGTGAGAGCGGTGCCTGGTCCCTGTGCCTTATGTTTTGCAGGGCCTTGGAGGAGCTGAGGCATCACGATGGGAGCCTGGGTTCATGCACTGCCCACTGTGGGAACAGGTGGCCCTGTGCCCTGTGCCAGGCTGCTGCCCACCTGCCCACTCCATGTCCCCTGTACCTGCCTTTCAAGTGTAACTGGCCATCGATCCACCATGGCAATGTCCTCTGAGTCACATTCTCGCCTGCAGGAATAAAGGGCAAAGGCCAAGTTCTTAGTTTTCATAAAAAAACTAATTAGACGACTCCATTGAAAATGGGTCAATAAAGCTGATCAGAGGCTGCAGAGGGAGCTGGTAAAACCCCTGTGACCTTTGCATGGAGCAAGTGGGCTGGACTGCCCCTTCCCTCTGGGAGCTGCCCACTTAGTGCCAGCTGGATACCAGTGTCCCTGTCACCTGGTGGTACCCCGGTGTCAGGCAGGTCTTGGGCACCTGGACATAGTGACAGTTCTTGGACAGCTGGGTGTGGCTCCTGCACTCCATGGTGCTGTGCTCATGCTGGCTCTCTTGGGTGTCCCAGTGCCCAGGGCAGAGCCACATTGGCTTCAGCCTGTAGCCAAGATGTTCCAAGTGCTGTAGCAGCTGTGTGGGTATGGTTTGCCAGGCTGCAGGGTGGAGGGACAGATGCCAGTGGGACATGGTAGTGGCTGTCACACTGCACCAGGTGTGTACCCGTGGGTATGTCCCAGCTGTGACGGGCTGGTGGCAACCTCGGGGCAGAGCCACCTCTGGACACAAGCAAAGCCAAGGTGGTGGGGTCGCTGCCCACCCACAGTGCCCATGATGGAGAGCAGGGCAGCGCGCCCAGCAGCAGGGACCTTAACTGCCCTTTCAGAGTCAAAAACCTTGCCTTTTTGGGGAGCATGGATGTGCCATACCCCACGGAACACTCCCCTGCCTCTGCCCCCCATACAAACTCACACATTCATGGGCACAGCCTGGGCTCCTTTACCCCCAAACTTTATTCATGTGGCACATTTACAGCAAGGATTGGAATAACTAGACAATGAAAATGCTGGGGTTGCATTATCGGTTGGTTTAACTGGAACACCACACACCATGCAGTCATGTACCGCCAAGTTCAGTGCCTGTATTGCCCTTCTGGCTGCCGTCACCGGCTTCGCTCCAGGCCATGCACGCACAGGCCCGGGGCTGCAGCCTCCCTGCAGGTCAGCGCCCGGACGAGGGCTCCATTCAGCAGGGCCCCCGGGCTCGGTGACTCCGAGGGGATGTGCACCTTCAGCCCGCCCCATGGCTGCCCCCCAACCTCCCAGGCCGGCCGGGAGCCCTCCCAGCCGGAGGGGATGTGCTCGGCAACTCTCNCTGGACATAGTGACAGTTCTTGGACAGCTGGGTGTGGCTCCTGCACTCCATGGTGCTGTGCTCATGCTGGCTCTCTTGGGTGTCCCAGTGCCCAGGGCAGAGCCACATTGGCTTCAGCCTGTAGCCAAGATGTTCCAAGTGCTGGAGCAGCTGTGTGGGTATGGTTTGCCAGGCTGCAGGGTGGAGGGACAGATGCCAGTGGGACATGGTAGTGGCTGTCACACTGCACCAGGTGTGTACCCGTGGGTATGTCCCAGCTGTGACGGGCTGGTGGCAACCTCGGGGCAGAGCCACCTCTGGGCACAAGCAAAGCCGAGGTGGTGGTGGGGCCGCTGCCCACCCACAGTGCCCATGATGGAGAGCAGGGCAGCGCGCCCAGCAGCAGGGACCTTAACTGCCCTTTCAGAGTCAAAAACCTTGCCTTTTTGGGGAGCATGGATGTGCCATACCCCACGGAACACTCCCCTGCCTCTGCCCCCCATACAAACTCACACATTCATGGGCACAGCCTGGGCTCCTTTACCCCCAAACTTTATTCATGTGGCACATTTACAGCAAGGATTGGAATAACTAGACAATGAAAATGCTGGGGTTGCATTATCGGTTGGTTTAACTGGAACACCACACACCATGCAGTCATGTACCGCCAAGTTCAGTGCCTGTATTGCCCTTCTGGCTGCCGTCACCGGCTTCGCTCCAGGCCATGCACGCACAGGCCCGGGGCTGCAGCCTCCCTGCAGGTCAGCGCCCGGACGAGGGCTCCATTCAGCAGGGCCCCCGGGCTCGGTGACTCCGAGGGGATGTGCACCTTCAGCCCGCCCCATGGCTGCCCCCCAACCTCCCTGGCCGGCCGGGAGCCCTCCCAGCCGGAGGGGATGTGCTCGGCAACTCTCTCAGGCAACAAGCCAGCTGCTGCTGAGCGTCCGCAGGGACCTGTGAGGGGCACAGCACACGGGCACGTGGGGGGCCGAGCCTCAGCTCGGGAACCGAGGGAGGTCGGAGGGGAGCGCGCTCAGGGGCCCGGGGCAATTTGCAGCTCCCCTGCTCGGGTACCTGCGGGCCGGGGGCCAGCGCGCGCTGGCACGTCCACCGCCGGCAACGGACGCGGTGCTGTGGCGGCCTGTCCCCATGGAGCTGGAATTGATCGGCGGGGACGGGGCAGGGCTGGGCGTCCCACCCAGCCCCGCAAGAGGCACGAGCAGACGGAACGGGGACTGGACGGGGCTCCATGCGGACACTGTCACCTCCCTCCTGCCGCCCGCCCGCCCGCCGGGCCCCCGCCCCACTGAAGGGAGCCCTCTGGGGCCCCGCAGCCCGCGCTGGGGCTGCCAGGGGCTCTGCAGCGGAGAATACAGGCACTTCACCTTGAACATAAAGAGACGGATCGCGTTTGTCACATACAGGAGTCAGAGGGGGGTTAGTGTTGACTCAAAAAGGGGAAAAGGCGCACAGGGGAGAGGCGGGGGGGCTGGCGGAGAGGGCGAGGGGCCGTCTCGACGCGCTGAGCCTCCGTGAGTGCCGCTCGTGTGCAGGCACACACCGGCCTTGCTGCAGCAGCCATCGAGGCCTGAAAACATAAAACCAGAGAAGAGAAAGAAGAAGGAAAGGTGGGTACGGCCCATGCCGGGGTGGAGATGGGGGATGCTCTGGCTACGGGGCGGGAGAGGGAGGACGGGGTGGGATATGGAGGGAGGGACGGAAATCAGGAGCCAAAGAAAAAGAACAAACTACGAGTCTAAAATGTGGTGCAAGCGCCCTATGCGGCTGTCCGCTAGCATGGCATAATGTCCGGAGCAGCCCAGAGAGGGAGTCACATCAGGTCTACACAGATTTGCCTTCCCATATATACAACCTCTACTGGAGTTAACAGCTGAAATTGAGATTTTTTTTTGTGTCGGTTCCTCTGGCCTCGGTTGCCATTTTTTTTTTAATGCTGGAGCCCGTCCTCCCTGCCTCGCCGGCGCCGGGCGCATGCAGCCCTTGCCTGGCTTGCCTTGGGGATCAAAAGGGTTTGGAGGTCTGCTTGAAGATGAAGCCTCTATGGGCCAGTGTCTTCATGATGTTGGCGATGTTCTTACAGTCATCTGTGGAGAAAGCACAGAGACACTGGGTTAGAGACACGATCCAAGCAGGAGTTGTTGGATCAATCTACAACCCCCACGCTGGGGCTGTGTCCTCACCAGTCCAGGCACTCTGTCCCAAGGACCTTGCAGTGATACGGGGTGATTGCAGTCTCCAGCTCACCGGTACAAACCAGGACTGCACTGAGACTGATCCATACGCAGGACCTGGAGGTCAGGGTCATCCCTGTCCCCACCAGAGGCAGCCCTTGGTGCTGCCCCCTGCCCACCGACCACAGGGTGACAAGTGGCAGGTGGTCGACAGCAAGCCACAGTCACTCCCAGTGTCAGGCCGTGGTAGAGCACCAAGCCGGGAAGGGGGAAGGCTCCGGCTGGTGTTATTTACCTGGGACTAAACTCAGGCACCGTTTGCTAAAATAGAAGCCGAGCTTAAATTGATTCCTAGTGTCTATATTTCATGTTGAAAATTGGCTTGTAAATCCATGTTTTGATCTATGAGGGCCGTCTCCTTAAGAAAAAGCAAGAGTAAATGTGTAATTTCTCCCTTGACAGCACACGGCGCAGAGGCGATCCTTCTTCCCGCTCCCCTCCGTTTCGGGACAGCTCCACTCGTTCCGATTACCACTCTTTCTTCCTCGCCCCACGCCTTGATGTCTCCATTTCATTACCGCCCGCCCATTTATCAAGCTGTTACCGTAAGGGTGACTTTGCCCACTTGCGTGTGGCAGCAGGGCCCGGCTGACACGGGGAGAGGGTGCCCCGGGAGGGGGTTGCAGGCAAGGCCCCCCTCTCCCCATCGCTACTGGATGGATGTTGTGGTGGAGGGAAGGCTGCATCATTACTGATGTGTAAATGATAAAGAAGCCTCCACATCCATCTCCCAACTGTAAATCCAGGGAGTGCTTTATAATCAAGCTACAGCGATAATAATGTGAAATTAGGTCTCTCTATCAACGGGAGGAGGCCTTTTAATCACGGCTTAAAGGGTGCAAACGCTGTTTATCATAATTGAACTGTATCCGGGCTAATTGTGGCCATATTTCACTGTCTAGGAGACAGCAGGCTGCCTGCTGACAGTGCTGCGTGCTGGATTGAGGGTCCCCCGCAGCTGGGCAGTGCTGCCCTGCTGCCAGGCACCTGCCTGCAGGGATGGGGCTGCTTGCCCTCCTGGACACTCTCCGCCAGACCAGCAGCGCTGCCCAGCCCCACTGACCCACTGTCCCCCAGCATCACTTGGAGGTTCAGGGGGGTTTCTCTGCATGCAGGTCCCAGGGGGCTGCCATGACCTGCCAGGGACATCCTGGCTGATGGTTGACAGTGGAAGTGCTATCGTTCCCACCAGACCCATGTGCTTCCCAAGTGTCCCCCCCAGCCCCTCTCATGGCACCTCTTCCTTTTGCTGGTGTGCCAGGCAGGGGATGAGAGCTGGGCATGAGAACATCCCAGTGAAGGAGGGGTGTCCCCAGCCCAATGGCTGGCGCAGGGGCAAAGATGAGCTTCCTTCTCTGTGCCACACCTATGGCTGTGGAAGGGCCCTGAAGGTGACAGGTGTCCTGCCTGGCCAAACCACAGCACCAGCTCCCACTGCCGCCATTTGTTCCCACTCAAGGGAGCCCCTCACTGTCCTTAGGAACCCCTGCTCCATCTCTCTCACGCACTAAACAGCAGAGCACCTTGGAAAGCCCTCAGCCCTTGGAGCCAGCTGCCAGTGGGACCTAACAGGGTCACCCAGCTTGAAAGCCAGGGAAACCGAGGCAGAGGGAGTGCAACTGTCCGTGGCCAACATACCCCCACCCAGCCAGCCCTGGCCTGGTACCCCCCTGAAAATAACAGCAAAGCAAATCTTGGCCTCTTGAGCTGTGGCAGGTGGGCAGGAGGTGAACAGTTTGGATGTGAAAGCACAGGCCCAGACATCCCACTGCCCACCTCCCTGCCCACAGCATTATCCTGAGCTGGAGTGGGCTGCTGGGGCTTGACTACTGTTCCATAGTGCTGAAGGGGGAACTGCACAGACACCTGAGGAGCTGCCAGCAAGACCCCATGACACCTCTTGGGATTCACAGGCTGGTCCCTAGGGAGACCCTCTGGGACTGCTGGCTGCTTCCTGAACCCCATCAGCTGCCTTCCCAATGCCCCAGTGTGCTCTGGTGCCAGGTGCCAGTACTGGGAGCCACCCCAGGCTCCGGGCTGCCACATTGCAAAGCTGGTGGGATCCTGTTGGCTCAGTGCCCCCCACACACCCGCACCAGCAGCACCATCCTCACTGTCCCAAACGATGCCATGGCCCCTGGTAGCAGGTGTGCCAAGCTCATCATAAGTCACTTAGTGAGACTCATTCCAAATCAGCGCTAAGGTAAACATGCTTATTATAATTATCCATGTAAAAAAAAATCAACAACAGCAGAACAACTTTCTAATATGCAATTACAGCCATCTATTGATTTTACAATGTAATCCGCTCCGATTGATTTAATAACACAATTATAGGCTGGCTCTCGGGATATTAGAGTGGGAGATTTTCATAAACTCCAAAGCAAAAAACTAAGCGGCTTTTAAAACAACACAGTCAGATGGCTGTTTGGGGAATTATTAGCAATATGAAATCCTCTAAATCTGGCCGTCGTTACCTTGTGAAAAGAATTTCTATTACAAAAATGGCAATTGACAGCCTAAGAGAGCGCAAACGGGATTGCTCTACTGCTTTTCAGTGCTTAATCCATCACAAAGGTGACCACCGGGCAGGGGATGAGCAGGGTCCGAGGCAGGTGAGAGGGCACAGGCAGCCTTGCTCACCCTGTGGCCTCCACCCAGCCCAGCTCTCCCCAGAGGGCATGTGACTGTGGCAGTGCTGCCCCAACACCCAGGCTGGCACCCAACAGCCCCGTCCCAACTGGGTGACCCTGCCTAGGGCTGCAGTGGCTGGCAGGGTGGGGACCCCACTTCTGATCCTCACCCTTGGCACACCTTGCATGCCCCAGACACCTCCATGGGCCACAAGGGTGCCCACCTGTCCCCCAAGTTTGAGCAGGGAGATGGGGTGAAGGTGGTCCCACACTGCTGGCCGGCACAGCTCTGCGGGTGCTGCACAGGCTCATGCGTGCACGCACGGCCCCGCTCTCCTCCCGCTCGCTCCCTCAATGTATTCCCGACTTTATGGGCACATTTTTCTTGTCAAGCTGACAGGGTTGCTAAGTGGATTTCTCCCTGATATGCGGACGGATTATCACATTACTCCAATGTCCTACACAAACATATTACTTTATATTCAATAGCCCTAATGAATATAAACTGCTTTTTCTTTTTTTGGGGTGGGGGGTAATCTATAGATTTTTAATGAGGGCACTATTAACTCCCTCCTCTTTAAAACAGACTTAGGTGCAGCATCTGAGTAGAAAATCAATGGTGTTATTGTAGGAATATTGTATATTGATATTGTAATAATAAGATGCAATTGATTTAGGGGTGTTGTGTGGTGTGTGTGAAAGGGGTCACCCCAGGGTTATCCTGCCTCCTGTAAACTGAGTGGTGGCTCTGCCCTGCCTCTCTGCCCCTCACCTTGCTATGCTGCTTCTGAGCATCATCCCATGTCCCAGGATGGCTGGGGTTGAGTTTGCCCCAAGGTACCGGATCTCAGCTGCTTCTGGGACCCTCCGTTGGCCCAGCTGCAAGTGCAATGGGGGGTGATGTGACACCCCAGCCTCCCCTTGCCCTGGCTGCCTTAGCCCACCAGATTTTAACCCTCTGCAATGCTGCACTGCCTCGAAACCCATGTCCTGGCCCTCTTCACACCTTGTCAAGCTCTTGCTGCAGTGACAGCCAAGGACAGTGGCACATGCACATGCATGGGGCAGCAGGATGCTCTTAGTTAGGGCTGAAGTTCAGCATCGCTGGCTGCTCTTGTCCTTGGAGGGGACAGACATTCCCATCATACTCAGCTGTCGGGATGGAGGCAGAAACTCCTCTGCCCATGTTGCTGGGCTGCTCACCCAGTGTGTGCCATTCATCCATCTGCTTCACAGCAGCATTGCTGCAAACCCAGGATGAGCTCAAAGATTCCATCAGCAAGAGTCTGTGCTGTGGGATTGAGCTGCCAGGAGCAGTGATGCATCGGGAAGCATCATCTCCTTACCCACCTCAGGCACTGAGCAGAAGGGCAGGGGCTGCCTCCCCATGTGTGCTGCCTTGCCACCACTTCTCCCACCTCTCCCCCTCTCCACAGGACCAAACCACTCAGACACCTCCATCATGGGGGCTCAGAGGGGCCAAGTGCTGCTGCAACCACCATGCACTGGGCCAAGACGCTCACGGTGCAAATAGTGAGCTTTTCCATCCTGGCAGCCACCCCAGTGGGCTGTGGGTGGTCGGGGGACTGCAGGGCCCCCCCCCAAACGTGCTCATTTGGAGACAGCCCTGCTGCACCTGTGCTATGGCCGGGAAGACAGATCACCCCTGGCCCAAGCTGAGCAGGTCCATATTTAAACTGTCCCTATGCTTTATGGGCTGTACAAGAACTGATGCTCAGGCACCGAGGGGCCATTTGTCAATGTTCTAATGGCAGATTACTGTTAATGAATAATATCACGGCTGCCTTTGTATAACAGCTCCCTGCAAAGCAGAAGCAGGGCCGTCAGGCCACTGCTGCCCTTCCCCTCTGCTGCCAACCCCGGGCGACAGCAGGTGGCCTTGTGACCAGCAGGAGCCTTAGGGACCCCTTGCAACCCGGCACTGCTGGTGGCATCCCCAGCAATCACAAATGGGAGCACTGAGTGCTGTGTTCCTACAGTGGGCTGCACTCTCCCCATGAGTGGGAATGTTCGCAGGAGGGGACAGCTGTCAGGGGCAAGGAGTGACAGCATTTTCCCAACATGCAAAGCCAGGCTCTTGCAGCTCCTCACCCTGTCCATACTGGAGCCAGGAGAGAATTGTGTCTGATCTAAATCCATCCCCATCATGACATACTGGGTGAAGTGGGGACACCAGGATGCCAGCCACAGTGGTGACAAGCATGTGTCAGAGTCCAGAGCTCCCAGCTCCCAGGGATCCACAGGGATACTGGGTTTGGTCCTGCTGAGCTGCTCCCAAATTAATGGCTTCATAATCCTGCGTGTGGGGCGAGGGGCTCTGCATGCCCCTCACAGCCGGCAGGTATATTAGGTGGAGCTGACAGCGACGTGCAGAATATTAAGAATAACTTACCTCATTATCTGCAATTACGTTACTGCCACACACCTCATTTCTTCATGAAGAAAAGAAAATTAGTTTTATATTGACTTCATCCCAGTGCCTCCTTGCCTGCCCCGCCACAGAGCGCCTGCACGGGCTCTGAAAAGGGATTGGACACAGTTCATCCTCACCCTCCATCAACCTGTTGCTGTTCATGTCCCGGAAGAATGGGATGCCTGTCCCACTCTCTGCACACTGGGGTCAGTGAGACCTACAAATCCACTTTGTCCTAGCAGGGACACTGGAGCAGGGAGGGCCCATCTCTGACAGTTCCCACCTTTGTAGGTAGGTGACAAGTGCATCAAAGGGGTGATAAACCTGCTGCCCTGTGCACCTGCTTCTTCCCACTTGTGCTGGCTACTGTCACCTTGTGGGTGACAGGATGCTCCCTCCTGTCTCCGCACTGGGGACCATTGTTCCCATCATGCACCCAGTGCACTGGCCCCCTTCCAGGGCAGAGCTGGGTAGCAGGGGACTCTGCAGTGCAAGACACCTGGCTGCTGAGACACCCTCCAGCCCCACAGGCTGCTGGATGGCCTGGCACAGGCAGTACTATGTGGGGGAACTCTGAGATCTGGCAGATCTCTGTTGGAGGGAATGGGCAGCAGGGGCCGAGCTCTCTTGCAACATTCCTAACAGCTCCTGGAGCCTACAAGCCTGAAGGGCACTGATGTTGCTGGGGTCAAGGGTGGCACAGGGTGCTCAGAGCTTTCAGTTTGTCCTTCAGGCCCTACGACTGTCCCTGCACATCCAGCATCCCTGCAGGCTGGCTGCCAGGCATCCCTGAGCAAACAAAGCAAGTGCTGCCATCGCCCCGCTCCCGGCTGCGGCCACTCACTGGCCGGGAGAGAAGGGGAGCGGCGTGCAAGGCAATACAGGGAAAAAAGCCAATTTCATCTTTATTAGAAGGAGATTTCTCTTTTAGTAATAAGCACACTTCAAATAATTAGCGTGTTTTACGTAATAATGAAATTATGGAAATGCAGGCCACTTATTCAAACAAGTCACCATTACCATATTTTTAAATATTAGACTTAATTAGAGTTTATCACTTCACAGAAGTACGAGGAGTGGAGATTTTTTTTCTGTTACAAAAAAATCCTCATAAAGTGTTTATTAAGAGCGGGTAAGAAGGGGATAATGATCTGTTTGGAAATTAAGGCAATCAAACATTTAATGCTCTGCACTCCTGTAGGCAAAAGCATTCAAATGAGTCAATTATACATCCATTATCCAGGCACGATTAAACAAGGCAGGACGGGGAATTTGTCCTCTGCATCATGCGATTGTCGCGAGGACTTATGTCCACTTAAAGGCAGCTAATAAAACACTAAACTTGGGAAGGAGAAGAAGAGAGGACTGAGCCAAGGGGAGACAAGGGAAAAGAGGTGGCAGGTCAGTGGGACTGCAGAGGGGTGAGGGTGGGAGGTGGGTAAGGATGGAACCGTGTCTACATCCCAGCCCTTCATAAATCAAAGTAATTAAGTTAACATGAAAATCAACTTCACCATCCCGTTAAATTACAGTATTTGCATATTAGGACTCAAATGAAGTAGGTAGCGGGCAAGGGGGCTGGGAGGGAAGGAGGGAGTGGAGGGTCAGGGGAGAAGGATGGGGAGGACCGTGCACCAAAAAAGGAACCATTTATTACGGTGAATAACTAATTTCAGAATTTATAGTGGTGGATTTTCATTCCCGTGCCATTTATATTACAGAAGGAAATTAAGGGGCGGGCAGGAGGCTGGCTGGACATCTTTCTGCGTTATTGCTTGTCTGCCATTTGCAAATCATTATTAATTGTGGCCCGTGTCGCTGGTGCAGCAGGGCAGGGTGCCTGGACAGCCAGAGCAGACACACATATCTCTTCATCAGGACCCCAGCCGCTAGCCCTGGAGAGCCAATTACCCCTCCCTGATTGGTATCAGATAAGGAGGGAATTTTTACAAATTAGGGAATAAATAGAATTTCCACACGTGGAGCAGGGAGGGCTTGAGAGGCAGTAATGAAAAACGATACATCACCATCAGCCAGACAACCCTATTCATACGCCGATGCATTACACTCACTACTCATAATCCCACCGAGTGACAGACAACCGCTGAGCCGGCCGAGCCAGAGGGGAGCGCATCCCGATGGCCAGCCCGCTCTGGAGCACGGTCTCCAGCCATCAGCACCCTTGCAGCAGCCCAGAGAGGTCCCCACTCCACCAGCCCTGTGGCGCGGCCTCTGCCATGACCTCGACAGCTGCACACAGCCTGCATGGCATCGCTGGGCTGTGCAGGCAGCGGGGACAGACCTCCTGGTAGGGGTGATGCTGCACAGAAGCCAACCCTGCTCTGCTGCCCACAGGAGGAGCCTGGGGGACAAGCCTCCAAACTCAGCCCCAAGTTTGGCCACTAAAGTCACCCAGCTGCATCCAAGCCTCTCACCTGATTCCCACATCCCTGTGGGTAAAGGACATCTTCCCCAAAATTACCCAGTCCAGACTGTGTCCTGAAGAAGACTACCCCTCCCTTTGTGGTTCATGGCAGTATGCTGCTATTACAAGACCGCTACCTAATTTCCGACCTGTATTTGGTTTTTTTTTCACTGTTCACCCCCCCAGATCAGCCCCTGCAGCTCTCAGCTCTGCTGTTCAGCCAGCCCTGGGTACCCAATGCTAGCAAAGTCTCTGTGTCACCTTGTGAGCAGTGATGGACTTGAAAATGGGCGAGGCAACACCAGATCTGACCAGCCACAAGAGCAAAGGATGTGCTCCTGCACAGCTCTGCTCCATTGGGAATAAGTTCAGGCTGGGATATCCTCATTCCCCTTAAGCCTGCCACTGAGGCAGTCCCAACACCAGCCCTTGCTCAGAGCAGACCCCAGAACCTCCAGCCAGCTGTGTCTCCCAATCCACTTCCAGACCTCGTGGCACCTCCCTGTGGCAGCACAGTCCTTTGCCTGGCCTGTGATGGTGCTGGATGGTCCTGGGGACACAGTGGGCACCCAGCTAATGGGGCCTGGTATGTGGCTGGCCTCAGAAAGAGCAAATCCTGGAGGTATGGGGACCCTGCTGACATTTGTGAGCCCAGTTTGCTCCATATTCCCCAGTGCTGGAGCCGTGTGCCTCTGCACCTCTAATTAGCTCTCCCTTATGACAAGCACGTCACTAAACAAAATGCTCAGCAGATCAATCTTGCCTGTAAGTCACGCAGCCTTTAATTTATTCAGCATACAATGTCGCTCCACTGCTGGCTTCCTGTAATTTATACCGTACACTGTCGTGTATTATTTAATTCATCTGAGTGTTTTACAGCTCCCCTCAAAGTCGCCGTACAAAATAAAGTCATAGTGGGGCACTGGTGAGGTGCACGGAGGATGCAAACTGCCCCCTTGCTTGTATGGGACCCCTGGCCTAGCTCAGGGACAGAGTGATGGTGACAAGTTCCTACAGCAGTTGGTGGCTCAGGACCCTACTTCTGTGTGGAAATGGGAATGGAAGGTGGATCCCCACAGGAGCCCAGTAAACTGCAAGGTCCAATGCTGGTGCTTCCTTAGAGGAGGAAAGGAGACAGCAACAGGGCTCCTGCCAGGTTCTGAGAGCAGGAAGAAGATCCTACCCCAAAACTGGGGTAAGGACTGGGGCTAGACTGGGCTGAGAACTGGCTGGCAGCTGGTGCGGCCATTCTGAGCAACTCATCGAGAGCTTGTCTTTGGCCGTGCAGCTGGATGGAAACAGTCAGTGATGTAGAGCTGGATATCCTCCACAGGGAAGGTTAAAACCTCTGTTCAGTGTAAAGTTGCCATATCTAAGCACTTATGATCATGATATTTATGGCTAGTTTATTCCAGGCTGTTAAAGGCAGCAGTAGTTATCCACAGATAAAGGGAATTCGGCTCCCCTGACACCTTTTCTCCCTGCTGTGAAGACATGCCTGGCTGGAGCCAGGTGCTCATGGTGGTGTAACTCATCCCATGGTCCCTGCCACAGCCAGCACTGGGGCCAGACATGCAGGTGCTCGGCATGGCAAGGAAGCTGGCTCTGTTTCTGTTGTGTGAGAGTTGTGGGGACAGATGTGGGATATGCTGTCTCCCTGCCCCTGAATGATGCTGTTTGGGGCCAGGAGGTCCCCAGGCTGCAGGGAGCAATTCAGTTTGCCCCCACCACTGCTGTTGGCTCTACTCCACATCCAGTTCCTGACACCCAGTCCCACCACTGGGATTGGGACCCTAATTAGGGAGAAATTTCAAGGGAGAAATGAGAGTTTATAAAGCTGAGTTTCTCCTGCCTGAGTGACATGAGATGTCAGAGAAAGGAAATAAAAGGCAAGAATGCAATTCCAGTGCTGCTGAGAGTGTGTTGTGAGTCCTAATGGAAAGTTCTCCTGCTCTTTAAAGCTTGGTCAGATGGCCTAGTTATTGCTTTAAAAGGACCCAGAATCAAACTGCGACGCCGCACTCGAAGCCTTCAAATAAAGAGAGCTGTATTTCTGCAAGTCCAGCGAGGCAGAGGCAGGTGATTACATAGAGGAGGACAGGTCTCTCTAACTTGGAGGGAGACCTACCTATTTTTAAACATTAGCTCCAAATCAGCAGCTCACCTCTTTGTCTAACCCAAACCCTCTCTTGCCTTCTGGAGGCGAGATCAAATGCCAGCCCTGCTGCCATTGTTTCTCTCCCAGCGAGATGGATGCGGGACTGTAATCTTCCCACAAAGCCACATGCTTCAAAGGTATCAAAAGTGCTTATTAAAAGTCCTAGGAAACTAATTTAATAACATCCAAAAGGGCTGGAAAAATCAGCGCTGGCAGCTCAAAATATAACCTGGTGAGGGAGATGGGCCTCTGTTCAGCATGACTTTGTCTGTGGGCAGCTGCACACAGGGCCAGGGCACTTCGGCTGGCAGACCTGCTACCCCTCTGCAGTGTGACCCTGGTGCTGCCTGCTCTCCTGTCAGGGACACAGCCAGATGAGGAGTATGGGGGATTCTGGGGCTGCGTGAGACTGTGTCCTCACCAAGGGTTTTGCTGGGCCAGAGGCATCCTCACATGGTGGGGCCAGAGTCCGTCTGTCTGCCCCAGCTCCACGGCTTGGCTCCCCTTCCTGAGCTAGAGACCCCTGCACCGTCCCAGAGGCAGGATTTCAGGCTTGCCTCTGGAACATGAAAAGCACTGTGTGGCTTTTCTGGCTATCTCAGTGGCTGTTGGAAAAGCAGCTTTGTGCAATCCTTGTCCACACTGCTGGGTTGGAGAGAGCCACCTGTGAGGGACACACGCTGGTCTGTAGAGGGTGCAGATAAGGATGTGACCAGACCTGCAAAACCACATCAGAGACCTGTGTGCTGTGTGAGACAGATCTGTACATCTCTGTGGGGATGGGCTGGCACAGGTACCTTCCCACTAGTGTGTATGTGCAGCAGGCACGTGCTCACAGTCACAGCGGCATGAGGGCTGTGCTCGCCTGTATCCCTCTGAGCCGGTCCTTGCTCCCAGCCTGTGTTGGGCAACATGCAGGACCCTGGGGCTGCATCCCATCTGGATGGTGCAGGCTCCCATGGAAAGGGGCAGGGGATGGAAATTAACGCTCCAGCCTCCGTCTCATCTTGCCCATTAGCGGGGCTGTTTTACTCCGGATCATTAAATATGTATATCTTATTACACGCCTTGTTACAGTATTGAGCTCTATTGACTGATAATAAATTCCAAGCATCATCCTGGTCATAAATTTATCTGGAGATGATGAAGACTCAATAATCTAGTCATGCAGATAATATGATAGGGCCTTAAAAAAGATCATTACATTATATGCCAAAATTAAAAGTGAAATACACTTTATTAACACTGTTTCCACACTCGGGGCCATTACTTGTTATATCCCCTCTTGCCCTCTCACCCACCTGCACACCATCCCTTGGGTGAGCCAGGGAAGGCGAGACAAGGTAGAGCTGCCACAGCTCTACCCTGGCAGGAGCCCGGCAGAGTCGTACAGGGGTGTAGCAGGTGGCACAGATGGGACTTTCCAGCTTCACCCCAAAGATACGGGGCCCTGCCTGGTATAGCATTGCTCCCTGCCCATTGGGCAGTGTCTTCTGAGCATCTCCAGGTGTCTCAACAAACCTGTTCTGTGAGTAGCCCTCAGCAGGTCCTGGCTGTGGTCATTGGGAGGAAGGACAGCCTTGTCCCCCACCTCCTGAAGGAAAAAGCTACTTCCTGCAGCTTCAAGTCTTTTGAGAAAGCTGCCCGCCCACTAGGGTTAACCCAACACCTCCTCTGCCAAAGGCTTGGGCAAGATGCAGAGCAAAGACTGGAGTCCCCATTCGTACCTGCCCACACTGTGGTGTGGCACAGACAGCCAGGGAGCAGAAAAAGAGATGTGGGTGCAGTGGGTGACTCCTCTGAGAGAGGAGGGTGCCTGGCAGGCTCTCAGCATCCTGGTGCCAGTCTCATCAATCTGTCCCTCAGCAGGACAGTAAGGGCCAGGCAGCTCCTGACCACCTGCACCGGGGACTGGGGCTTGGCCCTCTCCTCCCACTGGCCCTCTGAAGCCATTCCTCTCCTTTAATAAGAAGGTCAAAGCCATTTAGATTCCTCTGAAGGGGGCAGGCGGCTCGTGCCCCTCCTGCCTGGCAGGGCCGGTCTGGCTATGCTCCCGCCTGCAGATCAATGGCACGCGGCAAGTTTAAAACGTCCCTACCCCGGCCCCCCTTCCCTTCGCCACCTTTCTCTCCAGACACGCAAGGTGACAAGTGCTGGGGGGCCCATGGATCAATGCTGCAACACAGATCGGCTGCCGGGAAAAACCAATTGCAGATCAGATGGAAACTGACTTCTTCTTGTATCTGCTCAGCTCTCCTAGGGATATATTGGCTGGAGAAATCCGATGGTGAGAAGAAACAAAGGGGGAGGCGATGGGGAGAGGAGGAAAGGGTTGATAATGCTCCTGCCGCGGCTCTAATCTGTGACAGCCTGAGGATTTGCTGAAAACCATTATCACACTGCTCTCCCTTCTCTTGTCCCTGATAAAGCCCCAGCTAATCTGTTTGTTGCAGGTATTGAACAATGCATTTAGCAAAAAGAGGGGTGTATGTGGCTGTGGAACACATTTTTTTCCCCTGCACCTCTGGCCTCATTGGGAAGCAGTCGAGAAGGAAGGGCAGGGATGATTTTGGGAGCAGACGTGCTGTGGACTCTGGGCCATGATGCGGGCTGAGGCGCCATGCCTGGCACAGGGAAACGTCTTTGCCCACCGTCCTTAGCGAGTTTTGGGGAGCTTTGCTGTAGGCACTGTGTTCCATCTTCATAACGCAATTGCAGAGGGCGAGAGAGAAGCCCTGGTGATGCTGCAGTGGCATGACACATCCCAGCTGGAGTACCACAGCCCACTGCAAACCCAGCCGCTCTGCCACGGGGCAGAGCAGCTGAGATCGAGGGACACAGGAAGTCTATTCCCCGGGAACTGCTCCCGGGTCACCCGTCTGCTGGAGACTGGCTCAGCAAGTGCCCGCCTGTCCCAGTGCTGACCTCGTCCCTCCCCTTGCGAGAGGTGCTTTCTCAGGGGAGCAGAGATAATTCAGTGGCTGTGAAAGCCCAGACCCGGGGCTCCCGCAGCCGCCTGTTACAAACAGTTCTACTGGAACATTAATTATAGTAATTTAGCCGTGGAACACTAACTGCAGCCAGTGCAATAGCATTCAGTACATTAGTGGCTATAACCCACTCCTTAAAAAAGACATTTGGCTACTGACAGCTGATAAAATGAGTTGTGAAGCATAACCAAAGGGAAAAAAAAATAATCAGAAGTGTGCTGGGAGCAAGCCGTGGGGCGGGAGGGGGGGGGCGGCACCCCACGGGGGGCCGGGGGGCACAGGGGGGGCAGGCAGAGGGGCAGGAGGTGTCGGGGGGGGGCGCAACAGGCACCCTCCTGCCCACCACGTGGCCCACGGGCCAGCGGGCTCCCTGTGCCCCGGGCAGGGCTCGCTGAGGCGGAGGCGCGGGGCTGCGTCTCGGCAGTATGTCAAACAGAAGGACATTTCCTTCTATCTCCCAGCCGCCGCCCCAGGGCACAATCCACCTACATTCAATCTTTACTCCACTACACATGTTTCCTTTCCAGCCTCGGATTATTTTTTATCATCAAATTACCGTGGCGATATGATGAAGTAGATGTGATAGCGAGCAGAGAATCTGTCCTCCCCTCTCCCCTCCTTGCCCAGCATCCCTCCTCCCTCCACCACCTCCAACCCTCCCGCCCTGAGTAGGCAATGGGGTATCCAAATGTCAGGATGTGAGAAGAGACCCCTTCACCAGCTGGATTCACTGTCTGGGACCAAACTGTGACTGACAGTGAGCACCTGAGTGCAGACAGACTGCAGGTGGCCATCAAGCCAAAAAAGAAAACCTGCAGGATGCCCTGTCGTGGTGTGGGACCCTGCCAGCAGCTGGAGCTGAGCATGCACTCCCCACTCCTCCACTGCAACAGCCTGGGACCCTCACAGCACCCAATCCCCCCATCTGGCATCAGAGGTGTGACAGCACAGTGACATCAGTGAGACAATGGGGACACAGGGAGTCCTGGTGCAAGGGCGGCCAGGAAAAGTATGGCTGTGCCACTACCAGACCAAGAAGCACTGCAAGGCCCCGCTGTGATGAATCCTCCCTTTCTCCTTGTTTACTCCAATCTTCAACAAATGAGTCCCTGTCTGTCTAGGGATAGCTCATCCGGAGGAATGCTCTTTCAGACCTCTCCCTCTAATCCCTATTAATTTAAATAATGCTTGCCCACTCTTCTCAAACTATTTATTATTTATCAGGTTTGTTTATTTGTAGCTAACAGGTAGCGCTCAGCATGCGTCCCCGGCACAGGGACAGGGGCCGTTCATCACACTGGCTCCCCTGCCATCCACCATCCGTCAATTACTCCTGCTTCCTTTAATTAGTAATGAGGACTAATATCTCTGCCTGGGATGGTGGCTGAAGCGGAACTTCCCTCCGGTGGCATCTGAGCAGCACAAGGGAGGGAATGAAAAATAAACAACTGCACCAGGCTGTGGATGCTGCACCCAAATGAGCAGAGGTGCTCACCAAGCCCACACACCCCTTCCCAGGGAGGGTCTTGTCCTCTGTACACCCAGCAGGGCAGGTGAGACGATGCCAGTCAGGTCCCGATCCATGGGTGCCCCTTCCTGAACAGCAGGGCTTGTAGCAAACCACGGGAGATCCCTTGCCAAGTCCCAACTGCTAAGCTCCACTCAGGTATTGGCAAAGGGAAGCCTAAATTAAATGCCCATTAGAGCCTTTGGCCTCACCTGGAGGTCCTGGGGAGCTCTGTATCAGAACATGCCATCCAGAGGCAGCCTAATAGCGAAGGCAGCACATGATATAAATGGAGCCCCTTTGATTTATTGACTGGGAGAAGTTTTTACACGATAGCCCATTAAGACGGACGGCTCTGTTTACAGCCAGGCCATCTAGCTATAGGGACCCTGCACTGGATGGTGTGTTTTGCTATTGCTCTTCAGGCAGACATCTCATTAAGGGGAACAGCATATGGAGCTCTTTGGATCTATACTTCACGAGTCCTGAGGGAGGCTTTTACCATTTTTAATAAGCGGGCAAGGTTAGCAAACCTGCAACGCAGTGACCTCCCCTCCCTGTGCGATGGATCTCCCTGAAACACAGAGAGCTGGACTCACCGGGTGCACACAGGACTCCATAAATCACTTCCCTGCTGCCGTCCAGAGAAACCATGGGAAGAATGGGGGTCTAGAGAAGGCAACACTGCAGCCAAAATGGGACAGCAGCCATGTGTGGCTCAGCCAAACCCACCAGGGGCAGGCTGCTTGGCAGGGAGCAGTGTGGAGTGTGCCCTGCCCATCGTGCTGGCAGGGTGATGGGCAGCACATGGGTGACTTAGCCAGCAAAGGTGCTTTAAGGAGAGAGTGTTAACATGATAGCCACAGTGAAGGAAATGAAACTCCCAGCTGGCTGTTGAGAGGTGATTATTCCGTATTCAGTAACACGGCTGTTTAGGAGAACAAGTAATCTCTAGCAAAGACCTCTGGCTCTTCTCTGATCTGATAAAGATGTGCAGCCTACAGGCAAGCTGGCCCTTGCAGGCACTGGTGTGGATGAATGCCATAAGCTGGCGCTGCTGGGGCAGGAGGAGGATTGTGAAGGCAGAGTCACGTGGGGCGAGCCACCATGGGATATGGTGGACATGCTGCAAACAGTTTACCCAGGACAGTTTTCCAAAGAGAGAGGGCTTGCTTGCGCAAAGTTTGGGTGTTCATGATCAGGCACCACTTAGATCCCCAGGTACAGCAGCACAGACACACAGCCTCAAGGCAGCAGTAACACAAGCATACGGGCAGAGCTCCCACCATCTCCTCCTGGCCCAGGTATACAGCTGTGTGCCCACCCACTTCCCAGCAACAGCAATCTGGCTCTTGCCCATCAGCCAGACCTTAAATCCCTGTTTTCCATTCCTGTGGTAGCAGCTAAGCACTGTAAACATCACCAATAATTGGCATTTAATTTATACATCTAAAATTCATACCATGGAAAAACCTGCCAGAAAAGCAGAGAACTGAGAACGTGATTGTTTCCTTTTGAGAAGTCTGTCTGACTCTGACTGGGAAAGAGGGAAGGCAGAGAATGACAAACAGACAGCTGTGGTGGCATACTTGGATCTCTTTCCAGCAATTCTTTTACAAACAGTCTGAGCATCTTTGAAATGAAATTTTGTAGGTGATTAGCTCACAATGTGAACTTAATTGCTTTTGGTATTTAAAAAAACCCATTAAATTAAATGGCCGAGATATTGAGGCTTAAGCAATGGCTGCTTCCAGTGCACAGTAACTACCGGCCTCATTACTGGGATGTCAAATCCAGCAGCAGAATGCACAGACCCATGTGACATGACTGGTGCAGCTCTAACATTCCCTCCCTGCTCACACCCCATGGGCAAGAGGATCTTCAACAGCAGTGAGAGGATGGCTCAGGGCTAGGCTGGCATGGAGCAGCAGCCCAACAGCATGCCAAGCTCCTGGTTCACCAAATCATCTGTGTTGGACAAGACGAGCCTGACATGGGTGTCTGGAAGCCAAGGGAGTATTGGGCTACTTCAGCTTGATGAGAGGAGCAGCTGGAGTGGCACGGTCCCACGCTGCAGGACACCCGAGTCCTGCTCTGCCAGGACAGCAGGGTGTCCTACATGGAGCTGCTTTGGTCTCCATTCCTTGGGGATCCCACAGTGCTTGCTCTGCCTACACTCAGAGCGCAGCAGGTGCACAGCTCCTCTGGGTAACTATTAAGTGAGAACTCAGTTGGTACCATTTATCCCCAGAGACAGCCCCAAAGCTGGGGCTTGCACCTCTTTACACCAGCTATGCAAAGGAGTTCTCCTCTGCCACAACGCTGGCAGCACTGCCCCACTTTGCATTTAGTGCCCTAATACAGCAGTGCTTTCACCTTACTTTACTTGTTTGTTTAAATTATTTACACTCCTTAGATGCAAGATTGCTCTCCAAAAGGAGCATCCTTTTGGCTGCTGCAGCTTTAAAATGACTTGCATCCATCACTCAATCGCTTTCAGGTCAAACACACGCTCCCGACTTAATGACCACATTTCTGCAGCAACAAATCTGTCACCACTGTTTGTTTAAAGCCAACAATCTGTAGAAGCACTGTGTGCAAGGATTGAATTAACTCAGCATCTGAATGACTGTGGTGCCAGATCATTCAAATCGCACCTTTCCTAAGATTTTCTAGCATTGTTAATTAATGTTGCTTGGGTGATGTGCAACATGGTGCAATGCACAGGGCTGCTGGAGAGAGAAAAGCCCAATTCATGTGAGCCCAGAGATATGGGAGATGGGTTCTAGGCTGAGGCAGCCTCAGAAGCACATGGTGGGATGTGTGTTGGGAACAAAGAGGGGCTGGTGGCTTCCCCCTGCTCTGATGCAACCCACCCTGATTTTCCCCAAAGTTTAGTGATTCAACTGAGACATTCCATGCTGGATGTCCAACTCACACTGATTTTTTTCCCAGGAAATTCTAGCCGGAATCATTAATACATTGTCATCAACAAGAATGACAACTATGTCACTATTTCCCTTAAATTTCAGTTACTTGACATTGCAAGGTTTATTTGTGTGTGCCCAGATGTTTTGGAACAAAGCCTTGTAGTTTGTTGGGAAGGTGATTTTGGAGCCAGGGAATGTTTTGGATTTTCCCATCAAAATCAAGCCAACTTTGGGCAAAGCCAGCCCTGCCTGCAGCCCTGGGTGGCTGCACGTGCACTGACACTCATCCCAGTGCTGGCTCCCTGCTCCCAGCTGCTGCAACCCAACCCCCTGGCACCCACTCCAGACACCTGTGTGGGAAGTGCGGACCCACCTCTCCGGGTGCTCGATGACTTCCCCAGGAAGTGTGTGGGAGGAAACTGCTTTATTGAAACACTTGAACCAACAAGAGCTGGAGTCAGGGTAGGCAATCAGGAGGAAACAGTGACGGGGAGTTAGTGGGGCTGGTGGCGGGTGCAGCTGAGATGATACCTGAGACATGGGGGAAGGGACTGGGACAAGGAAACAAGGACAAAGAGTTGGGATGTGTATGGAGAGGCAGGCTGAGCTTGGCAAGATGTGCAGATAAGGAAACCTAGGTCTCCTGCTACCACCACCGAACCACCTAGGTCTCCTGCTACCATCCGCAGCCTTTGGCTACTCCAGCCCTTGCTCACCAGCAAGTCCTTGGCACAAAGTCCCTATCCCATGCCTCTGGCCATAGTCTGGGGCATTCACATCTCCATGGAGCAGAAGTGTCTGCTGGGGGGTCCTAACCTGGAGAGCTAGAGCCCTCCTCCAGTCTCCCCTCAGCTCGCTACAGTTAATTGGGGCACTTCTCTAATATCTACCTGCCATTAATTTAAATTCAGCTCCAATTTTCTTGTTTGACCTTCTCTCCTCCATACCCTGCTTGCAAACAGAACACAAATCCTTCAACATTCTCTTCATTTTTCTCTGCAATGTTCCAGCATGCCTGAGTCCCAGGGTGGGGAAGGCAATGACTGGTTTGAGCCTAGACCCTCATGCACAGGAATGGACACACTGCTGCCTGTAGACACTTTTCCCAGGGCATGGTTGCCCCAGCTCCAGCATGGAAATGTAACTGGTGATGCTCTAACACCATCCAAATTACAAGACAAAAGCATGATAAGGGGACTTCCAGATGGCTTCCTCCAGGACAGATGCCTTTTTTCTAGGAGCTGTGGATCCAAGTGGGGCATGTGGGAGGTGCTCCTGACTGTGCCCATGTCTCAGCTGCTGGGTTTGCATCCAGCAGTCACACCACTAGAGGAATCTTTTTCTGTCCACATGAAAACTGGTCCCTCTGTGCTGAGCCCCAGTCTTGTGTGGGCTGGGATGCTCCAGAGGCAAATGGACGGAGATGAGCTGGCCATGAGTTAGGGGAAGATCTCTCTTTCCCTGCCTCTGGGGCCATGGATCAGGCACAGACACCAGGAGCACCTGCTCCCAGCTCCCTTATGCCCGTAGTGCTCTGTGCCGTGATCTGGAAGGGGAGCCAGCCACTCAGAAGCAGTTAAAATCAGACTACAGTATGCTGGTGCAGACAAGCAGGGGAGGTGAGGGTCCAAGATGGTGCCTTGGAGATGTCCCTTGCAGAGACACTGACGGCACCATGGGGAATGGGGGAGGAGCTGCGAGGGGAGTTCAGGACGGGAAAAGCATCATTCCTTAACACCCACACCTTCCTGGCACCCCAAAATGGATGGGAAACCCCTGCCAAGGCTCCTTTCTCAAGAAAGCCTGGATGCCAGAATTTTAGCCCTCCTGGATTTCTTCTTTTCCTGGCAGCAAGTCACTATGTAAAGAGGCTGGATATTTATAATTATGCTCAAAGTGGCCACTTTGAAAATCTATATGTCTCTAGGCTCCCTGTACATCATAATGTCAAGTCTGTGAATGGAGGCATCCATCAGAGGCCTCACATCACAGACCTCGGAGCTGTGATAAACACTCGGGAAATGCTCGCTGAACCCTGTGTCCCACTGCTGCCTTCTGGGCACTAGACTTGGTCTTTTTGGGGTGCTCCCACGCAGACTCCTTCAGGAGGGATGCCACCAGGTGCTTGTGAGTCACTGCTCTGAGATGGGGATGGGAGCAGGGTCTGGATTCCTCTAGCCCAGGGCCTTTCCTGGTGACCCTCGCTGTCATCTGGGAACAGGGGCTTTCCTTCAGGTGGGACCATCCAAGTCATCACCCCATTTCCATGTTGTGGGCACAATGTCTGCAGAAAGGCAGTTCCCACCTCTCAATATCTGGGAAAGCCCCAGCGCTGAGAGGGTGGTGAGCTACATGGTCAAGGTACAGCCTTCAACAGTTAGCTCTGTCTCAGTCATCAGATTCCTATTCCTTGGTCCCATAAACACCAGGATGCCCTGAGCCTGACTGAAAATGTCTAGGTCAGTGATAGAGGCTCAGTCCCCATTCCCAGCAGGGAAACTGACGCAGGGAGCTGAGCTCTCTTCTCCGGTACACCAAGAGTCAGGGCTGACTCTGAAGTCATGCTCCAGCCCACTGCCCCACCACGCTTGCAGGGAGCTTCTACAGCACCTTTCCCAATGTGGGGACTCAAAGCTCCCTCTTTCAGTCACCTCCTTCAGAAGGGGGGCGGGTGCCCTGCCATCAAGATGACCGCAGAAGACCAGGAATGCCCCTCTCTGCCGACAGCGCGGTGAGAGGATGCACAGCCTTCACTGATGCTTTGCCCAGGCTGTTCTTAAAAATTTATTACTCTGTTGCAACATGAAAAATAAGACAGAGAAGTAATCATTAGTATAACTATAACTCCCCGTGCAATAGTCCCACTTGTAAATTGAGATTTATGATTGCAGCTGCCGATATTTTAGAGGCCGGAGCAGGCAGCAGTGGCAGTACAGCCCAGCTACGCGCTGCCCCGGCGCAGTTACAGTTTATCACAATCTGCAGAGATTATTGCAATGAATAATACACAACAGGCTGGCAGTGAAGAACTATTCCCGATCAAACGCTTCTGTAAACAACTGAATAAATAATATTGCTCAGCCCCTCTTTAGAGCCCTTGGAGGCCCAGGGAAATCTCTCATTACTCAGCAGGAGAGGCAGCAGAGGGCTTGGAGATGCCATGAAGAAGGGATGCAGTGACTGTGGGCAGGCACTGGACATCCCATGGATGGGCACTTGCCAAGCAGACATCTCACCTTCTCACTTTTTTGGCAGAAAAGGAGGCTGAGACACTGAGAAGATCTGCTCACAGTTCCACAGTTCCATGTGCAGCCAGGAACAACCTGCTTGGACAACCAGACAGGTGCAAGTCCAGACAGCTATTGCTGTCCTCTTTTCTGTTTAGCAAGGCTTTTGCTCACTTCTGATACTGAGTTGGAGGCAGGTAAAGAGCAGGTTGGGGGACAGCAACTGGTTGGCCTGCAGGCAACTGGACCCCATCCACAGCAGGGATGGGACATTTGGGGCCAAGCCTACTGGCAGTGGGGCTCCACGTGCTCCCTGAAATGTCAGTAAGTAATGCAGTGTGATTGGGATTGTGGTTGCACAGCAGCTGCAGAAAGGGCATTTCTCACACAGCCTGAAAGGATAAAGTTCAACTTCACAATGCTCCAGGTTCTCCCACTATGGTGAGTTCCAGCTCAGCCACCATGCTGTGCTGCCACAGGTCTTGGGTCTGCAGAGACCCCTACCCAGAGGGGGAGCAGGAAGGACTCACCCCTTCTATAGCACCTATCACACAGAGGTGCTTTATTTACTCTCCAAATGTTTGCACTCAAAATACAGTCAGCACAGGAGGAGGGACTTGAAAGGAGCTAACGAAGGGCTATAACCCTCCTTGGGGGTTATAAGCCAGCCCTGAAGCAGCTCTCCAATGTTTCAGAGCCTTCATACCATGCTTTCCATAGGTGCCCATGTGTCTCTGCCCAGACATCTGCAGGCAGGGAACACCCCCCTGCACCTGTGTCCTGCCTGCTCCAGGATCAGCTCCCAGGGTTGTTCCCTGCTCCCTGCAGGCTCTACCCACAGCTGGGTCCTGGGGAAAGGCAAGAGAAGAAAAGCAGGAAAGTTTGCATCCCTGCATCCGCTGCTCTACAGTGCCTGTATGTGCAGCAATCAGCTCCAATTAATCCCCCCTCAGCTTGGCCCGCCCGCTTCATTACCTCCCCTTGATGAGAACCATCAGTGGGGCCTGTAGGATTTTGCTAATTAGCCTCACTTCGTTTATCATTTCCATTTTCTCCTAGAGACGCTTGGCTTGCTGGGCGACAGCTTCATCTCCTGCTGAAACAATGCAGCCCCTTCTGTGCCTGTCTCACTTAGCGCTGTCACCGCAGCCATTATGAAATTGGGGTTTCATTTACACACTAATTAAACATTACAGCTTGTTCACAATTACAACATGGGGATGAGGAGGTAACTAATTACTTAAGAAATGAGCTAACATTTATCTCTGATTCTTCCCCCCCAGCCCACCGCCCTCCTCTCCAATCAAGATTAGAAATTGTTGTTCGATGGCGGCAGCCCAGCGGGTCCCTGCCCACCTCTGCATGTGCCACATCCCTGTTGGGGGGCCGTACCAAGACCCCGGCCCGGGGACAATCCATCAATCTTTAATTGCAGCCAGGATGACGGGGGGCTGTGGCAGTGGTGTGTGGCGCTGTGCCAAATGGGCTGCACAGGGATGAGCTGTGATGGTAGGGATGCATCCGTCCTGGCTAGATCTGCCCACTGATGTGCCATCCCCAGGACAGAACAGCCAGTCGTGGCAGGGGATGAAGTGCTCCCTGGGCATCACAGCCCTCTGCACCTACCAGGCTCTTGCCCATCGGGCTAAAGACCGGCTCTGCACAGAGGCCAGGGATGCCAGCACACCCTCTATGTCCCTGCTGATGGGCAACTCATCCTGAAAAGACATTTTCTTCAGGGAGGAATTAACATTTAAAACTGAGAACCATTAGAGTAAATAAAGCAGGCTGTCACTCAGATCAAAAGTCAACCCAAAGTGTTGGCTTGGGACACAATGGGCCCTGGGGAGCAGGCAAGTAGAAAAAGGGATAGATGCCCCTTCGTTCATCCTTAGGGGTGGAGTGGATGAAATGAGCAAGCTGGTGTTCAGCCCAGCAGGGCTTGGTGCTGCTGCTGAGGAACCAACAGTCTCCTTGCATGGGCAGCACAGGGCTGCCATGTGCTGCTGTTGCAGGCAAGCAGTCCCTTTGGTTCTCATCTCACTGCAGTGCAGACAGGCAACGGAAGGTGCAGCAATGACCAGAAAGCTACAGATGGGTTAGAGCACAGAGCAGTGGAGAAGGTGACAGCAACCAGGATCATCTTGGGATGGATGCATGGCTGCCTGCAAGGCAGCTATGTGGCTGATGAAAGAGAGGCTGGAGAGGCCATGGACGCTGCTGCAGTGCTTGGACACTGATGTAGGCTCTGAGAAAAGGCTGTGTGGCTTTTGAAACAAGAGAGACTCCCACCACAAACAGCCTTAAGCACTTGAAATGCTTTCAGAAAAAAACATCTAGCTCAGCACCAGACAATTACGGTTCTTTTGCAACTCTTAACCCATGATTTTGAGACAAAGAATTTGGCCTTGGCATAATTTGAACTGCTAATTGCTTTCCTGATCCACAGTTGGTGAACTGAGCAGAAGTGGACAAAAAAATCACCTTCCCTGTCTGGGAGAAAATTCAGAGCTGCTCTCCAGAGGGAAGGGGATGCTCTCTTCTTCCCTCCAAGCAGCTTAAAAAATAATGATCAGGAAACAGTTAAGCAAAAGGGGGGTGAACTGGTGGTTTAAAAAAAAAAAAGAAAATTCACACCACTTTATAATAATAGTAACAACTCATTCCCATAGTTTTTATCCTTCCTGTCTTTAGCCCACAAAAAAAAAAATAAAAAAAGAAAAAAAAAAAAGAAGAAAAGAAATAAACTACTGACACTGGCTGGGAGCTTAGAACTGCCGCATCAAACAGAGCCCTTGAATCTCCTGAACATAATTGTGCTGCCCTCTAACCTCAACCTTCAATCAGTGCAGTGTAACTATCTCATTTTAGCCTACAGGACACACCCCTCTGCTAACTAGCAGCCATATTCTTCTCATTAGGAGACTGCTCTGGATGGGAACGCGGAGGCAAAGCCGGCGTCTCTCCTTTTCTTTCTCTCTCGGCTGTTATATATGTACTTTCGAACGGGGAGAGCATGAGCAAGGGGCTTTGTAGGTGTTGGAGATGACCCAGCTGCCAAGCCTTGAGACTCCTGGGCATGCACATAGAGCCAAACGCTGTTTCTGGGTTGGAAACACAGGATGGGAGAGGGGACCTGGTCCCTATACCCCTAGCCCCGGGCGGTTGGCAGCTGAGGGCCGGGTGGGCTTCCTGACAAGGTGGTGTTGCCCCGCCCTACTCTTCTCACCCCATCCGCAGAGTCCCTGGGGAAGGGTCCTGAGGTGGCAGTGCGAGGGCACAGATCCCCTGTCCACTGGGACCAGGCTGAAAGGTGGTGGCAGGCGAGGAGATGCATGTCCTGGGAAGCAAAGGCAGTGCCAGTGCCACGCCTGCTGCTGAGGGTGGGCAGGAGACCGGGGCAGTGCAGGGCTGTGCAGAGGCAGCCCCTCCTGCTTGGTAGTTACTACCACTGCACATCACAGGCTGCATGTAATTAACAGTGAGGCTAATTACAGCAAGAAAAGTGACCCAAGGCTGCTGGGTGCTCTCCATTACTGGGTGGGGGTTTTCCAAGGCTAAAGATCAGCTCTGTGCCATGGGAGCATGAGGCAGGATAGCCCTGCCGTGCACCTGGCACAGCAGCCCAGCCAGCTGATCCCACTGTGTCCTTGGGCCACCGCCTGGTCAAAAACTGATAGGAGCTCTTGCGTCCTTGCTTCATGCCTCTTAAGAGACCTCCGAGCATATAGGACAGACATGTCATACCACAGCATTGGACATGGAACCTTGGTGTCAACAGCATCCACTCTGACCACCCCCTCCTGCCTCCTCTGCAGGTTGTGCACACTGGTAGCAACCAGTCTGGGGACCAGGCTGGGAGAAGCTGTTTTCAGTTCTCCCTGGGTTTGAAGAATGCAGCTCTCAACTGGAGCAGGATTGCTCAGGACTCTTGGGAACAGATGGAAACACTGCCATCCCAGAACAGCCCGCTGTGAGTCTTTGTTGCAGGACTGGGAAAAACCCAGAACTTGGGCAGTTAATGGCACAGGTGGGATCAGCCTGTGTGGTGGCAGCTGCAGCTTTGGGAAGAGCCTCATGCTAAGGCGGATAAACAGGGGAGCCGATCCCCTATGATCCCACTGCAGACCCATGGAAAGATCAAGGCCGTGCTGGGAAAGGACAAGTTTGGCTGGTACAGCCCTCCCCTCCTGCCAGTGCCCTTTGCCCTGGGATTTTAACATGTTAGCAACTTGGGAGCAGCAGAATTACACCGATTTGTCTAAGGACAGGGAAAAACACAGCAGTGGACAGATTTTTGGTGCCTCAGTGCCCACCTTCCCCACCCAGCAGCATCTTCCCTGTCCAGGCCTCGTCCCCAGTTCCTCTGCTGAGCTTTGCCAGCTATTAACATGCTCTGAGTTTGTTATCTTAAGCAGGCCACTCAGTACATGGGGCCACGATCCTGAAACCAATTAATGTGATCCTTTTTTTTCAGAGCAGAATGAAGAGGGGGACTGTCAGCGCTGCAGCGAGGCAGGAGTTACGGGTCAGAGCCTAACAGCACAGAGGTGCCCCTTAGCTCTTCACAAGAGGCGGGGGTGGCAGGCAGCTGCCAAACCTGGCTTCTGTTAGAGCCCTTCCTCAGCCTTGGCCTAGTGCCACTTCCCAGGCTCCAGAGAGAGTGAAGGAAAGCAGCACCATGGTGCTTAATGGGGTTCTAGATGCCAAAAAAGTCACTGCTGCCCTGTGCCTGAATCAGGGCTGCCAAGAGGAAAGCAGTGATGGTACCACATCTCAGTGCTCACTCTGGCACAGCAGGCACATGGCAGAGAGGGGGTTCCCCTCTGCCACGTGCTGTGGGGACAGCCACAGTGCCCGGAGTGCTCAAGCTCAAGGCTCCAGGCACTGTAAGGTGCCAGGGGCAGTACCACCCTGCAGACCAAAACTTAACTTTATTTCTTTCTTTCTTTGCTTGGCCGTTTTTTAAAGCACAAGTTACCTTAGCGAAGTCTTTTGGGGAGGTAGAGACAGAGTAGGAAGTCAAAGAGAATTGTCTTGCTAGTCAAAGCCTTTAACAACTATTTTTAATATCAGGCAGAGGAGCAGGATTTTGAAATGAAACAGACGGTGCCTCTTTGATGGGTGAGCTACAGATCTTGAAACAAGGTCTATTCCCTCCTCCTTCACTAACTAACAGCCATATTTCTCTCATTAAAGACAATCTGGCCGTATTTTCAAACTTCTTAACAAGGCGATCATCGTAATTTGAGATTTCTATTATCCATGCTCCTATTACAACAGTCTTTTAAGCAGCCAGCTTTTTTTTTTTTTGCTTTCTTTCCCCGACTTTGTCTCTCCCCTCAAACTGCCATTAGTGGTAATGACGTGCAGGAAACAAGAGCACCAAGAACTACCTTTTTTTCACCCCTTCTTTTTGGTACTAGGTTGTGTGGGGGTAGCAATAAGGAATAAAATAAAAAGCGAAATGAAGTTTGGTTATCTCTTATCTGGAGTTTGGTTTTTCATCCACCCAGGAGCACAAAAGGAAGCCAACGCAGTACCTTATCTCTCCTGTCGATCATGGACCCCTGCCCAAAGACCCCCATCTCTCCCCTTCCCAAAGACGCCTGGTCCTGGCCCCCTCCCTGCCCCATTAGTCCTTTACTGGTCTCTGCCAGATGGATGCAATTTGCATAATATCACCAGCGGAGGCTGGCAGATCAACTGGGGTCAGGCTCTGACATCTCCAGCACAGTCTATCTCCAAGTGCTAATTTGGACTGCATTGATCTCTCTTTCTGATTTCTTTGTCATTTACGTCTGCCACGGTTTGACAGGAGATACAGAGACAGACAAGGGGGGAAAAGAAGGAGGAGGGGGGGAAGAAGAGGAGAAAAACAAAGATTGTAGTTACAGATGTCTTTAAGGGAAAAAACAGATTAATCCAAGGACTCCTCTGAGGGTCACAGCTTTGAAACATCCTAATTATCCTATTCTTATGAATTCCTGTACAGACTTAGAGGGGGGTCTTATCAGGGAACTCAGGGGAATGAAAACTTGTTAAATTGCAGTGGAGTCTCTCTGGCTGACTGGTACCCCCTGCCCTCTTGCACCTTTCAATCAGTTCTCATTAGGTGAAGTGGGGCAGTTTTAAACCTGGCATCCCTTGCTGACATAGAGTTCCCTCCATACCTTTGCCACTACTCTCCTTAAAGGTGGATCCTCAGTAAAACTTGAGCGGGAGTCTCTCCTCCTTGCAGGCAGGTACCACAGTGCTCACAGCCATGAGCCCTGTGCATTCCAGGGAAGACAGAGATGGGACAACAGGGATGCCCAAACTCTGGAGACAAGAGCTAACCTGAGAGGGACAGCACATCCTTCAGATCCCTCCATATGCAGGCATGTAGGGGCAGATTTTGGGACACACTGCTGTTGCAAGACAGCATGATGTTAAAAGACACCTTCCACTAGAGTCCAGTGCAGAGCAGTGCAGGCAATCCATGCCCTTAATTGAGATGTTTATGTTCATTAACATAACATTTACATTCATTAATATTCTTTCCCTCCTCACAGGTAAGAGAAGATGTGCTACCATTTAGCCTTGTCTGGGACATATCACAGAGAGACAGCAAGGCACCAAAAGAATCTACAGAAAATCAAAATGTCACTCAGTGTTTTACATCGCTACTTTCTACAGAAAAAGCTGTGTAGAAAATTAATGATCTTCCAAGGCTTCTCACCTAACACACATCTCACTGTGTCAGAGGGTGCATCACGGTGCTTGGGAAGTGCTGCCTGTTACATGGGCAGGAGAACAAGTGCTCATAAAGATGTTCTACCTACCCAGCACAATGTGGGACAGGGCTTGGTGAGTGCAAGGGTTGTTCCAGTGATGTGGAGGGGGAGTATTTTGCAAGGCTCAGCCACAGGACTGGACAAATAGCCAAAGGTGGGATGGGTCCGAGGTAGTTCCAGGGTCTCTACAGCACAGATCAGTTCAGGTCTGCACACTCCTAGTTTTGAATCTGGCTGATTGCTAAGACAGAGCACACATAATACAAACCATTAGCCTCTCCCTGTGCTTTCAGTACAACAGTTTAGAGCGGTTCGAAAACATATGTAAGAGGTTTCTCATCTGTCACTGGGGACAGAAATTGGGCCAGGTGTTGGGCTGAGGATCACAGCTGGCCTGGGAGGGAGGGAAGAACAGCAGATCTTCTCACCAAGGGAGATAGTCCCCACTGCTTGTCCTAAAACCAGAAGCCAGAGGAAGAGGGTACCAGAGCAGCCCCCATGCCAAAGGGCAGTTCCAGGATGATGGCAACACTGTCCTGCTGGGGATTAGACAGATCTGAAGCTTGAGACAGACTTGCCCCAATCTGCATCTGGGCCTTTCAGGCATTGCAGCACAGCAAACCAGAAATCTCTCTTAAACCTTCAGTCTAACACTAGTGCTGCAAACATAACTGCTTCCAGCCAGAGGAGAGGGTCTTGCGCCTACCTTCCACACATCCCCAAGGAGCAGGCACTGCCACTGCCTGCTTGGGGGCTGGGAGGAGTACATGGCAGCACCCTGACTTTTCTCAGGCAGTTGAAGTCCCTGCAGCCATCATGCTCCCTCCAAAGGGTGCTCTCCAGGGATGGGGAGCCCTCAGCCAGGGGGAAGGTATGATGAATCCATCACACCATTGGCAGGCAGTGGGGTCGGACGGGCATGCGACCAACTTTTGGCAGGTTAGGACAGAGGGGTGAGTGCAGTCAACACAAACACTCAATCATTCTTCCTTTCTTTCTTCTGTGTCTCCTTTGTTAACTGCAGGAAACAGCTGAAAGACCTTGAGTTTCCCATTGTAGCGTGTATGGGAACAGAGCTGCAGTGATCAGAACATACCCCCCGCTGCTCCAGGGGAAAAAGGGAGAGCAGAATCCTTTCTAAAAAGGGTTTACGATTAGAAGAGTGTTCTGTCACTCTGGCGTGCAGTAATCCACTGCGCCACCAAGTCCCTTCAGAGAGATGTCGAAAACTTAAATGACTGAAAGCAAAAGAGCCCCGGCTCAGGTTCCCAGGCAGCCAGACATCCTAATTATCTTTAGATCCACTCCCACATGGAGGGGAGAGAGCACACAAGAGTAAAAAAAAAAAAAAGGGAAAGAAAAGAAAAAGAAAGCGGGAAAAAAAAGACTGTCACATTGCTTTTTTCTTTTTTTAAAAGCTTGTCTCTGCTCACTGCTTTTCCAGCTGTGACACCTCTCACGGTAGTTAATTAGAATCATGTCACCACGTTAATGTGCTCTGACTGGACTCTGACAGTTGCTCATCCTCTAACTGGCCACCCTGGCCGGCCCTCCCTTCCCACCCCTCCTCACGGATGCAGGGCCCTGTGCTTGCAGCAGGACCCCTCACCACCCGCCAGCCACCCTGTCCCTGTGCCCACAGTCCAGCAGATGCCCCAGAGCAGCTGTGCCGATTGCTGCACCCTGCCTGGGTGCCGGGACTTGCCGCCTGGCTGTGACACCCAGCACGCAGCTGCTCCACCTGTTCTAGATTTGCCTGACCTTTATGAGCACTAATTCAAAATGACACTGCTCATTTGGTGACATTTCTGTTGATTTTTACTTAAGTGTCTTTTAATTATTTAATTTGGAGTTCTTCCCCTTCTGCCGCAGGCTGGGGCCACTGTGTGCAGGGCAGTGCCCCAAGACAGCCCCATGCCCTGCTTTTCAGGAGAGAGCCCCATGCTTAGCTCTCGCTCTCAGCATTCCTCAGCAAAAGGATGATGTGGTGCAAATGACCCTGCCTGCCCAGGTTTGGCACCAGCTGTGTACCACCTCTGCTGAGAAATGAAGAGATGAAAAGAATGGGGTGTGCTGCTGTGGGGGAGTACAGGGCTCTTTAAGGCTTCTCCCATACCTGGAGAGGGACAGGGAGGGTGGGACTGGCTCTGCTTGGCTTTTTCCATCCAGTGGAAAGTGGTGAAAAACATGAAGAGGAGTTTCACAAAATGCTGTCTACCTCCTTGTTCCCCCTGCCCTGACGCAGAGGAGGCAGGTGAGCACCGAGGGTGACTGAGGATCCCACAGATGCTGGTGCGGGCTGCAGGCTTCCCTGCACCCCAAGGAGAGGCAGGAAAATGAAAGAGGGGAAAGGAAAACAAGGAAGAGTGAGAGGAGGCTGAAATAAAGCCAGCAAGTTGCCTGGACCACACACTCCCAGCACCTTGCAGGGTGAGGTAAAGCCTCATAAGCCCCCACCAAGCTCCAAGGGGGAGAGCAAGTGCTGACAGCCAAAGGCCCCCATTATGGTGGGTGGCCCATCACCTGCCACTGCATTCAGTGAGCGCAGCCCTCGCCACCCTCCTTTTCAGTGTCAGTCTGGGGCAGCCCAGCGCTGCTGGGACGTGAGCAGGCAGAGCAGCGAGGAGAGGGATGGCTCTGCTGGGCAGGAGGCACCCCAGCAGGTGCTGGCCCAGCTCCCCGTGGCAGTGGCAGCTCGAGGTAGTTAATTAGAATCGTGTCACTAAGTAAATGTGCTCTGACTGGACTCTGACAGACGCTCACCTATGACATCGGGGGCCAAGAGACAATCCACATCAAACTACTGCAGTGTGACCCTTTTAACACAAAGAGTAAACTCACTGCACATCGAGTTGAAGCTCATTAAAACTGTCTACTCTGCGAGCATCCCATTAACCTCACTGTTAAAAACACGCAATTCCTCTTCTTCTTTCCGAAGCCTAATTAATGCTCTGGATCAGGAACAATATCACACCCTAACCTTCCGAGATTTCCAATCAGTAAATGAAAAGAGAGAGATGGAGCCAGGAACGCACAGCAGCATGCTCAGTTGCTCACCACATGGGCTGCTGACCTGCCCAGGCAGGTGGTGCTTTTACATTTGGCACGGCAGAGATCCCCATGGACTGAGCATGGCACAGCCCTGCCCAGGGGAACCATGGGTGCAGGGAAGATGGTGAGTCCTGCACAGAGGCTCACAGCTCATAGGATTTTGCCAGCTGGTGTAAAACAGCCTAGTGAGGGCACCATGTCAAGACAGGTCCTACTGTGGAACCAGGAATCCTGGGATGGGTACTGATGGGTACTGAGGGATCATTAGCAAGAGACACAGCAGCCTGGTTACCTCCTTTCCCTAAAAAGGAAAAAAAAAACCAAAACCAAACCAGAAATTTACAACTAAATCTAAAATCTCAATAATGTATGTGCTAAAGCCTAAACTTTAAATATTCAATTAAATTCAATTAGATTCAGAAAAGATCAGTAGCAAGGGGTAATGTCATGTTTTGAAGATGGTCAATGCACTAGAGGTGGAAGCGGAGCTGACAAATGAGAAACAAACTTTCCCAGCAGAAGGAGCTACTTCTGCAGATTTGGAAACTTCTCCCTGTTTTTGCTGTTTCCAGTTTCAAGAACTGGATTGTTCAGAGCTGAGAAACAACAAAGGATTGACAGTAAAAAAGAAGGTGTGCCTTTTATCTTTCCATAATCAGGGAAACAAACAAACCTACCAACTAAGGAGGGAGAGGATGAGATTTACTCATTCTAAAGTCTTAAAAGAGTAGTTTCCAGAAACACTCCTTCAACTCACTGATCACTTCTTGCTTTGGTTTCATCCACCAAGTGTTTTTACTTAAAAAGTAGCCTGAGATTTACTTTTCATTCTGTATTGTGTAATTGCATGGGAAAGAGGATTTTACTAATAAAATCAATTCAAACTACTGATGGGGTACTTTAGCATGGCATTACAGTTTTCATCCAAAAGAGCAATCATGAGTAGTAATTTAATCACCCCCTCTTCAAGAGCAAATAGTAGTTCATAATTTTTCTAATGTTAAAAAATATCTAAAAACTAAGACTAAAGGCATATCATGTTACATAATCAATCAAAATAAATGTAGCAAAAGTAGAGTATTTGATGAGTAAAAGAATAACCAGATTTAACAATTGGGCAGTGGTAAGGAAAGCTGTACTTGGTTTGATAGGTGCCGTTCAGTGAAACTTGACCTTTTTCAGGGAAACAGGTTAAAAAAAAAAGCAAAACTGGAAGAAAATCAATTTTTGAGTGCAAGTGATCTGCTATCTGATTTAAATCACAACTAAAACCTGGGATTTTGATCCATCTGATTTATAGCAGTCTCTGACTATCACAAGAGAGACCCCAATGCAAGTACCCAGTTTCACTGGTTTGGAGCCTTTGAATGCTGGTCTTTTTGAGTGAGTGCCAAGACCTCCATTACAAGCTGCAGCTCAGTTTTGGCAAGCATAGCCTCAAATACATGTTTAAAGAATGGCAATGTCCACATATATGTGAAATTGAGTAACTTTTTAGCAAGACTCTACTTCATTTTGTTGAGGGTCAAGAAAATAGCAGACAAAAAGGAGTTCCTTACCCCAAGATTCTACAGCCCATGCTGCAGCTGACACACATCTAATCTGTGTTAAGAATGAGGTGGAAGTTGCAGAAAAATGTCCTGTCCAGTCCTCAGGGCCACATTCAGCCCAGAAGGAATCCTCAGAGCTGAAATATCAATCTGAGAAAAGGTATGAAAGAATAGGTTTCATGCCCTTTTTGTTCCTTTCTGATCTCTCAAGTAATTCCTGCATCCCCATTCTCTTTAAGAGGACTTTTCTGACTTTTTTACCTCCTTATTCTGCTCAGCACTTCTCAGGAAGCTGAAGTATTGACATTTCCCCTCCTTCCTTTACCTTTTCTCTCCCAAGAAATCAATGGCACCAGATGTGCACCCATCCCACCCCAAAGCAGCTGTATTTGCAGGGTATGTAGATTGACTGGTGTATTTGGGAACATAAATCACTTTTCTAACCCCTTGACAAGACTTCAGCTCATTTGCTCAGGAGTAGAAACCAGATGAAAGCTAGAACATGAGCTCTGTGCAGCAGCTTGCTGTATGTGCAGATGTATGTCCCAGGGGATTTGGGGACACTCCACTGTGCTCTGGCACAAGACCCTCTTGCCCATATGTGCCATATGCTAAAGGTGGTTCCCATCCAGAATCCAGCCTTGGCCCTGCAGGATGTCAAGCACCCTGAACTCCCCAGATTTTGAACATGATGAAGGAGAGAAGATGAAGCATGGAGTAGGACAGGTCCCAGAGCATGTCAAGTGGAGCATCTGGAGCAGGTATCTGCTGAGACAGTGAAGCAAAGAGTGATTTGAAAACAAAGCAATACACAACCGATCAGGCAAGACAGCAAAATTCCTTGCAAATTGTTTGCAAAAACAAGTGGTCATCCACTGCAATTTTTCTGTCAAATTTGAAGGGAAATATCCATGTTGCACATTCCTGCATAAGCAAGCTGAGGCTTCACTGGAATGTCTGCATCCTCCTGTACCACTCCCCCCACTGCTGGGAAAGAAGCTGCACAGATGCTCTCTTACACAGCACGGTATTTGTGAAACTAGTGAGACTGGCTAACAAATCTCCTTGCTGCTCCCTTCTCAGTCCTTCTGGTTTGCAAATTTCTGGACACCAGTGACCATAAAAATCACAGGCTGACCCTTAGATGCCCTTGAGAATCTTCTTTCAGCTCCCCAATGTCTCTCAACCCTGCTGCACCCGAGGACTGAGCACAAAGAGAAGGGAGGCTCAAAACCACACGGGACCATCCCCAGAACCACAGCCAGCTCCTGTCACACTGGGCAGGCAGTGTGCTCCACCATTCTCCACTCTCCTGCAGCAGTCCTTGATTAGGAGCCATTTATTCAGATGAGAAGCAGAGCTGTGTTAGGAGCAAGACTCCTTACAGTCAGGGAGGGGAGGGCAGCCCTGGGCAGTGAAAGGGATGGCTGGCTCCTCCCAGCCCTGAAGCAAGGACAGTTGAAAGCACAGGAGAGGTAAGGACTGCTCAGGGTACAGGGTAACCATCAGCAATTGGGGTGACTGTGCTCAGTAGCCCGGTCCCAGTGGCCAGTATGGAAGGACTTGGCTGTGCAGGACTGACACTTGCTCCAAGACAAGGCAGCAAAGCTGGACCCAAGGAAGCCAGGTTGCCTCTGCAGTGAACAGCCCTTCCTCAGCCCTTGGCTTGGGGACCTCTCGGGCTTTCACTAGAGCCAACACCTGGGTACCAAGTGCCAAAGACAACAGCCATGACACCATGGGTAGTGGCTCTGCCTGGGGCTCCCAAGCTGGCTGGGAGGAGGAGTTCTTCTCCCTAGCTGCCATTCAGTGAGCCTCCAGCTCACTCCTGGAGGCTCAGCCTGCAGTGAAGCCACAAGGCACAGGGTGCCAGCAGCTGCCACCTCTGCAGGCAGTCAGAGGATTGTAGACATCCTGGACAGATCTGCTCTGGAGCCAGCCCAAATGCAGCCCCCAGCAGGCTGTAACACACAGGGCACATGTGCACCATTGGCAGTACCAAGGAGATGGAGACTGTCATGCTCCTGGCCTGGCATCCTTCCCAGCGCCCATATAAACCCTTTCCAAACAGTGTGGGAAAGGCAGTTTTGCCACTGGAATGAAGCACTGCAAGAAGGAAGCTCAGTTGCTGGGCCTTGCTTCTCCATAGGCAATTCACTCATGGCTCACTCTGCTGGGGAGAACTGGAAGTGCTCCCCTACAGAGAGAGTTTGGCAGAAATGAAGAAGCAAAACCCTCCTAAAGGACTGAAATGGGGAACGCATGAACAGCATCTCTCTGAACTCAGTCAGGCAGAGGAGTCACACCTGTGCAAGACAACAGCAGTGAGATAAACACTGGCAGAAACCAATGGCAGACAGATGATACTCCAGAGATATAGATGCTTTGTTGGAGTAAGGGATGACAGCAACAGAGAACTCATGACATAAATAAAAGGAGGAACAATGAGGCAGAAACCAATTCTGTGTCCCACAGGAGACCTTAGGAAAAGCCTAAGCCCCCAGAGCAGTGTATACACAGACAACTCCTGCAGTCCCCACTCCCTCCCCGTGATCCCCCAACATGGCACACAAGCAAGGCAAATCTGCTCCCAGGCAAGGAAGCAAATTTTAATGCTACCTCTGTCAATAATGCAACTAGATCCATAGTTCAAAAGGAGCTTGCTAATTAAAAGCTGGTGAGCTTTAAATAATTCATCTCCTTAACTTGGATTGATTAGAGAGTTTAATGGTTAGAGTCTTGAAACAATATTAAACAGCCTCTTCAAGGCCTAGGTAGCCGGTGACTTTTCCAAGTAATTTTTACCTCCTTGCAAACTTTAATGCTTATATGTCACTGCAGATGAAGGGCTGGGAGGCAGAGGGAACACCTGACCACTGGTCTCCAGGAGGTGATCCACTGCCCCGCAGAGAAACAAGACAGGCAACAGTGATGCAGCCCTGAGTCACAGCCCTGTCTACAGCCCAGTAAATCTGAGCTCCTGCCAGTACCACAGCCTGCTGCTGTGTCCCAGTTCTGCATCCCCAGTGTTAATCAGCAGGCAGATATATGGCCTCAGTGTCCTGGGCCTAGTCTCCCTCATATCATTTTGATCCCTGGTGCAGAGGAGTTGGGGGATACATGGAACTCTGCCACTGTTCATCTTGAAGCACTGTTTATCAGTTGTTTATCTTGGAGAAGGCTGTGGGACCACAAAACTCATCACACATGTGAGCAAACAGGACGATGATTCAGTTCTCCAGCTGGGACCTTGCATCTTCACTCTGCAATAGGTTTCGAGCCAGCTCCCAAGGCTGTGCTGACTGGCAGAGTCTTCTTTCCAAGGACGAAGACAGCATCCAGAGCAACAGGAGGACTGGTCCAAAAGGGAGAACATCCCACCTAGCCTGGGGACCCTTGCCCTGTGCCCCAGGCACCTGGTGCTGCCCACATCCAACCTCAACCCAAGCACTGCTAGAGCAGTCAAGGAGGGAAGCAGCTCCCTATCCAGAGGGACAGGCAGGTGTGTTTGGCACATTGGGATGTGCCAGAGACAGAGAAGTCATTCATGTGCCCATCCTACCCTGACACATCTTCATCCCTTTTGCCATCGGGAAATCCTGCAGCCCTTTGGCTCTCAGCATCCCAGACAGAAAAGGTCTTGGAGCTGAGGCATGTCCTGCACACCTGGAGCAGCAGCCGTGGGGATGGAAATGGCACAGGGCAGCAACACTCACCTATCCCGCTGTGAGGCCTCCCTATGTGCTGTAGGTTCAGTCCTTTGTTCATGTCTAAGAGCCCGTTCTTTGGCCAACTCCCCATGGCAAAGCTGTACGCCTGGAAGAGAGAAGCAGAGGGTCAGATAGCACAGCCCATGTGCAGGCATGACTTGTACTTGCCTAGGTCTGGCTGCTCCTGGGGCTGATGTGGGTCTGTGTTCACCATGTTCAGTGCAGGCCCACACAACACCTTGTCAACAGTTCTCCTGGAGTTGCCCACACAAAGCACCTTCACTCTGCCCTGTCGCACCTGATGCTCCTCAGAGAAGAGGTGTCCAGAGCCTCTGGTGGTACCTGTACAGGTGACAACCCTCATGAAGGAGGGATTTCATCACTCAAAGCCACCTTTGCTGAACTGAGGCAAGCCAGAGGCTGTGAGCTCATCTCCCATGTCCCTTGGTTGCTTGAACAACATCCCCCTATTCCTGCCTTACCAAAGATGAGGTCGTCAGCAGGAGTCAGAGGGATTTAGAAAGGGGTGCTTATGCTCAGGATGGCCTGGCCAGCAAGTGCCTTCCCCTCCAGCAAGCACAGCTCTCCCAGTCAGCTTCCTTCTTCTTTCAACCCACAAACTGCAGTTGCTTCGGAGCTCTCCATCACCAGGTGAAATCCAACTGGGAGCCAGTACTGCTCACCCCACTCCACAGAGCCTACAGCCTGGCCAGAGGGAGTTTGCTCCATCCCCACTGCATCCCTGGGCAGGGTTTTCAGCAGTAGCAAGGCAGCTGGGAGCCTGAGCAGCACAAAAACCCACTGGACAATGTAAACATAAAAGCAGCCAGGCCTTCGTGTGACATGCACGGCTGTAATTACAGCCTGACAGCCACATATCTTCTTCATCTTGAGGAATTAAGCTCAGCAACGCATTGTGAGCAGTAAGAAGGGCGCGTGGGCTTAGCGTCGCTCACGCTGGCACTATCTCTGCTGCCGTGAGGGCCATTGTCCCCAGAGGAGATCAGGTCAATCTAGCAGCCTCTATCTCCCTCCTGCAGCGGGGATCATCACTAACCACAGCCACAGTGTGGCAGGGCATTGCCGACACCCTCCACAGGCTGCAAATGCCAGGGAGATACTCTCCACAGCAGGAACGGGGTCAAACTGGGTGAGCAGAGCTGAGCGGTGCCCCACACCAGCCATCTGCCTGCCACTGGGACCTACTGCCAGCCCCTCTTCCCTGCTACCTGCTGCTCAGCATGGGCAGGTCCAGCCCCAGTGTAGTCCCTGCTGCCAGCAGCCCCCTGGGAGCCATGGGGCTTGGAGGAGTTAATTTATTAGTGGCCCACATAACCATTCATGCTGCTTTGTTACTCCTGTCTTAGCAAAACAGAGGGCTCCACAGATAATTAATAGACAGCATTGCTAATCCTGTTGGGAGATGATTAGCAATTAAAACTCCTAATTAAGTCTATGCATAATTCACTGAAATTACACTTTGTGTACACAATGGGGAGGTTTCCTTTGCCTTCAACAAACACGCTCTGGTATGTTCACTGCCCTGGCTGGGATGCAGACTGGCCAGCCACGGGGTGGAGGGAGCCAGAAGTTGGGGTGCAAGAAGGGACCTTGCCACCCATCTGCAGGTGGCCCTGGGTCATGGCAGAAGTGGTTCCACGTGTGGCTTCCTCCAGGGCTCCATCCCACAGAGCAAATCTAGGCACAGCACAGGAAGGTTCCCATGCTCAGCACCAGCAAGTCAACAGCAGTGGGGGCCATCCCAGGGGAAGGAATGTCCCTGCACAGAGAGCTACCGTATTGCAGGCTGCCTTCCCCGCCTAGACATATCCCTTGGACCCTGGCCAGGAGCAACTGAGGGAGCACAGCGGGAGGCTGGCAGGATCTCAGGAAAGCCACGGGGACAGCTCGGGAAAGCTTCTGGCAGCTGGGTGCTAGTGCCAACCCCAGCCTGCCTCTCCTGGCTCTGCGGCAGTAGCAGCGTCAGCAGGGAGCTGGCAGCACGTGCCCCAACCCCTGGATCAGCACCAGGCCCATCTCTGCACAGCATTTTGCTTTCCTGATCAAGGTCATTCGGTACAGCCGCAATACCTGAGCAAACTAGCTAAGCAGCTGGGGTGGAAGTTGGCCTGACCACTGAAGGTCAAGTGTGCACTTATGCATATTCAAAGCTGCCTGCAGGATCGATCGGGTTTTAATTGTTTTTCCTGGGGTTTTGGAAGGAAGTGCCAGGGGCATTGATCAGTCCCAGACAAGGCCGCTCACACTCTGGGGCTGGCAGGGACCATCGCTGCTGCAGGCAGAGAGAAGTGCAGGCAGCAATGATGAAGGCCAGGCAGGGAAGAGGTCAGACAGCACCGGCCAGGAGGATGAGCCATCGCCAGGCTGCACTGGAAAATAAAGTTTTTTAATTAAAAGTGGCAATTCTGAGCCGCCTGCCGGCAGCAGCCACACAATCAAGAGCAAGGAGCTTTGCTGTTTAATATTTAAAGACAACGTTTAATCTTTAAACAGGAAAGTTCTTGTTCTGACTGTTAAAGCGAGGCAGAAAGCGCTGGTGGCTCCCTGACGCTGGGGGACCCCAGCCCACGGGCATGACCATGGCCACTGGCTCACTGGAGCTGCTGGGACACCTCCACCACTCCAATCCCACACAGCTGTCAGCCTGTCCCTTCAGCACTTATCCCTATGGCAAGCTGTGAAAAAGTCTGATACTCATGGTTCACTCTCAAGCCAAAGGGTTTTAAAAAATACCATGAAACCCTTTCTGTGAGGAAACTGCATTACTTTGTCCCTCCCTCTAGTTCAGTCCTGGTGTTGCAGAGACCGGGTTACTCCCTTTTAGGTCAGACAAGGAAGCTGGGTCAGGACCCGGAGGCTTTTTATTTTTATCTGCATTTTAATTGATAAAAAACCTGGCATCTTTTAAAGAAACTATTTTTTAAATGGTTTTGGCCAGGATTCTAATTTAGAGACAGAAATTCAATGCTTCCGATCTTCTGAAAACCACCCAAACAATGTTTGCAGAATAATTTTCAAGCAGCTTGAATACAATTACTTCCATTCATACCAGCTCCTAGAAAGGTTTTTGGTTTTTCTTGATTTTGTTTGTAATTCTGTGAAGGTTACATTTACCTCCCTGCCAATGCTGCTCTGAAGTCAGATGATTATTAATTATATTTATTTACTTATACAATCCCATAGGCATACGCAGCAGTTCACAGACAAATACTGCCCTGGGTCCCAGATGGAGGGATCTCGAATCAAAGGTAAGCAGATACTCCTGTGATAAATGTGCACTAACAGCAGCAGGAGATTAGCAACATACTGTGTTTCCATGCATAGAGCTAGCACCATGGATAATCCACACCTTGTTAAGCGTGGTGGTATGGGGAGGCAGGTTGTTAGGTAACCTGTACCTCACATACCTTGCAGAAAATCCAAAAACCAGAAGTGGAGATAAAACATGGGATACAGTGACTGGAGCATGGAGATGACATGTGCAGAATCACAGCATCTGGGGCTGGATTTATAATAGAATAAAAAGAGTCTGAAACCATCTTCTGTTGCACTGGGTCAGAAACCTTCCTGGTGGCTGTGATGCATCTGCCTCAGTTTGCAGAGAGCCTGAAACAAGAGCTCTCTGGCTTACTTCTGGCAGTGCTGGGGTTCTCTATGTGCTGGGACAGGAGTACACAGAGGATATGCCAGTGAAGTTGGGCAGTCCCATGGTGCTGGTTGCAGGGGGAAGAATGCAGGATTTATGCAGTTTGGCACTGAGTTTGGCCTGCTTGCCCTTGCTGCAATCCCAGTGCACATCAGCACCACCCCCAGGAATGTCGAGGGCAGCAAGGTGGCAGCACCGAGATGGTTGGGTTGTGATTCTTTGCTCCCTGGAATTTGTTTGGGCTGCACCATGGATTACAAGCAACACAGCTGCAGAGAAGATGTTCCAGGGGGGTCAGAAGATTCCAGGAACTGGAACTTGTCAAGCTGATGTATTGATCTAAGTGGACAGAATAACGTTCCATCATTTATTTATGGGGAAGTGCCCAGCACACTTCACAAAAACTGATGTTCAGCAGTCACATTAAGGCAAAATTTAACATCCTGCACCATGCAAACAGGTCACCTGTGCAGAGGTCAGGATGCTTACTTACACAGGGAGCCTCACAAATCCTCACATGCACAGGGGAAGGACTGGTCCTCATGAAGATGCTGGGGTTCTGCTAGGGCAATGTGCTGATGTCGACACAGCCAGCCCTGTCCTTTCTGTAGGTGTCCATGTTGCGACCTGCTGGCCATCTCCCGGCTCCTCTGCCCTCCACTGGAGCTGCTAGCATTGCTATGCCCTGGATGCTTTAGCTGAAGGGCAGGAGGGAAGCCGGGCTTTGTGCTTTGCAATGGTATGAGCATGTTCACAAACCACAGCAGCAAGAACTGCCAGGACCAGCACAGTCTCTCCTCTTGCCTCACCAGCTGGGCAACTCTACTGTAATTTTATTTTACATGTCCTACCAAGAGATTTTATATGTTTCATCTGCTAATTGTAATTTTAATATTAATATAGACACTTTCAGACAGGGAGAAAATATTTCCATTTGGAAGAAATCCTCCCAGGAGCAAAGGCACTCAGCAGTTTGAGAAGGTGCTAAAGGGTGGGTAGTAAGTAATAAGAAAAGTGGTGTTTTGCTGAAAGTTTCCATTCAGAGTTTCAAAAAGACACCTGAGAAAAACATGGTTTTAAATAGATAGAAAACAGCTGTGAGATCTCCCAGCTGCCCTTAGCTTGGGCAAGCAGCAGGTACCAGCTGTGCTCCTTGAGGATCAGGCTGGGCACAGCTGCCCGCTGATGGAAGCTGAACCCGCTAACATTTTCACAATGGAGAAAATGTCTTTGGAATGGCAAAAGCATCTTTCTCCTCTTGTCATGTCAACTGTGCACCATGTCCACCCAAAATAAGTATTTTCCTCTAACTGTCCTCATTCCGCTGCTGCCACAATGAAGTGGCAAGAAAAAAAGAGTTCATATCTATGACTAAGTGGACTTTTAAACACAGCTTGAAATGTTTTTAGTGACCATAAGGTTTCGGGGTTGAGAGTATCTTGGAGGCAATCCCTGAATAGCACCCAGGACACTGGAAGCTCCAGGGCATTCCTCTGAGATCCCATTTTAATTGCATGACATTCCAGGGATGGGAGGTGGACATTTCTTGTTGGTATTTCTTGCCATGCAAATTTACCAGCAGGACATAAGTCAAATGTAACACCACCGAGGGGCTGACCCCACCACCAAGTCATTTAGTAGCGAGGCTCCTGGACAGGGCTGAATGCAATTAAATTAAAGAGCCAGGTAATGAATGAGTAGCTTCCAAGCCCCAGCTGACAACAGCAGAGCTCGTCTGTCGCAGGGAAGGTGCAGAGGAAAGCTCTCCCAACAGGACAGAGGTATGGAACCTGGATGGCTCTGGCAGTGTTGGAGCCTGCTACCTTCACTGGCTGTCAGGAGGCAGGAGATAAACCCAGGTGTAACATGTCCCTTTTAAGCAGTTTAGTCAGAAGTGCTGCCACATTCACAGCTTTCCAAGTATTTTTAAATCACTTACAAAAGCGGGATTAAATGATCAGAAATTCCATTTAATAGGACAAATAAAGAAATAACAATCTACTCCATCAGCTCTGTGAAAGGCAGGTTTAAGAAAAAAATAAATAAAAAAATAAGTATAAAAGAGGAAGAGAAAAAAGGAAAGGGAGGTGGAAAAAAAGGATAATGTGTGTTTACTCAAGCAAAGAAAAAAATATTTAAGTGATGTAGGGGAGAAGATTGCGGTAACTAGTGAAGAATAACATCGTCTGCTTTGCTGTCAAATCACACAAGAATTTCAGTAATAGATTCTCATTCTGACACTCAATTCAATTCGAAGGTGATCCTGCTTTATCCCAACACATCAAATATTAAACACTCGTATTAGCCAGGGTGCCGTCGCCTTTCCCGGCTTAGACGCGGCAGGAAGCTTTTCCCCCTACTTTCTCTCCCTCGCTATAATATTCTCAATGTTATCTAAACATGCCTTCATACACTGGGGTTCCTTATCAATCCCATTTGAGGAGGGAGGGGGGTGTACTTAAAATGGTATTAGTTTGGGGGGCTTTTATTATTATTATTTCCAAAGCTTTTCAATTTTGTGTGGAAAAAGCTTAGAAAAAAAAGGCAGAGGGAGGGGAGGTGGTGAGAGAGGGAGAGAGAGCGCGGGAGCGAGAGAAAGTATAAGAAAAGGAAAAGCAGCCAGCAGCTCTTGTTTGACTGATGCCTTTCAACAAGGGCAGTCTAGCTTGTCAAAGCCCAGGCTCGAGATGAATTGGCATATCTATTCAGCCTGCCTCTGGATGTCATGCAATACAGTTTCATATTCCCAGATAAGGCATGATAAGCAATTGCTGCCCTGACACCAACTCCATCCATCCCTGCCTTTCTGTCCATGCGTATTACAGATCTCTGTTCTGCTGCTAATAAGAGACACTTAATTTTTACAAACACGGCGGCAAGAGGGACTTCCAGAATGACCAGGTACAGCATTAACACCACACATGTTTAATTAGTTTTTCTTAGTGCACCAAGCTCCCCAAACACTCACGAGTGGTATTGGGTGCACAAAACCAACTTTTTCCAAACATGGCATCTGTGAAGCCTTGGATTAAACATCTGTGCTAATCATTAACAGGTGGGGATGACAAGAGTGAAGGCCGTTCGTCCTCTGTCAAATATACCTGCTGTGCCACTGCAGGAGGTGGTTTGGCTGGGGTTTGGACATGGGAAGATGCCACGGAAGAACTGACCAGTGCCCTTTCCCAGGGAACATCCCTCCAGAGCAAAAGCCCTTCAAGAGTTGCGGGGGGAAGGCCAGCAGCTCACACACTGAACAAGGGGACACCACACATGGGTTTGACTTCACGTGGGTGGAAGTAGGGGAAAATTGGAAATTCCTTGGAAATTCCGGTCATTGGGAGGATAAGATCTGGACAAAATCCTCCCATGTTACTGAAAAGGTGCTGCAGCCTTGCCTGGTGCTCTGCCCTCTTCACACAATGGCACTCAAAAGCTTTTCAGAGAACAGAACTTGCCACACAGCCAGCTTCCCGCATGTCCTGAATGCAGGGAGCCTTTGGCAAGCCCAGCTGGTGTCCATTTCAGTTCATTTGCAAAGCTGTTTCTTAGAACAGCAACATCTTTATGCCTCAAGTCAGGGAGTAAATGGAATAAATAAAAAGGTGATCAGTCTATTTTTGGAAAGGTGAGCACTGGGCACATAGGGGCTACCTGGCTCTGCCCACCTTTGGGAAGTGCTTTACAGAAGTAAGGTGCCCCTAGATAAGAGAAGGAGGACAGGTCAAGCTAAAGGGAAGGCATCAAGATGTCAGATAAGATGTAGAGGACACAGTTTAACTGTATGTGCTTTCTCTTTTTTAAAATAAGCAGCCCATGCCATCAGAGCTCCCTCCATAGGACCTCTGCAAATGGGAAACTGAGGCATGCAATGATCTCATGTCTGGCCCATTCCCACCCAGACACACATCTGAGCAGCCTTAGTCTGCCCATGTTTGACAGTACCTCAACTCAGCCACAGCTGTACAAATTCACTGTCAAAATTCCTCTGAACTTCAGGAGGGAAAGGATGGACCCTGCAGCCAACAACAGCCCCTCTCCAGCGTGCATTTGGGTGCTGCAGCCCTGTCAGGCAGTGGAGAAGTGGCCCTGCCACCACACGGGATTAGCATGTGCCCTGGCTTAGGCTGCAGTAGAAAGACACTGGTGTACCTGACTCCAGGGTGTCAAAGTGCCAAGCGGTTTAGGCTTCACATTTCCCTGTGTTTGAACAAGAACAGTCTCTGCCTTGCTCCCAGGCTACGGATTATCCTGGATAAAATGTTCTTGACTGCTGTGTGCTCTGCGGCTGGCAACACACTAGGTTAATGCTGTGGAGACCTCGGTCAAAGCCCTGGGTTTGGTTACAAGCAAAACAAAGCTACAGGTCTGGGTCCCTGAAAGGCTAGGAAATATAGCTGGGGCATGTACAAGTCAGCACTGACCCAGGAGAGGGGACAAACAGAGACATAAACCACCAAGAAAGCAGCTCAAGGATGGGAGCTGCTAGCAGGACCAGAAGGTCTGGGCTTGGGTGTAGAATGCTGCAGCAGGAACCTATGGGCTGCTGCAGAGACAAGGGGCTGGAGTGCCTTTCCCAACCCAGGACAAGTAGCAAGGTTGCCTTCTTGTAGTGTCCCGGTGTTCCTGGCTGCAACACAGGGTGACAGACCCAAGCTGGGTTATGCTGATGTATGCAATCAACTCCCAATGTGTCTTGGCTTCCCATGTTAAGGTACACGAGCAGCTACCTATTAGTGCCTGAAAGGCAGATGATGACATGGCAGACAGCTTCCAGGGAGTACCTACACGTGGTTGACTTTACCCTCCCAGCCCTGGAAGGACAGGCTCACATTCTGCAGTGCTATCTATCCCCTGACCACCCTAGCCCCTGTGGGGCCAATTCAAGCAGGAAAGCAGCACTAAGCCTTTCCCCCCCACAGCTTTGTGGCCAGCAGAGCAGAAAGCTGGGTATGATACCATGGGAAACCCACAAACACACTTCATGGATGATTCATCACAGCCTCTCCATACAGACAGGAATGGATCAGTCCGATTCTGGCTGATCCTGTGGAAACTAGGGGTTCAGGGGCAAGGAGAAGATGACTTTGACAGTGCTGGAAAACAAGAAAATATTGGCATTGCCCCATAAACAGACTCACCATCGGCCCCTGTATACATGAGGACAGAAATCAGCATGACGGGGTCCCAGCAGATGTGCCTTGCTGCAGAGCCAAGCTGTCAGGGCAGCAGCAAGGTGGATACATCTTGCTCTCCTTGGATTTAGCTGTAGATGAACAACCACCAAAGAGAGCTCCAGTTTTGCCATATTACAAGTGGGTGGCTAACAGTACCTATTAATCATCCTTTTCTTTCCAGAGCCTCAAATGATGGCAGCAATGCTCAGACATGCCCCATAGTCCCTCAAACAGGCACTCCTTTCTAACCCCAAGCCTTTCCCAAGCAAAGCAAGCACCAGGTTCACTGTCAAAACCATCAAGCCCTTCCAAAGGGGGTATTTCCCCCCTTGATTTCAATCTTCACACACGCACACGCTCGCCTCTCCCTCGCTCGCTGTTTAATTTCCGTGTGAGAGGGAAGCAGGTGCCCGTGCTCCCGTGAGCTCTCCCTTCTCTAGGTTTTTTTTCCCTTCTTGGATCCTGCCCCATTAGTTTAGTGCCCAGCCATCTGCGACGTCTCCTGTAATGCTGTCCCCCTTGTGTACCAGGGAGCTTTTCCATTAGCGCCTTTAATATTCTGACACCTTAGCACAGGCTGCTATTACATTCAAACACTGATCGCCCTGTGAAATTACATCGCAGGGCTTGCTAAAATGGAATTGTGTATAATCAGGCTCCTCCATGCACTGTCAGTCCCATCACAAATACAACGTAAAGCAGGCTTATGGATGGGCTTAGCAGCTGCTACAAGTGTATTTTTTTTTAATAGATGAAGTATCCCTTATTTAAAGCATTTCCTTAAGAAAAAAAAAACAAACCAACAAACCAACAGTGAAAGACAAATCAACAGCTGCTGCATTATGTTAACCATACCACTGGTCTCTTAAAACATGTTATTTAATAAGGTAGCTATCTGTTTATCTATAACTATATCAAACAGAGAAGGAGAGCGAGATAAAGATAGTTAAACAGACAGCCAAGGAGATATCTGCCACTGGGAAATAATAGCTAAATAAAAAGTACCATTATTTACTCCAGAGAGGGGAGGAGGGAGAGCCAGCAATTTCCTCCCAGTGCTGCACAGCCTCTGGTTTGTAAGGGCAGCCTGTGCCAGCCTGCACATGCCCCAGCTCACCTGGCTCCAGCCTACTCATCTCCCCACAACCATGGCAGATAAATCTGAGGGAAAAAACCCAACTCAGGGCTGCAATGCAGGGAAGGTGAAAGAGGGCAGGGGAGCCATTCTGCTGCCAGGAGCTGGCTTGGTGGGGCAGCCCCCCATCTCAACACAGGCTGAATGACTCAAATTAAGGCAAAATTGGCCACAGCAGAGGGTCTGGGTGCATTCCTGCAGTGGAGACTGGTTTTTCTGTGGCCAGCACACGAGCAGCCAACTCCCCAGCTTTTTTTCTTAAATTCCAGCTAAGGAAGTGATGGATTAGGACAAAGGTATTTCAGGGGGATGCAGGAACCGGCAGGGACACAGATGATGTGTCAGAGAAATGAGCTCCTGAGCTCCTCAGCTCAAAGTTCAAAACGCTGCCTCTTACCATGCCCTAAAGGTTATTCTGTCTGTCTGCTGTGAAATGCGACGGCACATCACCTGAAGGGAGATTTCCAGAGGCACTGTGACCCTTCTGCTATCTCCTCTGAGAAGGCTCTGCAGGAATGATGAGATTGTAGCTCATTTCCACACACCTTGAAAGAGCCAGGCGGGATCAAACGTGCTGAAAGCAGAAGCAGCACATCCCTGGGACTCATCCTTGCCTCCTGGCAGGGACAGTGCTCTTGCTGTAACAGGCTGGGAAACCGTGTCCACCCCACTGAAAGACCAATGCTCTGACACTGCCTTTCATCCTAAACCAGGATGGAAAAGCCAAAATATTGTCTCACTGTGTGGGAACAGTTCTGCTTCAGGACCATAAAGTAAAACCCAGTGACAGAACTGTTGCCCATTGGAAAGGAACAAACCATTCCTGTGCAAAACACTGCTGTGACATTTTGACTCCAGTTTTTCCAGTGCAAAACAAAGTCATTTGTCCAGAGTAGACATGCTGCTCCTTTGCACCATGCACAGCATGTTTTAGCATATGGTGCTCTGGACATTTTTGGCAGGGACATCTCTGTTGATAGTTCAGCTGCTGTGCACAAACATGCAAGACAGGGAGGATGGGACCATGGAGGACAGAGACCCACAGACAGGTTACCAAGAGAAAAGCACAGAGGAGGTAATGTACAATTGCACATCCATTCACACTGCAGGTGCCACACAAGGCAATTTAACCCTCTGATTCTCACTACCTATCATTGCCAAGGTTAGATGTTTGCAAGGTGGCAGCAAGAGAAGGGTGCTGGGTGACCAGCAGGTTCACATATTAGTTTCATAATCTGTTCTTAAAACCCAGGCCCTGGGGGGTGGAAGAGAAATCAGAGAGTGGTCCTGCATGATCTTCTTACCACTTCTGTACACCTGCCTGCATATCTTATCACACACACTTCTCCCTCAGCTCACATCCTACAACCCCTTCCATTCTCATGTTCACTAGGCCTTCTTGGGACAGATGCATGACCTTCTCTAAAACTCATCCCTGGCACAATGCAGAGAAACTGGACCATATGCAACAGACCAGAGGGGCATGTGCTCTGCTTCTTCTTACTTCCTCCTGCTCCCAGACAGTAGACTTTCAGGAGCAAACCCCAACCTTTTGTGTTTGGCACAGCATCAATCAGAGCTGTCGGAGGCTCTGAGTGCTACTGCACTGCAAGAATCGAATAAAACCAAGTTTCTCTGCACTCCCACAAGATGCAAAGCCACTCAGAGGAGAGGCAGCTGGAAGAACAAGAGAAAAGAAAGAGAATACAATGCACAAGGCATCAGGAAAAAGATCAATAAAGATTACAAGGGCAGCATCCACGTATTCTGCCCGTCTTGGAGGCTCTCATGGTTGCACTGAGGGAACACCAAGGAAAGCTAACAAGGTGCCACTGCGCCAGTGCCTAGGGATGACACCTGTCTAATCAAAGGTAGAGTTTACACTGGATCATCTAACCAGCAGCTCTTCCTCATGATTGTTGACTCAGGTCATGGTTAAGACTGAGAAGGTTAAAGCAGAGGCACCTCTAAGAGCTGTGATGGAAGCAAACACTAGGCAAGCAAGCAATGCATGCAGCCCAGCCAGCAGAGCCTGCCAGGGCAGCAGCGGCAAAATTGAGGCTCCTCAGTCTCAATGGAAGAAGAAACAGGAAGAGATGGTCTGAGGGGTTGGACAGCACACCATGAAAGAATCAGTTTGGAGAGAGGTCAGGAAAGCAGAGAATAAAGGGACCTGAGAGGAGGACATGGCGAGGTCCTGAGAAGATGTTGTTAAAGGAGGTATGGGGGACATGAACCACAGCAATTACAGCCAGGCAGTAGCTAGGGGCAGGACTGGCTACCTGTACTGGAAAGGGGACACCAGCACTGTGTTACAGTGCTGAGAATGTGACAGAGGACATCATGACACAGTTGACAGAAATGGGTCCCCAAGGCCTCAATTCATGTCTCCAAAGGGAGCGAAAGGCACATCCAAGGCTCTTTGGTGCCACCGGGCTCACTGACCACCAGCCAGGCTGGGCTCTTGCAAGGACACAGGGAGTGACCACCCTCTCCTGCAGCCAGCCAAGGAGGGTCTCCTTACCATGCAAGCTGGGACACTCTCTGGTTATGGCTTTTAACAGTGTTTGCAATTCTGCATGTGGTAAGGTACTGGGGATGCACCTGGGCCCTGCTCTCTGTGAAAGGAGCCATCATTGCTTGCCACTCCTGAGGCCCAGATTCTGTGGCTTGGCTGGCTCTTCCCTGCCAGTGCACCTGGGAAACGCTATTAGGATTTGCCTAGTTGCTGGCCGCTGAAGATATGAGACCTAAGAAGCAGGTCCCAGGAGTGTATGCCCAAAAGAGTTATTACCAAGCCTGGGTAGCAAAGGGATAGCCCCCATGCAGCCACAGTGCAAGGATAGAGCTGTGGGGTCATGGCACACTCATTGCACCCCCTCAGAATCCTTCTGAGCCCATCCCTAACCTATGTGTGCTGTCTTGGCTCTGCCTGCAGCTGGTAGAACCAGAAAGTGAGAACAAATGCCCCCAGAGAAGAGCTGGTCTGCAGCTGAGGGCTGGAGGGCTGAGATGTGATGAGGACGTCCATGGGCTGACCAGAGAGCTCTTGGGTGTTGATCACATGGCTTTCCCAGATGTGGAGCCATGCCAGGCAGTCTGCCCACTGCCTCCTGCCAATGTGCCAGCAAAGAGTGAACGGCTGGTATGGAACAAGGTGTCCCAATTAGTTATCCACTAATCTAATTAGATCTCTGTAGGGAGGACTGGAGCTAGAGAAACTACATAGTTGCCTCCTTGACCAGACACAACCTTTCCCGCCTGCAGCATTTTATTTTTTAGATTTTTAACTTGCAGTATCTTTTTTGTTTGGCTCAGCAGAACCTGCCCTGCCTTGGGTCCCGTCACTCCTCACCAGCAAAGCGTGTGTACGTGTGTACACAAACAGGCATTCAGTAATCACGTACAGCATCCAAGCTCTCTGCTCCTGTGTCAGAGAACAGCTGCTGGGGTTGCAAATCAGAGGCGTAAGGAGAGAGACAAGGGGCACCAGAAGGCAGAGCTGATCAGGAGGACATGGCAGAGCACACCAAGTCCCTCTGTCTCCCTCCCTGAGCTACAGCAAGCCGTACGAGCATGCCTGCCCTCCCCGCTGCCGCCCTGCACCACCCCAGAGAGCTGGCAAACAAGCTTCAAACCAGCCCGCTCCTTGTAATCGGAGTCAGTCAGTGTGTGTGTGTTACGCTTGAGTTGATGGCTGGTGTTAAATTCAATGCCTTGAGTATTGATTTCCTTGCACATCCCGGACTTTGTTAAAGGGTTAGCCATGAACTGAGATCAAAGAGAGGTTAACTCGTTTCTCATAAGTGGTAAAGCAGACCTCTAGCAAAACTGAGTGCTGGGCCTCCTCCGCAGAGGATGCTCCGTGCATGTTGTTAGCTACCCAGTCGCCTTGAAAGCCGGATAAAGCCACAAAGCTGCCTCAAAGCAGGGAGAAAAAATGAACTCAACAAATCCCCACAGACCCCCAAGCTATTATGAGTGCAGAGTGGGGACAGGCAGTGTGGGTCAGCATGCTTCGTCTCCATGACCTGCTGCTCCCCTTGCTTGGTCACAGGAAAAAGGGGGGAAGCAAACCTTTGCCAGCTCCACCTCGAAGAGGCTGCCCCTGAGGGGCTCAAGAGAGGGGGAGAGCCCTCCCCATGATGACTGGGGTGTCCTAGCAGACATGGACAACTATGGGTAGTTGACGGGGTAGGCACAGGGCTGCTCCTCAAAGGACCACCTGGAAGGGACATGGCACCCTCCCTGCCATGGCCAGGTGGAGAGGACAATTTGAGCCAACACTGCCATCAGCACCACCTCAACCTGTGTGGCACGTGCCTTCTCCATTTTACTTTACTCTCTTCTTGGCTTTCCCTGCCCACATGAAGTACTTTTGGCACTGATAGCACCAAAATCAGCAGGTTTTGCCCAGCCAGTAAGAGTTAAGAGCACAAATAACATGACACTAACAAGCTTTACCTTTGTAATTTTTAAGGGATGGAGGCAGGGAAAGAGGTGTAGGAGACAATCTGAAATTGTTATCACTAGTATTAATGAATACCCAGAGGCATCGAGCAAGAAGCATCCATTTCAGATGAACGTCTGTCAACAGTAAGTGGTAAAATTTCAAAAGTAGCTAAGGTACTTCAGAGCCTGGATTGCACCAGTTTCCCAGCGGGCTTAAGCACCCAAGTAATTTCTAACAGCAGGACCCTTGGCCCCTAAGTCATCTGGGAACCAATGCTACTTCTCAACTCCTCTCCTCTACTCCAAGAACTACTCGCAGCACAGTACAGCTTTCCAGCAGCCATGTTTTTCTTCAACTAGAATCACAGAATCTGTTGAGTTGGCAGGGACACACAAGGATCATTGAGTCCAGCTCCTGGTCCTGCACAGACTCACTGGGTACCTTCCACCCTAAGGTGGCACTGTGCTCTGTCCCCACATCTCCCAGTAGCCAGGCAGCTTCAGCTGCAGAAATTACAGCACACTCTGCCCCTACACCCCTAAAAACCCCAACCCAAACCAACCCAGTAATGCTGGTGGTGTAAATCCCCATGTTCTGCAGCATCTGTACAGAAGAGGCACCCATCACAGCCCATCTTGGGGATAAAATCCTCAGTGGGAGCTTTATTCCTCAGCACCTATAGTCACATTTAACTACGAGGTCCTCCTTATAGTGCTGAAAGGTACTCCCCCACCCCTTCTCCCCTCTCCCAAACCCCTGTGCCACCCAGCACTGCCCAGCAGCCAGTCTGGTTTTAAGTGAAAGGGTTATACCAAAGTGCTTAGGGAATATCTGCTCAGTGTCCAGCATACCAAGTGCTGAAGATTTCACTTAAACTCTCAGCATCTGTGTATCTCAACTAAATTAAGCTATTTGCTATAAAAGAGCACAATGACAGTAATGGAATAATAACAGCATTAATAAAACACAACAATCCTCGAATGAGAAGTGGACGCATCAGCTAGCTTCAACCAAGAGAAGAAGGCTATTTTAAAATCACCCACAAAAACCGTCTGGGGGTGGAGAAAACCAACAAAAGCTCCAAAACTCAGAGGTCAGACTGAAATTATGTTTTTAACCTCAAAAGAAAGATGCTTGCCAGAGGCTTGCCAGCCAGAGAGCTTCCACACTGGTTGGAAATTAATTTCCACAGCTCCCAGAAAAACAAGGGCTTATAGTGGGCATGCTGGCTCCACAAAAGAGGGGTGGGAGCACTCTTTGCAGGGAAAACACAGAATTAAAAGCCTTAAATAGAAATGATCCCTCAAGCATCAGCAAGGTTTGTTTTTGGGGACAGATGCACTGGAGCAGGGAGTGATGCTGTGCTGAACGTGTGAATGCCAAGCTAGCGACACAGGGCCAGATGCTGCCACATCATTATGCAAACATCCAGATGTTTCAAGCTCACTACACTGCCATTCCCCTCTTGGTTGGAAAAGTCGCCATCCACACATTCTTCCTCCTTCCTTTGTTTTGGATAAGAATGAGATTAAACACAGCATCTTCAGTTTCAAAGTCACCTACATGCTATCTCACAAAGATAAAATAACCATGAGACCTGCAGGAGTGTTGGGGACAGGTGTATCCAAGTCCTAATCACAGCTCTGCAAGGCCACATCCCCTTGCTGGCCTCCTTCACAGGAGGAGACATAGCATATGGTGATGAGCAGAGCAATTAATGTGCACTAAGCATGCCATGCTGTATCTCTGAGGTCTTGCCACAGTGCCAACCTGTCCAGGGCAACACCCTCAACTATCGCTTGCCTTGTGGGGGACTAGGAGGGTGGGTGACAGTTGTTTCTCGGGAAGGGGAGGAGATGGAGGAAAAGGAGACCTTCGTGTTCATCACCAACATCATATGCACCACCATGTTGAGAAGGACCAGTAGCAGGTTTGTGCCAGCAGAAGGTAGGGACTTCATGTTTCTCTTGAAGGTACATTTCTCTAGTCTGAGACTTGCCAGAACCCCAGGGGCAGTGAGAACCGAGTCCCTTCCCTTCCCAGGCTCCAGTTTAGCTGTTTGCCTCTGCAGAGGGTACATGATAGCTGCTCCTTTTCTCACCCCAGCTGCCCAAAGCCCATGTGCAGATCCTCTTGAGGATAATGTGGCAGAGACAGATGTCACCTCTTCTCACTGACATGGAAGGAAACATGACCTAGTTCTGCAGGTGAGCTCACCATTGCCTGTCTTTCCTCTGTGGCACAGCCCAAGCCACACAGAGGCAACTGAGCAATCCCTGACTCCAAAAAATGCAGCATTAGGCAGAAGGTGGGAAGCAGCTGGCTGGCTTTCCCACAGCACAGTGGATACCGTCTTCAGGTCCACTTGCCTTTTAAAAAGATGCCACGAGGGACTGGCAGGTCAGTGGTACAGTGTCTACAGCACCAGGATCATGTGCTGCAAGATGGCTGGAAGCTTTCTGGGTACAGGTCCGTAACATACGTCCTCCTGCTCATCTCCTGAGTAGACAGGTTCAACTCAACTGACCTACCTCCTCCAGGCAATCCTCAAGACAACACTCCAAACCTGGACCTTTCTAAATTCCTATGGAGAAAATGCCAAAGCAGCAGTTGCCCCAGAACTGAACAGGCTGCAAGTTTCTTTGTTTTCATTATAAATTCCAATCCTGATGCCTTTTTATTTTTTTTTCAGCCATTTCTGCTCTGCCCCCTGAAGGTGCTGCTGTGATTGAATGAAACATGACCCCAGGCTCCAATAAGTGTATTTCAATTACATCTGTCACCATGTAACAATGTAATGATATATCATGTGATATTAAATCCATGGTAATCATATCAGCGATTTTTTTAATAGTGCACTAATCACATTATTACATCTCAATAATTAACAACAGAAGGCCTAAAAATCCTGGATACAAAGCAGAAAGCTCAGAGGGTCCCCAGCTCCTGCCTGGGAGAGGCCCACGGAAAGCAGGATGGCAAGATGCTGCCAGGTGGGCATGGCACGACAAGGAGCAAGGGCACGGGACTTTGGCGCCAGCATCATCATGCAGAGCAGCCAGGTAAGACTAGATTCTTTCCCAGTTCCAAACAAAAGGAGAAATGAGTGTTTTGCAGCTGGCAGGATATACTTGTACATCCCATCTTGCCCAGAATTGCTCCCTTCTCTTCTGCTGCTTCTGCACTGCCACTTTTCCTCCATCAAATGAGCTTCTCTGCTCTGGAAAGTGTCTTGTGAAGGTGTCATCCTGAGCAAACTAGTACTGCTGGTGCCCCACTGTAGAGGGAAGGATGGTGTCTTGAAAAGGAAGGATGATCCTACCAACACATCCTTACCAGGCTGCTGGAAGAATGACATCATTTCCCTTGCACCAGCTCGAGACGTGCTTGAGATCATCCCACCTCACAGAGTCAATGCAAGTCTTGAAGACACTCTGATTTTTGCAGCAAAACAAATGTTAGCTTAAAACTAAAAACCGGTCAGAGTTCTTTGGAGGGACAGTGGTCCTGTGGCTCACCACCTCCACCCAAGCTCTCACCTGCATGCCTGGAGCAAACTGGGGCTGGTCTCCAAAGCACCGTTTGTGTGCTAAGGACTCAACCAGTTTTTGCAAGCAGGCTGCTCCCCTCAGCTCCAAGCTGTATTTTACTCGTTGCAGATTGAGGGCAAAGCCAGCCGCAGGCAGCAGGGAGCTGTGGCAGCAGCAGGCTGGCACAGAGTGCCAGGGTATGGTGAGTCCCGTGCTGCATCGTCCCTGGCTGTGACAGAGCTTTCTTCCAGTTGCAGCCTGGTCAATCTAGCAGTTTCCACATCACAAGCTGATCTGAAGAGAGCCTCATTACCTGCCTTAAAGTTCCAGCCAAGCACTTAGCTCTTAAAGACAGGATTTAAGAAATATTTGACTGATCATTTTTCTCGTCATTTAGTTTGGCTGCTCTGAACCAATTCAACCTGTGAAGCTGAAATAGTGAGAACAGAAGGAAAAGTATGTGCAGGCAGTCACACCACACACAACATCCCAGGTTCCCTGCTAGCTCTTCCCAAAAGGTCACATCCTATCTCAGCCTGATCTGCACAGCCTCTCCTGTGCCAGGAGTCTCCATAGGGCATTTTCCAACACCAGATATCTCTTCCTCCCTGCCCCAAGTGGGACAGGCATTTGGGGGACCATTAACTCCCTGGCATCCAGATAGTACCTTTATATATGATTGGAAATGCCAAATGCATCATCCTGGACATGACAGAAAAGGATGGAGAGAGGGATGAGCCAGCCAGGATTGACAGCAACAGCATCCCACATCTTCAACTGACCCTGATAAGACATTCCTGTGCCCTTCATCTCCTTGTATGCCTCCCTCCTATTCCACTTTTCAGCTCTGCTGTCCTCACAGCTGTGCCACATAGCAGCTGGGCTTCCTGTCCTTCTGCTGCTTGCCCAGCCAAGGTGTCACACACCCTACAATGCCCTGCTCCTTCACCCTGGAGACCAGAGCCTCTGAAGGAGTTGGGGAGGAGGTCACAAGGAGGTGAAGGGGCTCCAGGGCCAAATGGGAGTTACAGCAGCAAGCAAAGAGGCTCTGCTAGTCATTTAGGGGTGATCCTGCCAAGGGCAGGTAGGACAGATGGACAGACGCCTTGCTGGCCAAGGCAGTGCAGTTGGACTTTCTCTCCTTCCCCCATCCTTTTACTTTTTTCTTCTTTTAATTTCATCTTGGAAGCCACGATCCTTTAAAGATGTGCACGTCTCATTAGCTCTACCTTCACAATCATTACTGCTCCTGCCAAGGCAGGAGCAGAGCTCAGCCCAAGCGCGGGGGAGTCCATTACCTTGTAGTTAAAGGGACATCGACAACTCTGGGCTGCATGGTGGTGTGACTCCCGCTTCGAAGCAGGATCCCTCACACACACTGCTGTTCTCGCTCCTCTGCTGAGCAATAATCCCCTGCTTAACCCAGGCAAGATGCAAACCTTGCAGTGGTGGATGGTCCTGTACCCACCATCAGGCACTCACTGCTCTCCTGGATGGGCTGTAGGGCTACTGGCTATAGGGCCAAGCCCATGCCCACAGCCCTTAGGGCAAGGAAGTATCCAAATCTTCCCAACACACTGCATATGGCCTTCACACAATCACATCTCACTTCATCAAATGCATGCTCTCCAGCTGGACCACAAGACCCAAATCTACCCGTGACCAAGCAGCAAGCCCAAAATATCCACAGCAGAGGCCATAGTAGAGACTGGGGTAAGGACTCCCATGAAGGACCCTGGGACAAGGGCACAGGTCCCATGTATGAATGCCGAGTGGCATAACTTCAGTGGGCAGTGAGCTCTGTCCTTGCTTCAAAGTGCAATGTAATGTACATCTATGAGTCCGTCCCTAGCTTTTCTGGCTCTGCAAGGTGCAACATGGGCCACCACACACCCAAGGGTGGCGATGAGGAAGGGTTCAAGTGGGTGAGCATGAAGTGGGGTGATTCCAGGACAGAACACTACTCACTAAAGATGCTGGTCCAGAGTCTTCCTTTGCCCCATAGCTGGGGACCATTACTCTGCCTGGCTGTTCCCAGAGCCTGCTTTGCCTCACCCCAAGGTTGATAACAGGGGACCTGACTCAAGTCATGTAAGGCTAGGACCTGTCATTCAGAAGATTTCAGGGTAAAGACCCCAAAGCAACTTCTGATGAAATACTCCCTGCTTTCTCCCAGTTCCACAGGGCTTTGAAGCCCAGTGCAATCCTCAGGAGGTAAACACAGCAGGGTGCAGCCCTACGGAGATGATCCTGCTTCTTTGTGCCTTGCAGGATGGGAGCTCCTGCTGCAGTCATGCCAACTCCTCATTGCTCTCAGCAAAGCCACGGCAGGAGACAATAATGCATGGCCGTGGCTCCCAGCCACACTCCAAGGAAGGATCCTACCTCCACACAAGGCTGTCCAAGAACTTGACAGGACTCTGTTTGAAAAAGATGTTGAAAGAAATGATCTCTTTAAGTGCAATGGGAGATATTTGTCTCTGATTTACCCTTGGCTTTTTGCTCTGGTTCAGGTAGGAGCGGTGTGGGATGGCTGGCAGATCTGAGAGCATGGCACGCCCCAGCGGGCAAAGCGAGCAGTGCGGAGGAAGGCGCGAGTCAGTTTGGAGTGCTCCCCATTTATCAAACTCACGCAGCCCGCCAGCAGAGCGAGTCTTTCCATCATTACAGCTCTCAAAATCCGATTCATACCACTAATCCTGCCTTCATTCTCCCAGATTAATAACATCTCTTTCAACCTTCACAGTGTGATAAATAGACAAAGAGAGAACAAAAGGAGAAACAGAAGTGAGAGAAAGAGCCAGAGCAACTCCACATAATAAAGAGAACCAAGAAAGGGGAAAGAAAAAAAAGGGAAAAGAAAAGGGAAAGGAAGGAGCCAGCACACTTGACTCTGCCATTTACTTTAGCAGATTCTCCCCAAGAGCTCCCTGCGATCCTTAAAGAATGTAAAACATCGTTCAAAGGAAAGGCTCGTTAGCAACCCTGACCAGCCCAGGTTTGCTGGAAATCTTTTCACTTCCAGCCTCCGCTCAGGTCAGCACTGAAAATGAGTTTGTTGGTTTCTCGTCCTGCTCCTCCCCAGACTCCCACAGAGGCAAAGCCTCCAGTACGCCCTTGATTTCTCCTTTACTTAAGGCAGTAGCTTCTCGGAGGGGAACGGAAAGTCTCAGCTGGTGTCTGCTCCAGAGGTGTCCCAGCAGCTCAGCAAAACCAAGACAGGATAGCAGAGCAGCAGCAGGCTGACAGAGCCAAGGGCTGTCCCAGAAGCCATGAGCATGGGATGAGTATGAAGATCAAAACCATGCTGGCAGCAGAGCAGACATAGAGCTCCATGCTATCAGTCTGGCTGGAGGACACTCATAGAAGAAAGGGGAAGCCTGCGTGGACAGAGCAGAACTGCAATGGGGGTGTCACAAGCGCCAGCTCCCCGGGCTGCACCTCTCTTGTTCCTTCTGTCTTGTCCTCTGGCAGGCAGCTCCTATTCCTACCCATGTTGCACAACCCAAACACACACTTGGGCTGTCAGTGTTCCACTGATGATTGTAGAGCTGCAGCCCCCCTGCATGCCCATGGAGCTAGACATGCCTGCTCCAAGTAAGGGAGTGGCATTCACAGGCACCCCATCCCAAGCACTCCTCTGCTCTTGTTTGTTCGGAAACAACTGAGCCCCAAGAAAAGCCAGTCCTACAGGCCAGGACCCCTGAAAGCCAACCCCACCAGCTTCAAGGCACATGGATAGAGACATTTACCCAGTTCCCACCCACAGACTTCACTAGAGCTGTACTGTTCGGCTTCTTCATTCTGCCACATCGTACTGAACACTCCATACACTCTCCAAGTTATTTTAATAATTAAATGTTTATTGGCACATTTTTCCCATTCTGCTTCCAGACTTGCCTGATTTTCTTTCCAGTGAGTGACTTCCCTTGGCTCAGTCCTTCCACAGAATAGACACCTGCAAAACGTTTCCTCTGCTCCCCCCACAAGGAGCATCCAGACCCCTTTCAGCCCATCCCTGTGGACTCCTGGCAGGTGCTGTTGCACACTGAACACCACCATGCCGAGCCCAGATAAACAGCTCAGGCAGAGCGTTGGATTTCTGTCCAGGACAGTGCTCTATTATGGCACTCCCAGCCCCCATGCAGAGGCTGAGCTAGGTTGAGTTTTTTTCTCTCTTCTTTTACACTGTTCCATATTACCCCAGGCTTTGAAGTACACAGAAAAGCAACACTCAATGTGCCTTTTTTTCCCCCCTCCTTAAAGCTACCTTTATCATAGCAAATCTTTTCCTTCTTTGCTGTGTCGCTGGAGATAGATATCAAGCAAAAAGAAAGTCTCCTCTTCTAACAATGGATTTCCCTTCCCTTCTGAACTTCAAATAGAAAACTCTTATCTACAGCCACAGTTGACCAGAAGAAGAAAAGAAATAAAAACAGACATATGAACCAAACCCGGGCTCTCTTTCTATTCACTCAGAAAGGCTGTGCCGGGTTCTTCACACGGAGATGCTCTGAACATGTTTATAGCACACATTTACTCACTTCACTAGCTATCCACCCACCATGGAAACTCACCTTTCCTCCAGAACAACTCTCCTCTGCTCCACGTACCCTCTGCAATCTTTTCTTTGCCTAGCAAGCTCCATGCACCTGGGCCATTCAGCACAACAATGCCTACACCTAAAGCTGAGGACAAGAGCTCCTCAAACTCAGCTAGGAGTAACTGCAGCAATGCCCCTGGCACACAGAAAGTGTCACTTCCATACAGTGCAGGTTCTTTAAATGACAGGATAGATTACAGGTCAGACCTTGCTGCCTGTACTTGCACAAGATGTTTCAGTCACCCATGACCTACTCATACACACCCCCTGCACAGCACCCGTGTGCCACTGCTGGTGCCAGCCAGTCCCTCCGTGTGTTTTAAGATCTCTCTTTGAACCATCTTCTTGCCTTTGATGGAGCTGCTCCAAGGAGAAACATACAGAACCATATAACTTCTTTTTCTTCCCTACTTTGGACCCTGGGTGCAGACCTCTCCTGTCCTGACTTTACTCCTCTCCAGCTGCTTGATCTCTGGAGAGGCACTGCCAGGTCCCAAGCTGGGTTGAACATCCACATACTGGGCCTCACCAAGGTCCAGCTGTTGTCAAATCGCCCTTGCTCTCTGCCCAGCTAACAGAAGCTAAAATGTGAGCACTGTGCTTGACAGGTAGAGTTTCTCCCAAAGTCACAGTGCCAGTACCAATACAACAATGAGGCAAGCACTACTGCCTTCCCCACCTCTCATTGTGTCCTGCTGGGCTACATGTGCTTCTTGAATCATTCGCGCTTTCAGCCTTGACAGACCTTGTCACACAAGCCTTGGGGAACCTGGCCGTACAGCCCTGGAGCACCTCCTGGCTATGGCCATGTAGACCATATTTTTTCTTACCCTCTTGAACCCATCCTGAGTTCAGTCACAAATTGATCCACAGGAGGCTGGTGGACAGATAAACTGTCCTCCTCACCACACATGCCACCATGGGCTCTGCCACCAGATGGACACAGCTACTGCCACATGTTGGCCCCCAGCCTGTCAAAGGGACTAGAGTCAAAGAGACTCACTGCTGAGCCAAACTCCCAAATCAATTGGGGCAGAGAGGGCTAGAAACCTTCCAGAAATTTTACCAATAGAGATAAAAAATTTCCTCCATCAAAAGCCAGATCTCATTCTCAGGGGAATTTGGAGCTCCTGGACAAAGGGAGGATAGACTCCCCCCTGAGATGTGGCCAGGAATCCTCTGCAGTTACATTTGGGGACAGCATGCAAGTCCAAGCTCTGACTCACTCATAATGGACATAGTTTTGGTAACTATCTGGCTCAAAGCAATCCTCAGCCACGAGAGCCCATCCTGTGGCCCCAGCTGCCCAGCCGGCTCTCTTGCAGTACCCCACAGAGCTTTCCAGGCAGCAGCATCATTCCCTTCATGTTAAACTCCACAGAAGTCCCCAGTGCTCTTCCCATTGGGCAGTCCCAATGGGAATAAGGCTCCTCCCTGTGGAGCTACAATGGGAAGATCCATCAGACAAAGCACCTTCTCTTCAAGCTCCCTGATGACAGATGTTCAGCCAAGAGAGCAGTGGGATTGGCGGAGCACCGCCGAAGTGCTCTATAATTCTTGCTCTTCTCCTCCTTCCTCAGTGTCTCCTGGGAGAGACACGATGATGGACGGTGACATAACTGACTGTTTCCAATCAAGGTAATGTAAGTAATGACAGCTGATGTGATTCCTGGAACGTGCAGGCACAGCTGAACCACGTGCCTTGCCTACCACAGGCAGCACTACCACAACTTGTGGAGGGAGAGGAGACCGGAGCATGGAAGCACGGCTGCGGGATAGGAGACAGAGAGTTCCAAAACAGAGGTTGTCTACAAATCAGCTGCAAACAACTCATGACATCAGCCTGCAAACAGAGCAGGAGCCAAGAAGAGGTGGATAGCACCTACGTGATGGATCAAACCCCTCCTGTGCTGTACGCAATACCTGGACACCACTCTTATCTTTCTCTAATGGCACCTGAGACTGTAGCACCCCTAGTCCTCAGGAGGTGGTTTGTGGGGGTCTTGTCTGGTCCCTCAAGGTTCAGCAAGGTTTTTATTGCTCTGGCCCTACCCCTGCTCCCCCCACCAGCAGTGACTATCTGGAAAGGGGAACATTAGGTCAATAACCTGGACCTCACCTCCCCATGCAGCTGGTGTGCAGGAAGCACTATGACATCTGAAACCAAGACAAGGGGGTGCAGCAGCCCCATAGGTTGCACACATAGGTATTTGGAGGCTCATAGAGGGAAAAAAAATACTGTGCAAGCTCATACTCAGTCCTCTTCCAGACCCTCAAAATTAGTAGGCAAATTTAACATGCAGAGAAGCGACCGATTAATAACCCAGCATTGACTTAAGAAGACCTTGAATAATACATAGTGCTTGTACATGGAAGGGGAAAAAGTCAAGTCCTTCTGCTTCTCAAGTGTATCTGCCTCCCAAGCACCAACGCTTGATGAGAAACCTCCCTCCCAGCCAGCCACAGTTTTAAGCAGCTCTTCAGAAAGAGCTTTTGCTAAGATGAATGGCAAAACTTTGCACCAAGTTAGACTGGTACTTGGACAGGTCCAAGTATGGTATTATTTTAAATGTGATTAGCACTGCTTGTTAATAAAGTCTGTTTAAACCTACCAAGCAGAGGACAATGCTGAGCATTTGGAGCCCACAATGATGGGCCACACAGATGCCCCGTGTTGGCTATGCTGATAGATGACAGAAAGGATCTTAACCATGAAGCTGCCCCAACCTCTCCTCCACCTGTCTACACTGCGATCCTTCCAGAAGCTCAGTCATGTCAAGGGAAAGTGAGACCCAAACAGAGAAAAGACTGGCAGAAGCTCAGCTGCAGGTGCTAGGATCCACTGCATGATGATGAGAGCAGATGAAGCTATTAATGAACTATTCCCTTCTACAACTTGATTCCAGCTTCTGTCATTTAATGCTGGTTTTGGTGTGAGTCCCTGAGCAGTAGTATCAGCATCTCTATGTGGTGCTGTCTACTTTCCTAAATTATGATAGCTGGAGAAAAATTTGTTCCCTTTTGGGAGTATTCCAAACCAGAACTAGCAGAAAAATGGCGTTTACCTTGACAATAGCCATTTTTGTATAGAGGCTACATACACGATGCCCATTGTGAGAGGAGTGGAGTGTTGCAGAGCACCAAGGATTTCTGTAGCATCAGTGAAATACTGTGAATCAAATGCTTTAATTTTTGAGATAGGGAGAAAAACTGAACAGCAGCCCAGGCAGAAGCTCCCAACAACTGGTCATTCTGACTCTTACAGGAGTGACCCTCCTGTGCAGCCAGCCCATGAAGATGCTGCATGGATTTAATGTCTGCAAAGCAATTTGAAAGTGAAAAGCCTCACAAACAAGCCTTGTGGCCAAAGTCCAGAGGCAGGAGAGATGAGACCTAATTTCTGTTTCAATCTCTGATATAGATTCTCAGGAAAACCATCCAACCCCCTCCATGCGTCAGTATCCCCTGATGATGTTATGAGCCTAAATTAATTCACATCTTTAGCATCTACTGCCCAAAGACCAAAGGACCATCACTAGGCAAAACATGAGCTGTGTACAACACAAGGTCAGAAGGTATTTAAAAAAGCAGTCACCCAGTGCAAGACACAAGGGAAAAAAACTGAGCAGGAACCTAGATTTGCCTTCTTCAGATGTAAATGAGTTTCAGCTAGCAGAGCTCCAAAGACACACATTTTAGCACTGAAGAGTGTTTCTACAAAGGAAACCAAGAAAAAAATGTGATAAACAGGCTCATTTCTTAAAGTTTGATTTCCAGAGCAATAAGCACAGAAACTGAGCCCAAAGAAAGATCTGTATTAGAAACCAAATCCAATCATTCTGATAATGAAAAAAAGACATCTGGGCTAGTGCAGAACTATTTCCAGAGAGAAGCTGGTCTTCTCTTTCCCTTCACATCCTGTAGTGGCTCAATGGAAAAATACTTAAGAAGTTGCAAGTTTGGTCATAATGTGTAAAAAGCCCCTGAAATGCGACATCATTTACTCTTCTGTGGTATTGCTCAGCAGAGCTAATAAATCTTGCATGAGCAGAGCTGATTCTAATTTTCTAATATGAAAAGGCATTTGGATTGAGAGAGAGGGGAAGATAAAAGTGATTGAATCTCCAACAGCCCAGCGTCAGTGACAAGAAACATCCTGCTATGGACCCTAAGGAAGAATGGCTTCCCCTCCTCCCTGAACCACAGGCACACTCGCCCACTCGCACATCCAATTCTCCCTGCTTTCTGCTCACCACGTCTCAGTCTCCCCTATTGACAGGACGTGGTTTTAAACACAGTTACACAAGTTATCATTTCTGCCTTTTGATCAATCTGAATTTTCAGGACAATTACCCTCTTAATCAATGATTGCTATCAGCAGCCCCTTGGATTCTTCACCAAGGCAATCGTGCCGCCGGGGCAGACGGAGTGTGCATATGCAATGAAGCTGTGGGGAGGCACAAGTCCATCTTCCCCTGACGTAGTCGTCGGCTGAAAGGGTGGAGAGCTGTGAAGGCCACTTCAAGGAACACCTGACGTAAAAAAGAAGCGGAGAGCATTAAAAGGGATGTTGTGCGAGGTATCTGTAGCACAGCCAGGGACCTGCTGAAAATATCCTCAAGTTGAAAAATAAGCCAACTAACCCAAGAGATTTACCATCCACCAAAACCATATATTTAAGAGCTATCTATAGCTACCACTCACCACTGCTAATGAGGCTAATAAAGTCAGTTTCCAATTAGAGACTGAAACGACTAGAAAAAGGAAAGGCAGAGAGGCAGCTTTTAACAACCTCTAAAGATGTGGGATTTGGATATGTGTGTTTCTGGTTTTTTTTTTCCATCAGAAATTACTTAATATCGCCAAAATGCCCCTAGGATTTACACACACAAAGCAAGCTCCCCGCTGCTGTTCCTTGGCAGGGTATGTGTTTCAGTAATTGATGTTTGCACAAAACCTCAGCTCTTGGAGGACACGGCTCCTTCAAGGCATCTCTCAGCACCACGGAAACATAGCCTTAGATATTTAGACACCACAAGAAACCCCAAAGCAGTCAAAACCCAAACTGCAGGGGCCATGGCCTGGCTGGGGCTGAGGCTTAGCATCCCTGCTCTTGCAAGAGCACCACCAGGCCACTGGCAGGTTCATACCACTTGGCTTGTTTTCAGTACTCCAGACACAGCAGGGTAAAGGAGCACATGGCTCCCATCCACACATGGCTCTGCACTGCTCCCTAGACAATCTTCAGTACTCCCCCTGGGCACAGAACTTCTTAACACCTCCTTCTGCCCCAAAAATACCTTGGCCAGACCCAGGCAACGTTGTGTTTTCTTGAAAAGCTCAGCAGGTAGAGAGGCGGCATCTTTTCCCAGGCTTGGAAAGCATCCTGCACCTCTCAGATGCTGTGCTGGCAGAAGGGAGCTTTGGGACCTGGATGGCAGCAGGGAAATGCTGCTGGAAAGAAGTCAAGCTCCCACAGAGAAAGGCGTGGTGGCTTCACCACCTTGACCACCAGACTGGGCTGGCAGAAAGCAGCAGAGGCAGCGCCAGGTGAGGGTGGTGGGCCAGCTGCTTTGCAGGCTGCTGGCTGGAGGAGCTCTCCGAAAGGCACAGTATTTCACTAGCTATTTTGCATGGAGAATTGCCGATCAAAGATATCCCCACTGTGTACTCCAGAGCAATAAAAATAAAAAAACCCACAAGAAGAATTCTTTAGGCGGGTAATGGGCATTTTATTCCTTTTTATGACACTAAACATAGGCAGCTGGCATAATTACACCACAATAAAGGCATAATGTGCACCTAGCAGAACAAACTCATACTTTTGATAATTAGGCAGAGCAAACACAGTCTGGTATTCAGTCACATGGCTTCACTGTCTCCTGGATCTGTCGGTGCCCCTATCTGCACAGCACATTAGCCCTATTCGCACAGCTGGATTCAGCTGGGCCCCATAGGGAAGGCTGAGCAAGGAATGTATCACCAGAGCTCTCCTGCAACGAGAGGAATGGCCATGCAGCCCCATTCCTTAGAGCAGACCAAGAGCAGGGTGCAAGGCATGGAGGTGCAGGATGGGTCCATGTGCAACTCCTGGGAAGCAGATGTAAAGTGTGTGTGGCAGAGCACCAATGGAGGATGCCAGTCACCTCCTGATTGGTACTGATTTTCCCCACAGACAAGAAATGATGCAGCAGAACCAACTCCATGTGACCAAATCACAATGGTAAAGGGAGACCCAAAACACAGGAGAGACACAGAGCTGTTTGTGGTTTGGCAGCTCTGCCGAGGCCAGCTCCAGTAACTGGAGGGGCTGAGTAGAAACATGGGGACATCCCTCCAGAGCAAGGTCCTTGGCCAAATGCAGTCAGTGCCAAAAGGCAAGAACAGAATGGAATGTCCCAGGGAGGCTGAAAGACACTCACCTACAGAAAGAAAGGCCCAGCCAGGACCTGCTGCAGGCTGGCAATTAGCTCTTTGAAGGTTTTGTGCTACCATTAGTCCTGGTGATCCTGTTGACCTGCAGACCTGCCTCCTCCAAAACACACTGTCAGGCAGCAAGCACACTCCTCTGGCAGCTGCAGGCATCCACACAGGACAGCTCTTCCCTGAGTGAGAAGTATAGCCAAAGTGGAGATCCTAAATGATCTCTAAAATATTAATAGCATCAATCAGAGCCAGGCTGACAGAGGTTACCACACCGGGAGAGCGCAGAGAACAGGCTTTCCTGAAGTTGGCACAAAACCATACACTAAATAACTACAGTTTTGTTTAAAATGCATCTGCAGGATGCATGCAGGAGCAGTGCTGGCAGAACAGCACACTGAGGTTTCATCTTCATACCACTGAAACCCATTGGGGATGTCATCCACTGCTTGCAGGAGAGAAAACAGCTCAGCTACACTGTCCTCCATGGCATAATGGAAGTCAGTGCTATTTTGAGTGCAGTGTGGTGCAGAAACGCCAGAGTATCCTGGCTCAAAGGAAGGTGAGGGGAGGTGGAACTGATTTATCAGCCATGAGTGAGATCTGTATATTCGCCTGTAGATAGGATGTCCAAGAAAACATAAAACATTGTTATGAGCTTTGGTGACACAAGATTGAACACAAGGAAGGGAAGATGCACACTTCAGTAAATAAAAGCATCCTGCCTCCCATACCTAGTGACACCCAGAAGGGCACTGCTGAAAACTTGATGGGTACTGAGCAAACCTGGGAAGGCTGCAGTGCAGCAAACCATACCATGACTTCAGGATGGCCATTTGCTCAGGAACTTTGATGCCCTATAAAGATGGCAGCAACACTCATGTCAGAGTACCCAAGGAGAAGATGGCCACAGTCCGTAGTAGACTGTGCCCAGGCAACTGGGAAAACCAGCCATTGGGAGATAGACCCTGTCTGGGCTTATGCTTTGGAGTGATGAGAGCTGCCCCCCGCCCCCAGCAGGCCACAAAATAGGAAAAGTTTATGCCCAGATGAGGGCAAAAGACAGGTTATTTTCTAAACAAAAGCAGACCATATCTGTAGACTTTCCAGACAGTTCTTAGAAACCACTCTGATAGATCCAATCCTTGGGCTGTGGGCAAACAACTCAAGCAAGGAAACCTGCAAATGGAAAGAGCAAAAGCCAAGATGGAGGCAGAAGTGCTGTGCCAGCATGGGGGAAGGGTGATAGGAGACTTTTAATCCTAAATCTGAAATCAACTTGCTTAGTAGCCTTGGGGTTCTGAGGAATTTAATTAATTAATTTAATGAGTGTGAAGTACTGTAAGTTATTAATATACAAATTCCACTACTGTATCTTCCATCTCCCTACTTATCATCTCTTGCTGCTTTATACTGAGCCCATGAGAAGCAAAATGCCAAGCCCCAGGATGCCTCTGTGCAATGGGGCAGAGGCTGCACACCCACACTTTCCCAAGCCAAGACAGCAATAGCAATGTCCCAACCCTCTGAGCAAGACAGTGCATCACACTTGGCACAGGGCACCAGGTACACCTCATACAAAAAAAAAGTTCTTTCCACTTACAGACAAATCAATTGCTATCATAAACCAGCCTGCTGTTGCTGGTGGAGATGGCAAGCTGTCATTCTCCCTTTTGTAACCATGCTAGCTTGGTAGGACAATGGGGACTAAACCAGTTAATGTTTTAATCCCCAAAGCTAGAAAGCCTGTTTAACCCCTCATGCCCTCCTGGGCACAGGTCCATTTTCATACTCCTACACAGAGCTCCTGTCTTTTAAATGAGAAAAGATGACACAGCTCCTTTCCCGGGCACTAAGCAGCTATGCTGGTACTCAAGTAAAGCTCCAGCTGAAGAGCTAGGATGCAGAGATGCTCAGCCCCTTGCCTCTCCCATGGGACTCTAGGAAAGGCCATCTTTCATGCGTTGTGCCTTTGACTCCCAACTCCTCCTGGCCTGGAATGCAGCACACGTTGCAGGATTATTGTAAAACATGCCCTGCCTCTAATCCCTTCTCCTCTTGCCTTGCTCTGGTATTGACTGCAGGGAGCTGTGTCAGGCCCAGGGTCAGGCTTCCCTCTCACAATACCAGGGCATGCAGAAGGCTCCAGCCCCTCCAGCTGGCCTCAGTACTTGAGACACAAAGAAATGCAGGCTGCCCCAGACCTTCACACAAACAAGCAGGTTAGACTGGAGGCCCCCAGCTTCTGCCAACAGTGCTGGTGCCCCACAGGCACAGCCACGGTCCTGCATGCAGGTGAAATGGCAGACCTGTGCCAGACTGATGTCCGGCTCACTGAGAGATTGAGGGCCTAATTCTGACCATCCATATGGTTCTCTTGGCTTGCTCCTATGCTGTCACACTAAGGCCATATTATAAGGCAAGTCTGGGTGCAAGCTCCTTCCCAAACTTTGTCTTTGGCACCTACATCAGACTCTCCCATAAACAGGCAGGACCAGAAGTGCCAACGTGGCTTCTTAACCTGCAAGCAGCAACCAGACCCATGAAGCAAAGGTCTAAGCAGTATGTTTAACCTCAGCAGCAGCACACACAGCCAGATGGGAAACAGGAGGCTTCTCGGTGCAGTGGACAGATGTTCAAGTCCCCCAGCACAGGCACAGCGAGGTACAGCTGAGCAATATGGCACTCAGCAGGAAGAGCAGCATGCAAGGTCTGAGCAGCTGCTCCTCTGCCTTTTGCCTGCAGCAACAGCAATGTGCACAAGAAGAACCACAAATGCCAACCTGCCTCCAACCACTTGCATAGACAAGGATGCTTTCGGTAAAGTGACCATTGCAGTGCGCTCAGCAAACTGCTGCTTAAAATTTTATCTAGAAGGCAAAGCTTTTGCCCTGGTTAAAAAAGCTCAAATTCTACACTGCTTTGTCCAGAAGCTGCAGGTTGCACAGGGACAAGGAATATAATCGTCCTCAGTTTCTCTTGAATAAATACCTTCCAGCCTTATTCCAGAGCCCTCCCTATCACATGTGGCACCAGGAGTCCTTGGTCCTTGCTGGAGCCCAAAGGCACTGACAAATAATAAAGTCTATCTTGGGATTTTCCCAGTACAGACATCTGGGATCTGAGCAGACAGCATCAGGAGAGGAGACTGTTGTGGCACTCAAGGCAATCAACCCCTTCTTTCCCTGCTTGTATACTCTTGAGTTTCAGGGATGTGTTCCAAGGAAAGCAGGCAGCCTGTGTCCAAGTGCAAGGGTGAAGGAAATCATAGCACACAGGGCAGGCAGGAGGGGAGAAATGATGACCCACACTGTCTGCTTCAAGGCAGGACCAGCTCCACCCAAACCATCCTCACCGGACCATTCTAAACTCCCAAGAGCTAAAGGTCCCATATTCCCACTTCCATTCATGGAGGCTGTTTACTCATCTCCTTGCAGCAGGTAAGGACATGACCGAGAGCTGTCCACCACAACCAGGCAGAATAAACTTTTCTTTTCCTCCAAGCACTTTCGTTCCTCAAAAATTACTTCTGCTTAGTCTTCTCTTGGCTGAATATTCCAGATCCCTCAATCCTCTTGCTCTCTGACCCTTCTTCTATTCTCTTCTGGGTTTTTCCACCTGTGCCAGGTCCTCCCTGAATGAAGTATGCAAACCTGGTTTGTTCCAAAGGCTAAAACCAGGCTGCAAACCAGCCTGCCTAGGAAAAAAGATTTTAACATGCAACTAGAGCGTTTTGGTATGTATTAGCAAAAGACAGTGTAGGAGCACCCCGATGGTAAAGAACTTAACCTGTCTGTGAGATGCCATGAGATGAACACACGCAGGATAGCTGTGGGAAGGACAGAAGGATGAAAGGAATTTCCAGGAAGAGCTTGCTGTTAATAGAACCAAAATACTCATGCGTCCCCTTTATCCTGGAGTAGCCTTAAATGGCTTCCATGTAACAGGACTTTATCAGAGGCTGTCTTTACCCATGCAGCAGACTCTGAATACCAGTTAGCAAGGAACAGGCTGCATGTGCCCATCCCACAGCCTTCTGCTTGGCATGAGTTTGGAAGCAAGAAGGGTGCTCTTTTACATAGGTGTGGGTTTTATGACCAAAGAAATGACTAAACTATTTTGCAGGCTAGGAAACTTAGCTACTCTCTGGTGAAGCAAAACCAAGAACATACATTAACCCTCTGGGGAGAGCATCTTTCTGTCTGCTCCGAACAACTGATACAGACACATGCTCTACAAAAAGTTGCTCCTGTGCTTTTAGGATGCAATAAAAAAAAATAAATCTACAAAAACCAAAAGGGAAAGGGAAACACACAAAACCATTTGATTTAGGTGAAAATAGACACTACTCATTTCTGTCCTTCTGGGATGGGCATGTATGTTATCACTCAAGTCATCTAAAACCAGTGAAGCCTCCAGGCTGCATCTAGAGCCTCTCTCAGCTGTAGCACAACTAGCTCCTGAGACTGCAAGAAAAGGAAATGAAATGCAAGGCTGGGATCATTACTTTGAAACTATAAGCTTGTGTCACTGAGCCAAAGCCTGTTATATCGACATGGGTTTGTGTCACCCCAGCAGTAGAGATCATTCTCCATCTTCGCTTGCTCAGTTCCCCTCCTCCCAGGACAGCTGGTAGCATCATCTACAATGTTCTGCAAAGTCTAGCTACAGAAAATTCTCAATGCTTTGCCCAGCAGATTAAAATTATAGGACTGAGCTACTACAGAGCAGAAAACACCCTGCTGACTGCTCCATCATGCTTGGAAGCTGCCAGCAAAGCACAAAGTGTAAACAAGAGGAGTAAATAGCAAAAACCCCAAGTTTGCTTCCCCAGAACAGAAAGCCCAGAGGGAGACGGTGCTTCTTAAAGCCTCCAGTATTTAAGAGGCACTGAATTTGTACCTCAGCTGTCACACACGATACTCCTGCTCTGTGTCTTCAGCCACCAGCCTGGGAAGTAGCTCTGAGGGAGGGAGACAGCCCTGCCTGGTATGGAGTCCTAGGCTGAGAAGGTCAAGGACAGAGCCCTGAACAACAACTACTGTCCATGCTGCCCCACATGCTGTGCCTCTGCTTCCTTTGTTTTATGTGAAAGTGTATGTTGAAACCAATCCTGATGGTTACTCTGCATTATATGAGCACTTTACCTTGCAAACCCACCATATCAACAACCCCTTCATCCACCTGGTTACAACTTCTAGGGAAACTGAAGCATCAACCCATTCTTTACCTTCTGAGTCAAGGAGGAGAATAGGAAAAAGACTGCAAAGAACTTCCAGACTCTCCTGCTTATTGGTTTTCCTTGGAAATGTGTTTTTACTCAGCACTCCTTGTTAAAAAAGAAAGGAAGGATAAGTTCCTCTACAGAAGGACAGGGAGGGCTGCTCCTTTAAGGCCTCTCCTGGATGCCCTTTTCCTTTGAGATGACTATCCTCAACTCCCTCCTCGTCTCCCTCCCTTTGATTTAAGAGTTCCTCTCCTGGCCCTGACAGTAAGGTATTTCTGTCCCACAGATTATAACTCACTCTGGGCTATTATTCAACTCCCAAGCCCTGGCCCTGCTGCATTTAGTCCAAACATAATATCCTTCATGCATATATTATCTGTCTCCCTATTATCTGGAATCATTTCGGAATTAAATTTCAGTCCTGCAATATTGGCTTGAAGAGCGGCTCGCTTTATGGGCTAGTCAAAGGTTAGAATACCAATCAAAATAACACTGCCGATGCAGAGAGACATTTTAATATTCCAAAACCCGGTAATTGTAAAAGGACATAATATTTTTTCCCTGATTACCCCAAAGGCAACACATGTTAACAAGGCGAGGGAGAGAGTGAAAGAAATTTCAGAGTTCAGACAGCTGCACGACAGATTTAAAGGAGAAGTCCTGGATGGCTGCTGTGCTCAAGCCCTGGAGCAGGAGGGCTACCCTGCCCGTTCCAGAGGTGCCGTGTTCCCCAGGATGCCATCCCCTCCATCCCCAGCCTCATGGTGCTCATGTCATCTGTGCTCCCCCAAGTCAGGAGCCCCGGAGAGCAGTCTCACCGCAAGGGAACAGAGCAGCCAGAGCTATGCCAAGACAGACAGTCAAAGATCATCACGGCAGAAGAAACCGCCGCGATCGGCTGGCCTGACCAAAGCCACAAGACTGCCCCAAATTCCTGCCTGAACCAGAGCTGATGTTTTTAGGAAAAAACCTTCCCTCCTGAGCTGGAGAATCCACCACAGCCCTTGGTAAGTTGTTCCAGTGGTAATTACCCCACATGGTAAAGATCTGCACCTGAATTACCTTGCTTTGGCTTCCAGGAACTGAAACCGCTTATGCTTTTGTCTGCTAGAGGGAAGGAACCTCTAGAGCCATGTCTTGGCTCTTCCTTTAGATATTTACCCTTCTCTCTGGTACCCTAAATGGCTCCCAGGGTTTTTACTGCATGGTAAGTGTTCCCATGGGTCTGGCAGTTCTCATCCAGTTCTCAAGTTTTCAGAATTCTTTCTGATGCTGTGATGGGACCCAGCATCCCACACTGGTCAAACCAGTCCCAAAAAAAGAAATGATCCAGCCCCCCTGCTCCTATCCACCATTACCTGTTTATAAATCCAACAGCAGCTGCCTCCTGGATGCACTATCTGCACACGTTATCGAAAATGATTTTTATGTTGTCTTTCAGGGCATTGATAAAAGTGTTAAATACAAGAGGTCTGAGAAATAGATCCCTGTGGGACCCCACTAGGAAGACATGCACTCCATGATGATTATCCATTTACAATTAAATGCTAGGAGCTGTCAGTTTGCTCTTTCTTAATCAATGTAATGTGTGCCATGTTGATTTTGTATCACTCTTGTTTCTTAATCAAAATGTCATAAGGTACCAAGTCAAATGCCTTCCAGAAGTATATTACATTGACATGGTTACCTTTATCAACCAAACATGTATTCTCATAAAAAAAATATCAAGTTAGTTTGAAAAAGATCTAGTTTCCATAAATCCACATTGATTGGCATTATATTACCCTCTTTTCATTCTTTATTAATCAACTATGATATCTGGCTTTTCATTACTTTGCCCAGAATTAATGTCAAGATGATAGGGCTATAATTACTCCATCGGTCATCCCATTTGCCCTTCTAAATTACTGGTACAACATTAGCTTTCTTCCAGTTCTCTAGAACTTCCCTTATCTTCAAAGACATAAATAGTCCAGGGCATCTCTTTAAAACTCCTGTAAACCCACTATGCAAAATGCCAACCAAAAGTCACCACTTCACTTTCTCAGAAAATTGTCTCGTAACAGCAAACCTCTTGCTCAGCAATATGGTAACATCTGCCTTTCTGTACATGCAAAGTATTTATTAAACACAGTCATTGTGCTGTTATAAGCAATTCCTTCCATTTTCTTCCAACTGTGAACCAATGCCATTGCATAGACACTTTTCTCATCTCCATGAAAGAGATACTCTTACTCTCCTTAAACCTGGAGTCATGCTTCTCCTTGTGTTTGCTTTCACAATCTCTCCTGTGTCTGCCTTCTGAGACTTTCCAAAGCCAAGAGTTCTGAAGATGGGGTGAGGAGCCAGACAAGCCCAGGTCCCACTGAAGGAAGGTGTGACAGAGTCTCAGAACACACACCTCTGCTGCAAACCAGCAAAGCACCGGGCACTGTGGGTGTTAAGAACAGTTTCTCACAGTTAAGGGCAACATCCATTCATGTGCTTGATGCTTTGGCCATGAAGCACTCTGCCTGAGGAGTACTCCTCTGGCATTTCTGACCTCACTAGGCATTTTATTCCCTGCAGCCAGTAACTCAATAAACAGGCAATTGATAACAATCACTGTAAAGTCCTCAAGAAAAGTTAGATCTCACAAAAGCAACTTCCAGGCATATGGGTTAAAACATAAACCATTTCTCAGCTCGTTTCAAAGATCTTCATCCAAAGCACTCAAGACACTTCAGCACCAAGTGCCTGAGAAGCATTCAGCGCTCCTCCTCCCACCCCAAAGGCAGAAGGAATTGTTAATTCAGAGGAGAGACAGAAAGCTGTTAGCAAATCTTTGTTTGTTTAAGATGTTTATTTCTAGTAACCAAATATTAACAAAAACATCCTATTACATGCTTCCTCTGTCAGATTTCACAATGCAAGTAGGTGACCTTAAAAACATTTGTGTATGTGTGTTAACAGTTTCCTTCCAACCAGGAGTATCTACAGATCAATAAAGGCTGGTCCTGGAAAAGGCCAGCACCCCAGCATGGTCACATTGTGCTTCCCAAGGTTCTATCAACTCTGTTTCATCATGCCCAGAGAAGGAAAGTTGCAGTCCTTCACACACAGCATTCAACTCTTGCCTTTCATAAAAACTCTCCTGGATTTCAGGAGGATGTCAGAACTAGGACCAGATTTCTGTCACTCCTAAAGCAATCACTATTCCTATATCTAGAGACATGCTGAACCCTGTGAACGGAAATCCAAGATGGTCAAACATGCCAAGACAGGCGTCTTGCAAAAGTATAAATAGGTATAAAGATTGTCTTTTTTAAAAAAATGAATAAAATATAATTTGAAAAACAAGGAATAAACCAAATCCTTAGTGGATACTAAAACATTCCTGTTATCTTTTAACTGCATAACATCCAGAGAAAAAATGGAAGATCAGGATGGTGTACACAGTGTTAGAAATAACTTCCACAAGCCAGTTCTAGAGTCATAGAGCCTGTAAATGCCTTCACACCAGCCTTTCAACAAGTTTTGCTGTGTTGGAAGAGACAATTAAGCAAGAATATGGCAGAGGTCTCTAATCAAGAATAACACCATGGAGAAGAACTAGAAATACTTACTTGTTCTTTCACACAATGCAAGACCTAGGCCCAAGAAAATGATCTGACAGAAGGTTTAAAAGAAATAAAGCGATCTGCATCTTCCCACAACATCTGAGTAAACAGAGTATAATTGATGCATAATTAAATAGCAAAAGTCATTGCTGCAGGATGCTGAAGAAACTGAAAGCATGAGCAGATTCAGAAAAGGATGTACAGGTTTCTGGTAGACAGACGTGGTAAAAAACAGTATGTGTTAGACACAGTGGTCCAGAGACAGTTGCCAGCTCTCAGTCCTTGAGGAGACGATTGTTGGGAATCAGAGGAAGCTGGCTGGAGCCATGTTCTCCCTGTTACAACTGCAAGCATTGACTACTGGCCTCTGGCATGGAGACAATCTGGGCTAGACCTTTGGTTTGGCCATTTTGACACCCTCATCATCCTTCCAATGTTTTTCTTGCACAAGCTCATTGTTACAAAATTTGTCTTCACTCTTCCTTCTCCTCCTCTCTCCACCAAACCACTTCCCTCTCCGTGATGTCCTCCCAGCCTGGTGGTGCTGACATTCCTGTTGCTCACCAGGTTTCCCATTCCCAGACTCTTGACCGCTCTGCAGGTACCATGTCCTCAGCCTAACACAGCAGTGGCTCCAGTCCCGGCGGTGAGGATTCATCACGGGACCAACCATGCTGCTAACTGAAGCGGGACCTGGAACAACAAACCACAGAGGCTCCCAAAAGAGCAGAGGGAGCACAAATGAGAGTGATCCTGGTGTTAGAATAAGCACTAATGAATTTATCCAGGCTACCTGAGGATACTCTTGGGGCAGCAGCTTTCCTTTTTGCACAAATCTTGACTCACAGCCTCCTGCTTTCTGCACATATTACTCGACTGATGCCCCTTTCTCCCGTCAGGAAGAACTCTGTTATTTTCACCCTGGGCATCCAGCTCCAGTGATGTAGCTCAGGTTCTGCACCTCAGTCCTAACCCATGGGGCTTCTGCAAATCGACATGACAGGTACCTAAGGAGAACTGGCAGATGGGATGGTGGCTCTCTACTGAGATGGTTTAGGGGGATATCTGAAATGCTGCAGCATTCAAAGAAAGCTTCCTCTGCTTTCTGCCCTCCCACAAGGCTGAGCTAATCGAAGTGAAGAACATGATAAACTCTCTGCCCCGAGTCAGCTCTACACTGACAGTTCACTAGAGATACAAGATCGCTCAGTGACATTAAAAATGTCAGCAAACACCGATCAGGCTTGATGGAAGGGATGCATTAGCAGGCTGGGGGGGCACAGGGCAAGGTAAAACTTCAGCAAACATAGTCATGTGCACCGGCAGCTTTTTTTCCCCCTGTCCTCCACAGATGCTTTTGCACAGATCCCAAGACACTGTGGCCACCATTGCAGCAATCAGGTGTGGAGCTCACCATCACCTGCATGGCCAGATCACTCCAATAACGTTTGCCTGAGGCAAAACAAGGATGGCAGCTAGCAGGGGCAATTCTTTCTTCAGCTTTCAGGAGAGGCAAGTCTTGGAAATTGTGAAAGCTGCCTGGAGGCACAAGGTTCTTGCCTCAGCTGCTCCTGCAGCACAGCAGTGACAAGGAAAGGAGTTTATTATTGAATTAACCCTGAGAAAGACTGTGTCACCACTGCGGGAAGGACTGCTGAGGTCTGGAGCATCCCACGCTCTGGCAGAGGGAGTACAGACAAGGACTGTTTCTTAAAATGGTACAAAACAGAGATAAAGAGGACCAGAAGCAGTGTGTGCTTAGAGGGAATGTATTTTGTTGCTACTGCACTGCACGTAAGTACAAAAACACGTCTGTGTGTATTCCCACTCTTGGGTTGTCTGGTAGCTGCAGAAGGAGCTCCCTAACTCAGAAAGGTCCTCTTGTTATCACTGCTCACAAGCAGAGACCCAAAGGAGGGACAGAAGATTCAGGTGGGGCCATCCTGCAGGAAACTGCTCTCTGTCACATGTGCCTGTTTTCTTGACATCTGAAACATCCAAGTCTCTGCACTATCCATGACCTAGAAATCATCAGTGTCACACTCCACCCCCCGCCTGCCCCCCAACACCTTTACTTCATGGATCAAGTCAGAGGCAGTCTAAGCCTGGGAGGTATTTCTAAGTCAGGAACATGCCACCTGAGCCATGCAGAGAAGAAAAGGGGGTGTAGTTACCTGTCCACTATTATTTGTCTCACAGTGCGAGCTCACTCAGTAGAGACTGAGGTTCCATTGGGTCCGTCTGCTTGGACAGAATTACTTATCTAGGCTGGAAAGCCTCTCTTATGAAAACACAAAGGAAGTTGCACCATGAGCACCTGAAAGCAGTCAGAAGCATGGTAAGAGCAAGTCCCAGAAGAAGCAGCTCTTAGCCACAAGACAGGAGAGGTCCCTGCTCTCCTCTGCAACATGGGACATTTCCTAGAGGGACATGGGGTCCCTGGAACCACACTGTGTCAGAGGGCATCAGATATTGAAGTGTCAGAAAAACTGTTTTTTTAACAGATTAGAGGGGTTGGAGGAAGATGAACATGTCTCTCTCACATCTTGTCCTCGCATCATCTGAAGGAGGTTGAACCTTTCCTTTCTGAGTCACACATCTGCAGAGGATCACCCCACCCATGTGCCCCCATCCTACATGCTCAGCATGTGACCCCTTCAGAGAGCTGGGCAGGGGAACACTTCACTGCAACAGCTTTCCTCCTGCTCCTGCCTTTAGCTCTATGCTTGTGACTTTATGGAAGCTCAGTAGCCCTCGACTTAGTATCATGGCATTTGCTGACGTGCAGTACATGAATACCCATCTTGAAGAACAGCCACTTCCCTGGACATTGATGTTAAGGTGAATCCCAGCTCCTAACACACTAAACCCAGGAGCCTTGAACTATGGGGAGAGAGCCATGAGTCATTCATGCAGAGGCCCAGAGGAGGAGCATAGCTAGATCAACCTACTTCTTAGCAAACATCACAGTACATAGGGATTTTTTTTGAAGTATTATTATTCTGCAGCCATCAACCTGCTGGTTATATAGCTGCTATCCATTCACCGGAAGTTTAGTGAACTTCAAATGGCGATCATTAATGGTCACTGAACTGCAGAATGCCCCAATGTGCTTTCAGATTTCATTTACCAAGGACCAGCAATCAGCCAAAAGATTTGCTCTGACAGCAGGGAAATACAAGACCCTTTGACAAGTTCAGCCAGGAATGTGCTGCCAGCATCCCTTGTTAAGTTCATGCTCTACCCTATTTGATGGAACAGATCATGCAAATTGTCCTTCTAAAGCCACTCAGCCTGTCATTCATGCTTCCATTTAAAACAATAAATAAATGAACAAAAGAAAAGCCTACAAGAACAACGAGCTGTTTATAAGCAAATTTACTTACTGAGACCCCTAATTACCAGGAAAAGGCACAGGAACCCAAATAAAGCACTAGATCGGATGGGGAAAGGGAACAATACTCATCCAAATGTTTAACCAGGAGGGCCACCCTAGTATTCTCTTGTGCACATACCACAGTCTCCTCCCTCACCCTGCTACTGCTTGTAATCACACTTGTTCTTTTCTTCTCACTTTGGTTAGTGACTTATGGCATTGCTACGTTTTTCTGTGCAGATGGAGAAGCTGTGCCAGAGGAGACCTTGTGGATGCACAGCAGGCTGTTCCTTAATGACCCAGTGAAAGCAAGGAGCAAGATAAGGCACCAGACAGTACTGAGTCCAAGGCATTTTGCATAATAAGGTGATCACTGGTCTCTTAGGTGGACATGCTACTGAGACACCTTCCCCACACCACAAAGGGAAATGCTGATTTTTATACTGGAGTATTTCCACATTTATTAACCAGAATTTGATCTGAAGAGAACCATGCTCCTAGGAGCCTTAAATGGCTGCAAAACAAAACAGGGCAAGCAATACTGGCAACAACACAACCATCATGGAAAAGGGCCCTCACAGTGTCCCACTATTATGCAGAGACACCGAACTGTGCCTGCCACAATGGGATTTTCCCCAGCTGCAGAACACATCCCATCAAGTACAGTAAGACTCTATTAGAAGAGATACAATAGGGAGCTGGAGGACTTGCTCAGCCCAGCTTCTGAGGAAATAACTCATTTCAATGCAAAACAGCAGCAGTTATTAGACACCTCCTTAAAGAGGAAAAGTGAAGGACAAGGGGAGGAGGGAGAGAGGGAAACAGGGACCATGGCAGTTTGCACAGAAGTACCTTTTTCAGATTAATCCACTGTTTGAAGTAATCAGCAACCGGCAGCCCTAAATACTGGCATTGTCCTGGTAACCTGTAAGAGAGAAGAGAGAGCAAGTTTGATTCAATCAGTGTCCTGACAACACAAACTCTGTTTTCGTAAGTGCATTTTGTTCAGAGATGGAAGAGACCCTCAAGTCTTCTGTAACATGCTGCACATCAGAAGGACCATAGCTCTTGGCAAAAAAAATGACAGCGCAGCTTGGCTTAAGACTTATACACATCCAGCCACATCCAGGTTGCTGAAACCTTTCAGACTAAACATTTTGAACAGCAAGTGCAGTGCTCAGCTCTTCTCCACAGTGGCTAACACACAAACATGACTGGAGTATCCGGGCTGTCCTTATCTAAGCGAACTCATCACAAAACCCTGAAAAACTATCCTGCTCAGCCAGCAGCTTACAGAGCAGACAGAAAGAATGAGAATTCACCTGTCCTGCCTGGTGCTTCTGCATTTGGCCTTTATGGTTAAAACATTGAATGAGACATGAGGGAGTGAAGAAGGCACCAAAGCATTCATTTCTTAGATAGCAATGCTGTAGGACCAACATTTGAGGGCTAAGAAAGCAGAGACTGTTTTCCAAGCAGGTGCTTGGAAGAAGAGAGCAGTCACAACTCTGAAGATGCAGGTTGCTGCACGCTGTCTCACAAGGGGGTTGCACACAGCAGCCAGAGCTTCCAGCACACCTATTTACCCTCTCCCTTCCTACAACAAGCCAATGGAATAGGGCTCAAAACAAAACCACACCAGTAAGGGAGGTGGATTGCCTGAAGGGACAGCAGGACCCCAGGAAAGCTGTTTCTTCCACACTGTGCTGATCCCAGTGTGTTTGCATGGGAGCTACAACGTGCTCCTCAGCTGGGGAAGGCTGAGTCGCAAACTGTGTGGGCTCCTGCCGAGCCTGTGCAGAGACATGAGTTATTTGAGCTTTTCCCAGCCAGTTTGATCTGATCAAGAGTAATTGATGGATCTTGTTCATTCACGTACTGCTGACCACGCCTGGGGCACTGGTCACAGGATCTTTAACTGAAGCAAAGGAACATCCCAAATAAATATGTCAACTAAATAAATGACTAAATTAGAGCTGTTTGTGCATGTTAAAAGTCACAACCCCAGAAATTGGGTTTTACAAATAGAGGGGGGTGGGGAATCTCCCAACTTCCTCAGGCACAGGGGAGACTGTAGAGGAGGAGCTAAGAGCTATGAGTGCCAGCATCAGCTATTCAAACATTCCAACACAGTCCACCATGTCCAGTACAAAGTCTCCTCCCACTTTCCACAGAGAAAAGAGTGAATAGCCCAGACTAGACTTCAGACTCAAGACCGAAATTCAGGAACAAGCTCTGGTCAGAAACGGATACAAGACAGATACACCAGCACGATCAGCACCCCAGGCAGCACCTTAGTGCTCAGCCCAGCTCCAGTGCCTTTGGTGAATGGGCCAGCATCTCTCTAGACATTTCCTCAAGTGAGGAGATGAAGGAGCAGCACAGATAATGCACTTGCAGATAATGTGAGACTCAGTGTAGTGCAGTACCAGAGCAGTCTTGGTGATGCCTTTAATTGTGTGGGAAGAAAATTAAGGAAGCTGGTGAACATATCCAGGGGAATCTCCCAGGAATATGTGGCCAATCATAGCCAGCACACATTGAGATCCACCTGTGTACCACCTTTGCCCTGCTGAGGCTAAGAAAGGAATAGACTCCCTGTGTCAAAACTATATGCCTGGTCTTGAGAAGATGCACGTGTCATCATTTACGAGCAATAATACAAATCATACAAACACATTTGAATAAGGACGTCCAGCGGAAGCTCTGTGAAAGCAGGAAGCCTGTCAAAAGAACAAGCTTACAAGCAGCAGGCTTGCAGCGATTTGCAGGGTAAGCAATGCAACTTGACAGCAGAATCTCATCTCTGAGCATGGCTCACCTGATGCAAACACTGAAATAAACCACCTGGAGTCACCCCTTGCAGTTGCAGAATTGTCACATAAGTAGCAGCCTGGTCCATGCATTTTACAGCCATTACACATATCTCTAAGGCATCCCATAGCCAAACAGACCCCACCAGCCCCAACCAGCATGGTAAGAAAACTCCAGGAAAGCTGCTTTCTGCTGGTGCCCAAATTAAAAAAGATCACAAGAAAAGGAAACAAAACCCCAAACAAACCAAAACAAAAACCAAACAAAATAATAATCTAATAATCAAAGTCTAAATAATCAAAACCAAACAACTGGTCTAAATACAGACACATGATCAGCTCAAACTCTCTTAGATTCTTCACATTTAGCCAGAAAGGATGACGATGCAAGTTAGCAAAAGGCATGTTACTAAAAACTGAGTTTCTCCTCCCAGCCCAAGAGGCTTTCATTAATACAGGTCTCAGTCTAGCTCCAGTTAGAGGAATAAGTATCAATTCACCTAACATCTGGATAGGGCCCAGGAGAAGTGAGTGCAGCATTGTTCTTGCTAGCCACAGGAATTGACAGCTAACCACCCAGTGCAATGAATGACATCTAAAACATTGCCATCCCTTTGGGACTGAAAGGTCGAGCAAACTGGACAGTCTGGTTCTATTTCCACACTGAGACTGATGGCAGTATGCCCTGGGCACTGGACAGTGGGTCTTTAATTGGAGAAAATAAATGCTCTAAATAAATATGTCAACTAAATAAATGATGCATTTTTGCAAACAAGTAACAACCCCAGAAACCGCCTGTGAAGGAGTTTGACCTCAGGACATTCCCCCCTCCCCCTCCATGCTTATTGTCCCCTCATTTCACATCAGCAGCAGAGGGACTTCACCAAGTTTTTCAAGCACTAGGAGACCTACGCTCACACCATCACCTGGGCAGGCTGTTGGCAGCACAGACCAAAGCACCAGTCTACTCCCCGAACTGGAAGATGCAAGCCTGGTGGCTCCAGGCCAGTAGGGACACAGCCACTGAGCAAGGATTAGCAAAGGATTGCTATATGATTCTGCTTTTGCTGCACAGAAACCTCATCCCCAGGTAGCTACAAGAAGGAATGTCTTTTCTCCAGCTCCAACCTCATCCAAGCTGCAGTGGTCCCTCCCACTTGTCAGCCTGGTGACCAGGCAGGAGTTTCTCCATCATCTTCTCCCAGTTGAAGTGAATAAGACACATCTGTGGCTGTCCTGGGGAATACAAGTGGCCATTGCCTGTAAGGAATTAAGTCCATTTATCAGGACCACCATTCACTTCAGCAGCTCATTTGATGAACAAACTCCTATGCTCAGTAAAGCTTCTTGCTCATGCCAGAGTCAACCTTGCTCTCTGGGGCCAGCTTGGCTTGAGCAGATAGCTCAGGATTTGGCCCTTCCTCAGGTAAGGAAGGAGAAAAATGATGGCACGTATTATTGCATTCAACATCCCATGATCCTTCCAGCTTTTGAACAAGGTCCCACCACCTCCCCAAACACTGAAGTGCTCACTCGTTAGGAAGGAAGCTGGCTTTCAAAACCACCCTGTCAGTCGAACAGCATCGGCTTCAGGTATGATTGTACTTGATAGAGAGAAACTTGAAAATGGCTGTGGGATTTTCCAGCCTCCAATGCAGCTCTGGTACTCTGTCCTCCCATCAGCAAAGAACCTCTGCCTGCTCCCAGAATGCAGATCCCCCTTTGGGCAGAAGAGCAAGTGGCATTAGGTAGCACACTCTGTTTCACCAGCCAAGTAAGTCCAAGTCCTTCTTAGACATTGGTCAGCAGTGGCAACTCTGCACCATTTTCAAAAAGCTTTCATCACCTCAGGCTCTGATTTCTTTCTAGCCCTGCTTCTCCACCCTGCAGGGTAAATGGGGCCTGGAGATGAATGGGATGCAAATAGGAGGCGAGGTGACATGGCTGCATTTCTCCTGTTGAAGCCAGCTCTCTCCAGGGCAGCAAGAAGCGCACAGCTCGGCGGTGATAAACGGCCTTGCTTTAGATATGGCTTTCCTTAAGTTAAGGAGAGCAGCCTAGTGATGGATGGGCTGGAATTCGGTTATCAGGGAAGGCTGTCAGCCAGAGTTGCCTATCTCCACACACATTTAGCAGGGCGTCATTATGCGATGGCATGGAGTTAAAATATGACCAAGGGTATTGAAAGCAAAAGAACAGGATTAAAAAAAAAAAAAAGGCAAATTGAGCAACAATAAAGGAGCATGAGGCAAGAACGTTATCGTACTAGTGACACCTTTTATCTCGGTCTGGTTAGCTAGAGGAGGGCACAAATTGGTCCTTCCTCCACTATTGTATCCTCTTGTACAAACAGAGGCAGATAAAATGTGTCACCAGTGCGATAGCATATCAATTTAACCCTAATTATCTAGGAGGTCAAACTAAGAAATAGGGGTTTCTCATTTCAACAGGTCCCTCCATCTCTGCTCAGAGCCACCACATTAATATGGAAGAAGGAGGGGCAGCCGTAATTGATTTCCGTCACTCAGGTGGTCCTGGCATATAAAAAATTAATGCCTGATTCTCCCAACTAATCAGAGCTGGTTAATGTCCATCTGCTTCTGGGTTCAGGATGTCAGGAGACAAAGAAATTGGGCCACTTGCTACACACTGGGTGTATTGATACTGAGGCAGTTAAAAGAACAAGTCCCTCTATAGGAAGATAAAGAGACATTAAATCTTGGGGTTTATAGACCTGATCTCAACCTTGAAAAAAATCCACACCCTGGAGACCTTGCATTTTAAGAGATCCAGAATATTTTAATTGTGTTCTGGCCAACTCCAGTGCACTGGGCTGCAAAGGAGAGGGCTAGGAGGCTCCTGCCCTGGAAATCATTCACTGAAGAAGGAAGCTGCTTGGATGCTGCAGCACACAACAGCACCAAGGTGACAGCCAAAGAGAGGACCTGTAAAACCACCTCAGCCTGACACCTCAGTTCAAAGCAATGCTGATCAAGGTGTTGTTCTGGACCATGCAGCCCAGAGGTGCTTCTCTGTTTTGATGCAGAGTGGGATGTCTGCCACGAGAAGAGAGGAAAGTTTGGGTGTCCACCATGCCAGACCAGGAGGCCTCTGACAGCATGATGTTACAGCACCCCAACATGAGCGGGGCACCCCAGGCACAAAGAACAGCCCAAGTCACACTACAGCCTGCAAAAAAACTGAAGCATGCCAATATACACCTCCAAAAAAAAAATCCCCAAACCCCAACTCCCCCAGCCCAATACTTCAAGTTAGACTGGGACAGCTTTCTGTATAACCAAAGGCTTTGGCAGGCAGATGTCTCCTCCTCAGCACTGGAATCACTATGTCACTAAGTGCAAAGAGGCCAAGTCTCCCCACATGCTTCTGTCCAAAGTTAAGGACAAACGCCCTGCCATATCTCTGGCTCTCTACTCACACACTCCTCAGTCCCACAGACCTGCCAGAGGAGCCCATCTGCTCTTGCTTTCCACCAAATGAGCCCTTGCCAGGTGACTGCACCACAGTGTAACCAAGCATGCCCATGGTGCCATCTCTCTCTGCCCACCCCCATCAGTGCAGGACAAATCACCCTTGCATGGCTGTACTTAAAACTCACAAGCAGCAGCTGCGGAAAGACAATACACCTGGAGAGGGCCTGAAAAGCCCTGGGCTTTCACAGAAACCCTGAGACAAGTCCTATCTCCCTCCCTCTTTGCTTTCCTTCCACCCTCTCAGTTCTCTCAACCACCCCCAAACTTGTCACAAGTGCAACAAGCCTATGAGCCACACATCAGCTTTAAATATCAGCATGCATGAAGCAGGGACATGAGAGCAGGGAAGTGGGAACAGACAGAGCAAGCCTCTATCACCTGTCAGGAAACACTAATGAATTTCAACACCAGCAGCCATTGCCTCAGACGGGCTGGTAAGAGGAGACGGAGTTACAGCGAGAAGCTTTTGCAGGCACAGCCTGCCTCTTTTCAAAGCCCCCTCTGTTAATAAATGTCATTGCCGAGCAAGCTGCAGCAGTCCTCCAGCCAGGATGGCGTGGGTCGGGGGAGAGACAGGCAACTGACAGCACTCAGGATGCCTGGGCAGCACAGCCTTTTCTTCTGCGGCATCCCCAGACAAGAGCCAGGAAAAGGAAGCAGATGGGACATTGCCATTGGCGTGAAGTTCTCTTTCATTAAAGTCCCAGTACCCAAATAATAAACCTCCACAAGGAGCCACAAGTGCAGCTCCAACACCCCCCACTCTCACTGACTGGGATGGATGAAGGCTATAAAGGGAACAGTCCTGGGATGGGCAAAGGCATGTAGAGACATCCAGACACACTGCCTGCATTCCCAGCAGCAGCAAAGGGTTACAGAGCAGTCTGTTCCTTTGCTAACACAAATGCATTCCTGAGGCAGCACAGGAGGAAGCATCCAGCACAGTGCACTGTATGGCAGCCGCACCGATGCACAACATGAAGGTCAATGCAAGTCTTCTTTACAAATGTCAACCTGTCATCTCTGGATATTAATGAGGGCTGACCAGCAGCTAAAATGCATCCATGCTCCATTAGTAATAAGAGAGACACGATGTAGGAGAAGAGCACACATCATGGCACATGGAGGCACCAATGGGTCTGCAGGGCCCGGGGAGGTGTGGTGATGCACAACATAACTTAGGCCACTCCAGCCACCCAGGAAGGAAAGCAGTTGCCACACAAATCCCTTCACTGGAGTTTGTGTTATCTTTTCCCATCAATCTTTAATTGGATTAGTGTAATGAGGCCAAAAACCCAAGCTAGGCAGCGAGGCTAGTACCTGGCACTTTGAGATGTTCTTTCTTTTTCTATGATGCCCATTCTGTATTCTCTGTCTAACAGGCATGTTTTTGCCTAGGAAGCCTAAAAGGCGATCTGCAAGCCTTAACACTTGGGACTCAGCAGAAGTGGCTGAAATGTCTGAACACCCACCACATGCTAACAGTCTGATCCCTATTCTCTAAATTTTTGTTGGATACTAAGAAATTTGAGAGAACTTCAACATCCGTGCTTTCCAAGCAGCTAGCCAGTGAATGGAAAAGGCTGTTATCCCAGACTGCAACCAGAGCAATGTATACACTAGGAACATAATTCTGCCACAAAAAGCACACAGGGCAAGTGGCTCGTTCGTGACTCGCTCGTCCTGCAAAGCACTGTGTGCCTTCCACTGCCATCAACCTTAATGAAACATGAAAGCATTTAACACCAAGCGAGATCTGGCCCTTTTATGAGTATCTGTCTGTGTGTCAGCTCGATGCTGGCAGAGATGCTATCTCAACATTAAAAGCAAGGCTGTAACACAGCATGTATTCAGCCTCCAACAGAAGATGTTCATCAACAATTGCACACACATGATGCTACAATAAATCTATGTGCTACTGCTTAACAGCTTCTCTTAAAAAGATTCATAGCTCTATTTACTGGGCCTGATTCTGCTGTTAGGCATGTGGGAGTAAATCTGGAGTAACTCTACCTGGAGTTAGTAAACAGCTAGGGAGAGTAGGATCAGAACTGAGCCTTTTGATTTTTAAATAACTACTTAATTACCATGCAGGAAACCAGAGCTTGCTGGCTCCACAGTTCAGCTGAGGTTAGGAGTGCAGCAGGCAGAAGCTTCGTACTATTCCAGATTGGTAAAGGGGTAGAGCAAATGCTCTCAACAGCCCTTCTAGACAGGGAAAACGACTAGGTGGACTTCCCTTTGACATCAGAAATGCATGACACTGCTCCCAAAGAGAAACTGGAAAGTTTCCAAGGCTAAGGTCAGCCCTTCAGCCTTGGAAACCTGACACTATAAAAAACCGTTTAAACCAGATTTCTACACATAAGCTTGGTGTGACAGTGTGTCTGCTTACTAAACATGACATTATACAGCATCTTATGGAGAGGAAATGTACAAAACTGGATACTGTGTACATCTACCATACAGGCATGTTCTCAGTGAATGTCACACATCACAACCACAGGCTGCAGCAGGTGAACTTTCAATTTGTCATCAGGAAAAACTCTTCACCATGCAGGTAACGAAGCAGTGGAACGGATTGCTGGTGAAATCTCCTCGCTTGGAGACATTCAAACTCATCTGGAGAAGACTCTAAGCAACCTCATCTAAGTTTGAAGTTAGCTCTGCTTTAAGCAGGTGGCTGGATTAGGGATCCCTCTTTAAATTATTCTGTGATTCATGCTGCAGCAAAGCCTGATTACACAGAGTATGTTCTTTCTCTGTCTATATGGTCTCTTAATAAGTCTTTCATACAGACACTAATTTAGTAATCACCTAGTTCTCTGCATACTAGCTACTTAAAGGAGCACTCAGATTCCTGCTGCAGAACACTGTAATTACACACTGAATAAGGGAATGTATCTGATGAAACAGATGCACTCACAGTGCATCATGTCTAAGCCCACTCAAAACCAAAACATGCTCAAAAACTAAGCTAAAATTAAATGTGATTCTGCTGCCATTGTACAATTCCCATTGCAGAAGTATTTCTCCTCAGGAAACCTGAATATCCAAGACCTAGAGCAAGGTGCTACTCTGGAACTGAGAAAACGTGTTCTGTCCCAGTCCTTCTTTAGACCTGCTCTGCAACAGGCTGGAGGAAATCTTGCCTCTTCCATGCCTTGTCTGTCCAAACCATTTAGTGCATAAACTCTTCAGGACAAGGGCTTCTCTGCTATGAGTCATAAACTGTTTAGTGCCTAATGGTAAAGCCTATAGACGCTTAACATAATACAATCAAGTCACTTAAAGGCCATTAGTCTCCAGCCTAAACAGCATTTTTCCAGTCACAGAGAGGACCTGCCAACCCAGGAAGGCAGGATAAGGGACGTGGGTGGTCAGTCAGGTCACTGGATTTGCAGACACCTAATATGAAGCCCCAAGCAGGACAGAGCCCAACCAAATGGCATGGGGGAAAGCCAGGGGAAGCAATCAAAAGTTTTATGTTTTGGGCTTTCCTGAACCACTTGAATCAGCTGAAAACCCCTGTCTGCCGGGTGAAAAACCTCTCCACCTCCAGCCATGGCTGTACCACGTGCAAGCAGAAGAGTCCCTCACCCACAGAGGGAGTCTCCAGCCTTCTGCATTACCCCTCTTTCCACTCATGAAGCAGATAATTTATCTACAAGATGCCATTCTGTCTTGTGATGCTGTTTGAATCCCTCTTCTTCCTTGACACTATCTCTGCCCTTCTCTGGCACTACATTATCCAGTTCTACTCTCTTAACTGATTTCTATGATTACTTCCTCCTCTCTCTACCCACTAAAGGGAAGAGAGAAATCCTGTAAGGAGTGGGGTAAACCACCTTCCCATCCCCTCTGATGATACACAATCCAAAATTACACACACACAACATGGGTTCTCAGCACAGCCTCGATGCTGGCAGCAGGAGACTGGCAAGTTGTGTAATATGGCCTGTGCAGTGGTTTCTGTGCAGCTGTAAATTACACATGCACATGGGAAAACAAATTTGTCTTTTCCTTGTGGGGACGAGACCACTCCCACCTTCAAGCATGAGCTGCTGCCATTAGTATTTGCTTCGCCAGAGAGAAGGAGCACCGAATCCTCCAGAGCAAAGGACAAGTGCAGCAATTAGGATGCAGGGGCTGCGGGAGCTGTTTAACAGCACGACCCAGAGGTCAGTGCCGCCGACTTCCAGCCCTGCATAAATATTGTATGAGTCCAGGAGAGGGGCTGCTATGGCCACCCTCAGAGCCAGGCCTCCCCCCTCTATCACCACTCTGCATCTAGCTAGATGCACCAGCAACATTATTTACAGATGTGACAGTCGGGAAAATCACTTTAGTAACTAAGAGAATGGGAATGAAGGCTACACAGTAGAGCAGGCGCCTGGGAGCAAGCTCCCATCTGCACCTTCTGCTTCCCCTTGCAGACCTGCCAGACAGCACGGCCCGTTCTCAAACCGGCGGGTGAAACACCACCAGGGACAAGGAGGGGAGGGGAGGCTGTGAGCTCTACTCTCAAAGCTTGCCCAGGGGTTTGATTATTAATGCTGTTGAAGGACACTTCAGCCAGCAGCTGCCTTCCAGTTTCCTATCAGTATCTCCGCTTGACCCTCCCTTTGGAGGGAGCTTTATAACAATATAATGAGAAGCTTTAGAGAGAGCTTCCCTCAGATTCTGTGTAGCCTTGCAGAAGGGTCCCCATTCCAACACAGCCACAGGAGCCTCATCCCTTCAGAAATTCCCCCAGTTGCTCTGGGGACCAGAACCACCTTCCTCACCCTTGATTTGTTCACTGCTTATTCTCTGAAGGATCATCTTCGCTTGCAGCTTCAGTCACACTGATTGACACCATCTCTACAGTATCCTGGAATGTCCTCACTCCTCTGCCTGCTTTTTTTGCTGGACATCCCAGGTGACTGCACATTTGCTGCACATTTGATGCTCTGCACAAATACAAACCTATTCTCTCAGGTTCACTGAGACTTGAGGCTCCTGAGGACAAGGACATGGGCTCTTCTCTGACTGTACCAGCAGCCCATGAATTCCTAGGGGCACATTGCTAATAAACATTACTGCCCAGGACAACACACAAGGACTGCAATACAGGAAACTCAGCTTGGTGTGCTTATGCCCATGACACATCCACAGAAATTTTTTCACTGTTCTGTGGCTGGCTACTGAATCTAGGAAAGGCAGAAGCCCCATCTTACCATTAGCAGCTTTCCTAAACTCACTGTGCAATTAATGGGCTTAATTATTGATGGCAAAGGCAGGGAAGGGAGGAAAGGAAAAAAGAGCCAACAAAAAGGGAATGATGTGGGGGTGGCAGGCGCCAAAGGTCTCCGAAGATCTTCCCTCAGCCTAGAGCAGAGAAAGAGCCCCTAGCCGCTCTGCCGCTCCCACGGCCCTGCTCTAATGCTCCCTGACATGCCTCTGAAGACAGCGAGCTGTTTGCAGTCACCACCGTGATTTGTTAGTAATTATTTTCACGGTGTCACATTGCTGTCACTCTCTTAACAAAGAGACAGGCAGCCCGAGGCTGCCTGCAAGAAAGAACCAACAGAGAAAAGGAATTGTCAGGCATCCAGGGATCCTCTTTGCTTCCTGGGTTTCACAACCAGAGTCCTTACCAGCTTCTGAAGCAACTTCTGAGGAGAAGTGGCAAGTCAGAATCATCTCCTATCCTGACCACAGGAAGAGCAATTAATTACTTAGCCCCTTCTCAGTTTCACCTTACCTGTAAATCCAGTGCAAGACCCAGGTGCTTAGAGCTCCTTAAGCCAGTGATTTGCTTCAGGCATGCAGCAACCGCAAACCAAGTTTGGCAACTGATGACTTTTAGTGTTCTCCTTGCAAGACCCAATTTTTTTTCATGTGGTCTTGCCATTAGACAACATTTCCCAAACACAGCAATCCTGATGATAAACACCTGCCTTAAGCCTATCACTGTCACACATTAACCCTTCAGACCTCTCACATGTGCTCTTCTACACCAGACTCATTAATTACAACATACTGCTGTGCTCTGCATGGTAGTAACATTTCAGTTGGCATTTTGCAATGCCAGGGGACCCCAGCAGCTTCCTCACACCTGAAATACAGAGTCTAATGGCTTGCTGTCTCTGTTTTCTCATACACAGTGCAGTGACTTGACAAGAACCTCCCCTTGAACCACCTCCAATCCATCCACTTATCCATTCCACGCCTTCTGTGCAATTGCAGCCAGACATCCATCCTTTGGCTGACTTGTCAGTCCAAGGTAATCACTCCTTTTCCAGTAAACATGGCGCTGGCTTGGGCCCTCAAGGAATGGAGGCTATTTTGGCGCCTGAAGTGTCACACCATATAAGGATATAGACAAAAGACTGAAACACCTGGCCAGACAACCTTTAAAGCATCCTTGAGCTCTATGCAGAAACCAATTTGACTTCATTCAGAGCAATTCCAAGTCTGAACTACTCCCAACAGAAGTGTTCTTCCCCTGCATGCTTACTGACGGTGCACAAGGGTCAGTCCCTGCAGCCATGGGAGACCTGGGTATTAATTCACCTCTTAGCACAGGGCGAGTTTGGAAATATGAAGCATCACAATCTAAGCAAAACCTTCCTGCAATTAACTGCATGGAAGAGCACTGGCTCAGAGGGCAGCTCCTTTTCAGGGGTCCTTTTAATAACCAAGAAATGGCACGTACATGCTGTGAAGAATTAGGATCACCACTGGGAAGCTAAATGGTCCATAAAATGTGAAAGTTCTCTTCAGAGCTGGGAGCACAGTAAGCTGGAGGAAAGGTCTTGGCAACCACCCACCAGCCTCCTCCATTCGCCCAGTTTGCAAGAATAGACACAACTCCAGGCAGGAAGAAGGAACTAAACTTCATCAGTGCCCAGGCACCACTGGCACACTGGCTGAAGGTCAACACTGAGACCTGGTTCAACATGCAGATGGAAAAACTGAAGCAGGGAAATTAGAGATGACCAAGAGGCACCTATGGAGAAAAAAACCAGTGTCCCAGAGAGTAGGTGATGGGCAGAGGGGAAGAGAAAACCCTGCTCCAACAGAGGCAAAGCTGGTGGGACCAAGGCAGGATGAAGTCCTGGGCAGTATGAGCTTTCCATACACAATCCTATCAGGACATCACCCTGCTTCCTCAGCCTTCTTCCCACACACTTCTCTATTCTGCTTTCTTCTAGTACCACCTCCATATGCTTTACATCATTGCTAACACCTGGTCCACAGCACTCTGCGCAGAGGACACATCTTCAGGTGTCAGGCTGCTGAGGGCAGCACCTTGGCCAAAGACAGAAAAAGGTAACTTCAACATGGAATGGACTCAGCTCAAAAAGTTAGTCTGCAGCTCCAGTGTCCTTCTGAGCCCTGCACATACCCAGACATCCACTCCTGAAGGTACAGCGAGTCGCTGGACCAGGCACGTGAGAATATGCTGGAGGGAAAATACCAGGGATGACCTCAAGATGGCCCAGTAGGTCTTTGCCAGCCAGGAGCTCCAGGAGGAAAGGGACTGAACCCATCCAGGAAAATGGCTCCCAACAGGAAACAAACATGCAAACAGAATAAAATGCTTTCAAGAAACTATGGACTCACACAGCAGAGCAAGTGAAAGAGGAAGGATGATGCTCCCAGGCTGGCAGTATTCTTCAAGCAGAGCTCTCAAGGCAGAGAAGCCATAAGCGCATCGCTCCCAGTCAAGCCACTGGGAGGGCAGCACTGATGCCAACACACAACTGCTTTGCTTCGGCTGGGAAGTAAGAAGAGCAGGAATCCAAACAGAGACAGCTGATATTTCAGTCCCAGCATGAAACACTATGGCTGTCTAACACTAGAAAAATTAAGCTGTTTTAAGAGAAAATGAACACTTTGTGAAGCTAATTCTGTTTTTCACATGTGTCACAGACAACAAAATTCAGATGGCAAACAGTCCTGCAGTGGTTATCCTCTGCAGTCTCAGCAGCCAACCAGCTCTTCAGTTCTGCAGGGCACAGGATCACCACAAGGCTGAATTGCTATTAGAGGGCTCTCATACAGACAGAAGCCAGGGTGTGTTTTTTACCAAGTATCCATTATAGATCCATTGATTTTGAAAACAATTTGCCTGAATTCACTACAACACTGGGCACAGAATTCACCTTAGTGATCCCTGGTGCAGAGGGAATTATGGTTCCTTACTCTATGAGCAGATGACATTGAGATCAACAACTTACATCCAATTCAGTGTAACTGTTCTCAAACACAGCTTAAGTTACCCAGGGATGGAAAATCCACCTTCTCCATTCACAACTCCATACCAAAGGTTCAGTGCTGGAAATAAAGCACTTGATGCAATGCCTGTCTCATTCTCCCCTACACTGCAAATTTATTCCAAGTTTCTTCAATATCTTTCACGCTGTTTCTAACTTGTTTGATCTTAATTCCAAAGCAGCAGAGTCCTGCTCCCCAGAGTACACCAGGCATCACGGCTCAATAAATCTGTGGTCAGTACAGCCCTGACTATGACAAATGTCTTTGCTATGACAAGCCAGACAAGTAGCAGACCTGAAGGTGACAGTCCATTGCATGATGATCCCTATGCAAAGAATTCACATCCAAAGCTTAAGCCAAAGGCATTCCCAGAATGACACATCTTGGACAATGTAACTTGCAGAAGCCCATGCAACCAATGATTTCAAACAAAGACAAGAAAAGAGAAACTGGTACAAAACTCAAGTCTGGTATATTCATTTTAAATAAGAGCGTACTGCGGGAGAATCTTAAAATCCAAAATTTGTTTTGCATAAGTGATACCATTTCTTTTAAAAACAAGAAGCTGGACTGCAGGGTCGCAGAAGTGAACGGGGTCAGTGCTACTCCCTGTAAATGCTAGAGAAGAGCATGCTCACAAGGCTCCCTTGCTTAGCTCCAGCAAAGCACTTTAGGATGTAATTACATGAACGACTCCATCAGCAAAGCTGACTCAAAAGGTTCCTGACCCTGGATACTCAGTCCCATCCCTGGACTGTAGTTCACACCATCCTCTTCCTTCAGTAACCATGTAAAGAGATACACCACACCATAGACTTGGTCTGCAAAATGACCCCTACTAAAAGCAACACCACAAGCTAATCCAAAGATCTTAGTTGGAAAGGAATCGTTTTATTAGTTTTAAACAGAGATGATGTTATCTTTCAGTTACCAAATCTTTCTTGTTGCTCTTAAAGCCACCCTCTGAGCATACTTTCTGCCCTGCTACCACACAACCAGCCTACTCTTTGCCTTCTGCTGCCTTTTCTCACAGCTACCCAAGCGGTCCCACTCACTCCAGTCAGTGGCCATTTGCAATTCCTCCCCCAGCAGAGGCTACCTCCCAGTCCTGAGATAAAGAAAAGCACACACAAGGGACACTAACATCATCAATCCTTCTTCATTCATGTCCTAAGTCTGATCTCAAACCAAACCTCCAGGACAAAAGGCTAGAAAGAGCAACCCATCACCACACTTGGAAGTGGTCTGAGAAGGCAAAGTTCTCCCAGCCTCTGCAACTTGCAAAGAAAGAATTAAACAGCAAAATTAAGCGAGGGTATAATTTACTGCTTAGAATTTACTAATATCCAACCTAGGAAGAGCACCAAGGGCTATAAACATTTCAAGACACATCACCGTGTTTTATCACTATATTAGAGAGTACTTGCCTTTTAACACTTATGTAAGAAAATAAAAAACTTCCGAGCAGTAGTTTCCTGTGATGTCAGAGGTATATAGACCAAAGCCTACATGTGCTTTTAGCTATGCTCAGTGCATTTGCAGAATGATCCAAAACTGGAAGGAGAAGGATTAACTGATGCTCTTGACATTACGGTGCAGGTCTGAGTTTTGGCGCATGAGGCTTCAGCTCTGCCTCTGCCTGCCTGCACAGCCGAAGCATATCACTTAACCTCATCGTATCTCGGCTCTGGAGCTATGAACACATGGTAAAAATGCCTCTTTAGTTGCCAAGATTAATTCATATTGTGTTTAAGAGCCTGCAGACTGGTTCCATACACAGAGGGAGGCAATTCAACATTTCAGAGGAGATAAACCACACTAAAGAGCTTACATTACAAGGGCTCAACCCTGGCAGACACTAAGAACCCCCTTTTCCAATAAGACTGTCTCCTGCAGTCAGCTCCCTCAGCCCTTCAGAGGTGCATTACCCTCACCACGCAATGCTACATCAATGCTATTTGCTTAATGACTAGTGGCAGTTCCAGGCTAGGTGCAGGATGAGGTCCAAGCACTAAAGCAGACTACACCAGGTATCTGAATCCATCCCTGGAGCTGTTAAACTCAGAGGATAGTTCCTTGCAACAGGCTACAGGAATCCTCCTGCTGAGCACACAGAGGCCCGAGGACCGTGTGCCTAACGAGGCTGTATCCCCACTCATATTTTAGCTTGGCAGGTCTGGTGGTCCTTTCATCTTTTGCTTCAGGTAGCTCTCTTTAATTAATAACATTTCTGAGTTGACACAGGGAACTTTCCACCCAGAATGAATGGCCCTCTCTCATTAGAACCACGACTTGTCATGATGTATTCAAGAGCAGGAGTGTGATTCATTCCCTTGTCTGGGAATGAGGGGTGTTGCTGGGGGGTGGGGGGAAGAAGAGTCTCTGTAATGAGTGACTGATATTTGCTGAAGTTGATATGCGACTCTGTCGGCTTGAACTGCCTTGTCAGGACAAGCCTTCAAGAAAGGTGATGTTCCTACTCAAGAGGTTTTCCTCATTAAAGAAATTGCATCTTAACAAGAGGGAAAGGGAGGGGTGGCAGGAGAGCTGCTGTCTCCCTGACTCCAGCCTGGTTCACACACACCAAGCACTGAAAGCAGGCTGATCCAAGCACAGCCAGTAGAGGATTAGCGCTCCATTTCAGAGCCCACTCACACAATGGGCTCTTTCCAGCAGCAACCAAATCCCTCCAATAGGGACTCTCCTTCTGATGGTCCATCCCACACATGACAAAGCCTTTGGTAGCATGGCCCAGGACCTCAACTCATTCTAAACCTCCATAAGCCCTTCCCAGATATTGGGTGTCCTTGTTCTGGGCACTGAGCTCCTTGTGACTAGTGCTCCCTATTGCCTGAGGGAACCCAGACAAACAGCTCCATGGTCTTACAAGAAAGTTCCAACGTTCAAGAGCAATCAAGTCTGTAGCCACACAGTGCCTCATTGCCTCAAGATCCCTAGCCAAGCAGAGGTTTCACTGATCCTTTAGCAGCTGCATTTCCATCTTGAATCCTGAAGACTTAGATAGTGCCAGACACTCAGCAGAGAGCAGTACCTTGACAACCACTACTCCCCTAGTGATTTTCTTTGAGCTAAGAGTGCTATACATACTGCAACTCCCAGCTTATATAGGCTATATCCCCACCTTGCGCCCAGATCCACCACTGACAGGCTTGTTCCAGTCACTTCCCCACATCCAGCTTGCTCATCCCACTGTGCCTCCCAGTGCCCTGGCACCTACCAGTGGCACCTACTGGAAGCCCTCACAGTAGACAGGCCAGTCCAGAAGACACCGTGCCTCAGTTCTTCAACAGCACATACAGACAGAAGCCAAACTCAATGTCCAGGTCACTGCTGGAGAAGCCAGGAACAAGGCTGCATGGTTTACCAGCCAAGCTAAGGATAATGGAGGATAGGAACTTCAAACCACTCAAGAACACAGGTAAGAGGACTGCAGCTTGCTTCGCAGGCAGCTGTGCAAGCAGCTGTCATTACTAAGGAAGCTGAGAAAAGAACAAGCAGAGTTAGGAGCAGAGTTAGGAGCAGACCTGCCACAAGTAGTGGCTCCTTAAGCCAAGAAGTGCTGCACTCACCTCACTGTCCAGAATTCCTCTGAAACCCAGTGGGGTTTCTACTATGCAATGCTTTCACCAACACACTCCTCCAAATATGGACAAGCAGCACCGTCTCCCTCTTACTTCCCCGGTGCCTTCTGCGCCCAGCGTGTGGTCTCAACATGGTAGCAAAGGCACCAGCTACACCACAAGTCCTGTAGGGAAGCATGGGGTGATTCCCTGGAATACCTCCTAGGTGTTCCACATCTCTGAGGCTTTATCTCCCTGTCTGAACAGCCTTGTTTCAGCTCTCTGCTTTCTCTCTTTAAAAAGAGATGCTCAGTTCTGCTTTGCTAAACCCTATTTGGCAATGTGTCTAAACACACGCAAACTTAATTAGTTCAGGAGGGAGACTCGGCATTTGTGGTGACGGATAAAAGTAATGGGAAATGAGACAAGTCAGAGCTGGCAGGGAGTCCTCACTCGAGCCTCATCCACTGGCACAGTGCTAATCAGATGTGACGCTGCACACTGCAGCACCAAATCGGTGATGGAGCAGCGTGATGTGCTACTCACCAAGCGGCTGCAGCCAGACTCTTGCTATCCATGTGGTTGGAAACACAAAATGTATTTTCTCCTTTGCCCTGGAGATGCTTCAGGATTGAATTCTGAAGTTAATGGTTTAAAAACATTTTTTAAAAGGAAGAGGGAGAAATGAACCACTCGGTGCAACCCCATGGCCAGGAGTGGAGTCTTCTTTTCCAGCTGACTAGTGAGGGACAATCCATGCGAGAGACCACTGCAAATGGTGAATTGTGTATCTCTGCTCCAGAACTGCATGTCCTGCTGAGCCAGCTCTTCCAAGAAGTCCTATGGCTCACCAGAAATGGGGCTTATCTTTACCTCTATTTGTCCACTGCAGAGCTCTTGAAGAAAAAAAAAAGCTACCCAACATATCCAGGTTGCTCACTCCATACAAACATCAAGTTAAGATGTTGTTACTTGGGAACCTAGTCAGCCCACTATGAAAGCGATGGAAAGATGGCCTTGGAGCAAAGATAACTTTCTTACAACCATCACCAAAAGTAGTAAACTGGACTGTCAGAACAGTCATACAGGAGTAAAGAACAAAGAAAACAGAACAGAAGTTTAGCACAGCAGCTGTTTGTGCTGGTCTCTAATAGAACTTCAAACATTATATATCAAGAAAAATAAGCCTCACTCTTCATTTAAGCAGCTAACACAGGAACCTGCAATATATACCAGCTCTGGACGTAGCCTGAGCAGAGACGTGGATTTTGACTCAAAAGCTCACATACCACCCCTCTGCCTGAAGCATGGCCAATTTCTTGTCTCCACTACTGCTTGTGCTGACTTTGGTCTGCATATCTCATGTCTCATTAATCGCACCAAGAAAAAGTAAGGAGCTGCCACTCTACACAGACCACTCTGCAAGGAAGAACGGGTGCTGATTGCTCCTGGACTGTGTGCAGTTTATTTAGGCTTCCAACTTGGGGAAACCAATGTCACTGTGGAAACCAAGTAATACTACTAACGAGTTGTGGCTGTCAGTCAAGCATTGGATGTGTCAAAGCCCATGCTTTACTGGTGTGATAACAACAGCAGTCTTTATCCAGCACTGCAGGGAAATGAAAAAGCTGAAGAGAGATTATAGAAATCCAAGGGAATTCAGCACAATATGACACTGATCTGCAAACAATTTACAGATTAAACTAATTTAATTTTTAGACACTTAACTCCATTCTTATTGTAACATTTTTAGGTTTGTGGTCTAGCAGTCTTCGTAACAAAACATTTCAATTGTAACATTCATGTTACAATTTTCGTAAGATACACAGACATTTGCAGATCCCAGTGCAGGTCCCCACCTGCTACTCGTCACCCAGCTGGTGAAGATGACCTTAACAATAAGAACACCAATGAATCATGCCAGACCTGGCCTGCACTCTGTTCCAAAGACTACTCTGTGATTCACATCGAGTTACTGTGCCAAGATGACAGAGAGAAAGCCTTGCATGCAGAAGTCAGGTAAGGACGATCACCTGATTTGGGTGTACAAAAACAGCATTCCACTTAGGCACACAGAAATATCCATCCCTTTGCAAAGAATATTGGATAAAAGGGGAAACAGCCCAAAGCTCCAGTTTAAACTTTTTTTGGGGTTCTGAAAGGATTCACTCACTATAGGGAATATTCTAGGCAGTGATCTTGCACTATGCCCACCACCTGTCTTCTGAAAAAACTCTCCACACACAATTATGCATGGCAAAAAACAATTTCCCTAAGAAACAATGACGAGGGACAATTGGAGGCTTGCAAGGACAAAGACATACATGCTACAGGCAAGCATGAAGCAATAAAGCCCAGAAAAATCTCCCTCCCCTTCCATACTCACATCACTTTCAAATCCCAGTCTCCACAGGTCACAAAAATCGACTTGACGCTGGGATCTAAGAGGCCTTCCTTTGCCATCCACTCGTCAACCCGCTGAAAGGAAGGCAAGAAAAGGGGATGAGTTTTGCGGAGACAGGCCAAGCCAGAACAGTTAAAACTCAGATAAGCTGCTTGCAATCAAGAGAGAAGAAAATTGTGATCTTATCCACCCTCTCCCTCTCTTCTCTCTATGCTTGCCATCTCAACAACAGCACGTTTGGACCTTTGAAGATTTCTGATAGGAGACATCAGGCAACCAGAGCAGAGATGATCTTATCAGACACCGCAGCAGCTCTGCTTGCGGAGGGATGGAAGCTGTGCAGCACTAACGGGATGATACAACTGTGCTGTTACCTGGCATTTCTCCTTCACTTTTCCTCTCCCAGTACAAAAAGGGCTCACAGTGAGCATAACTTTCTCCACTGAGGAGAAAACACAGGTATCCTGAGATGGCATCCCTCTCCAACAGCATTTCTTACCTACTCTAATTCACACAGCTCCAAAGAGACATGGGGAAGGGGGAAAAATGGAAGGGCTGGGCACATACAGGCAAAGCAACAAGTACCCTTCCTCTCCAAGGAAGGAGATGAAAGTCTGGATCCCTCTTTCCTCCTTACAGTTCTGAGGAGGTGCTTGTTCAATGTATTGTGGATTTAAAGTGAATCCACTATTCTTGATCAACTTTCAATAGGGACAGATGTTCTGGATCCTCTTCAGACATGGGTCATGTTAATATGGAGGATGCAATCCACCTCGGAGACTAAGCAGGAGGAACTAACCTAGACTAAAACCCCTGCACAGACACCTAGTCCAGCTAAAACTAGCAAATGACATGCCCAGAATCTTGTGGTGGCAGGCAATCAGCTGCTATTATGCAGTCTCACTAGCAGCATTTCCAGTGTTTCAGCAAGAGAAATCCGTCCTCTTCTCCCTCACCCGATACTTTTCACTTCTGAATAAACCAACATGCCCCAGAAGCTGCCTGACCTGAATTTCATTTTAAGCTAGAAATATGCTGCTGTATGAACACTTTTTTAGTCCAAATAAAAAAAATATTCTAAATAAGTGTTTCTGCACTCTAAGAAGCTTCCATAGAAATAGAACAAACCATTTTCTAGAATACTCCAGTAGCGATCTACATTCACCCATCCAGGCAAAGAGGGCTCTCCCTCCTGGGGAAGCAGGCACAGGCATCCATGTGCTTATGGACACACACAGCTGCTACGTGCTCTCTGGAGAGCACAGAGAGAGCTGGGGGTTTGTTTGGATGCAAGATGTCACCTTTGCAGAGCAAGGTCTTCGGTCTCGTGTCACTGCCGCAGCCTTTCCTTGCAGGGGTCAACGCTTCTTCCTGTGACCGATTGTACAACAACCCTCTGAGTAAAGCTTCCCCCAAAAGCAGCATCCAGCCTCTCAGCCACACTTCAGCCTCCCTTGGGCTGAGCGAATCTTCCAGCCAGCTTTGCACGAGGCTGCCCAGCAGCAGTAACCTTTCTAAACTCCCTGATGTGAGCACCTATGAACTGCTGTCTCCATGGAGGGTTTTAAAGCCTTTAATTTGATTTCCTCAGATAAGCAATTGTTGCAATTATTCTGATTAGGAACAATTAGGTAACACAGTAGTAGAAATCCTGACAGAGACAATGCATCGAACACCAATCTGCAGCCCAAGTGAGCTCTGCTTGAGGAGGTTTCCTTCACTATCTGACTACCAACAAAAGCTATAGATGGAGAAATACTCCCAAGCTAATTAAGCCTTAAATGCTCTCGGAATTCAACATTAAGCAGATGGTTCTATTAGGGCTATCTCTCCATTCACACATCCTCCAGATTAGATTTTAGAGGCATTTTCTTTCTATACTACATGTATTATTGAGCATTTAAATAGATAGAAAAATTAATTTAATAAAGTTCTGAGGGAGGAGAAAAGAAACGAAGGGAGAAACTCCAGGAACAGTGGTCTCGAGCAATGTCTAGGTGCTTTAAAACTGGCTCAAGAGAGAATCGCCTCTTCTCCTATCTAGTAGCAGGAGTTTGGATATCTTGTCAGCACCCTTGACATGAACAGCTGGAGATGACAGATCAATGGTTCAATACTCTCAGCAGCATGTCACCAATGTGACAGCAAATGTTATTCTAATGAAGCTGTAATCATAGTCAAATTACGCGGTTCGATTCTCAGCAAGGGGAGGGTGAGGGATGGAGATGAAGAGGGGACGACAGGACCAGAGGTCAGAGTTCGAGAACTAAAGGTTACTCTGCTTACCTCAAGCACTTGCTGGAGGCTTGGCTGCCCATCCACCATGCCTTGAATAATCCCAGTCAGCTGAAATGAGAGACAAACAGAAAGCAGGCATCAGAGCAGCACCCATAAAGATCATTAGAGAGGTCTACTCTCCTGTCCATCTCTCTGCAACCAAAACATGCTCCTGTGACCCACATGAATGTTGCTGAGGAGACAACCACTGCAGAGCGACCCTGGCAGCTCCCTAGCCACAGGGTCATCCCAAACACAGAAATAAAACAGGGCTCCTATCCACACCACAAACCAGCAAATTCTCAGCAGGGCAGGATCCGCTTGAGAAACAGGGTCATGCACCAGCACAATGCCCTTTCCAACATGCCTTTCACCAGTTTTGATGTTGCCTCGATGTACACAGGAAATGGTAACTACCAAGGTCTCTGGTCATTCCCCTGCTATCACAGTTATACCAAAATTTCAGTGTTAGATGTATAAAACATTCAACTATTGGTAGGTAAAACCAAGAGTGGACCTAGACATCCTCCCCTGCTCTGGGCAGCCAGCGTGTGTGCTTTCCCATAGTCCATCACAGCATTCCTTTGAATTCCGAAATTTTATTTAAAACAATAGAATGAAATCTGAAGAACAGCACTTCCTTCCAGAACCCTGTGTACTCTGGTTTTCAGGAGGTTCCTTAGGAACAGGTCCTATTGACCACTCCTGGACTGCTTGGCTGTTTAAAGCTAAGATACAGGCACAAAAAGATGCCGTCTCATGGGTCTCTGCTTGTGTCTGCCCTGGAGGGCTTGAGGCACAGGGAAAATAGGTAATTTTTCTGTCTGCCTTCCAACTGACAAAACTGTCTTTTAACATATTGAATATTGGAGGTCAGTAACTTGCCATCAATGCACCCAAGTAATTAAAAAAATCATTATTAAAACAAGTGCACACTATGGGATTTCACTTCATATGGCCGTTTGCTGAAGCTACACATCTCACACATTTTCATAAAATAAGGTCAAACACAACCTAGGAGCATGCCCTGCTGTTTGCAAAGGCATCCAGGCCTCTGGAAGCCATAGCATCCAGTGGAGAGGTGCTGACAGCTTCACCATCACCCAGGAGTAACTCCTCCATGCAGACCAGCTCAACCTACTCGTAAAAATGAGCCCGCTCACAAAACACAGGGCTCTGCTTTATTAAATACGGGCAACCGAGGGAAGTTAAATGGTTTCTATCTCTCAGCTTCTTTGGCTGCTTGGCTTACAGCATTGAACTCAGAGGATGGAAAAAGAAAAGATATTAAACTCCAATTAAACTGTAATTACATTTAATGAATACCAAATACCTGAGTCACTGAATAAGCTGTAAGTAAGAAGATTATTTTCTCATAGTGACTTCCATGGAATATATAATATATACCTTTTCGAGAAAGTATTTTAAGAATGCAGAGCTCTTCTAGGTGGGTTTCTCAAGTTCATCAAGCCATTATGAGGTGGAATTTTAAGGAAGTGGAGGGACATAGACACTCTTTTATATCCCAGAAATTGTTTTTATATTAATATGTATTCTAATTGGGTGAGAGCTGCTATCCTCAAGCTTCCACACTCTGAAAGGCAAATAGATTCAAGGGAGTAACGCGTGGCTCTTTAGAGCAGTTTTTAAAGCTCACTGGCATGCTTTTTTTCTTTTCTAGCCATCTTTCTTTTCAAGCATTCACCTGGCAGAGGTGGACATATCACCTACTGCACTGCCTCTCAGAGAGCAGCTCAACCCAAATCTCTGGAAGTGGCTGAAAGATGAGCTTTTGGAAGGGAACAGATCTTAGAGTAGTATGGAGTGGAAGGGACCTTTAAGGTTCATCCAGTCCAACCCCTGTTGCAATGAGCAGGGACATTTTCAACCATATTGGGCTGCCCAGAGCCCTGTCTGACCTGACTTTGAATGTTACCTCTCTGGGCAACCTATGCCAGTAGTTCAGCACCTTCAATGTAAAAATTTTCTTCCAGATTCCTGGTTGTCCAGTTTAAAACCATTATCCCCTGTCCTGCTGCAATGGGCCCAGTTGAAAAGTTTGTTTTATAGGCTCCCTTAAGTAATAAAAAGCCACAATAAGGTCTCCTGGGAGCTTTCTCTTCTCCAGGCTGAAGCACTCCAACTCTCCCAGTCTTTACTCATAGGACAGGTGTTTCATTCCTCTGTTATCTTCACAGCCCTCCTATGGACCTGCCTCCGTGTCTTTCCTGTACCAAGGATGACAGGCAACCTTTTGGTATCTCAGCCAGTACTGATGCAAATGGCTTCTACTGCTCCAGGCACCTTCAGGACTGTCTGTTGAGCACTGCACTCCTGATGCCATGGGAGGGCAGGGTATGATGGCCTCATCCAGACACTTCCCTTCAGGAGGAGAAATGTGAAGGTGGCCACCAAGAGTCACTGCTTATTCTTACCCAAAACTCTTTCTCTCCTTTCCTGCCATGTCAAGCAAAGTACCAAATAATTCATACAAGAACATATCCCAAACACACATATACACACAAGACTCATGCTGCAAAAATCACACACACAAATACAAATGGATATACCTGCTCCATGGATACATTTCAATACAAGTCAAAGAGTGCTCCAACAGGACCAGATTTCTATTATCTCAACCTTTCTGATCCTTTCTGTTATCACTTACATCCATCTGTCACACCCAACCTAGTGCATTGGATCTCTGCAGCATTATCTGGTCTTGCAGCTTTGAAAAGGTATAAAAGCATAAAACGGCACAACTGTAAAATTTCACTGGTGATCCCAAGAAGCACACAGTACTTGGGAACATAAACAAGCTATAAGGCATTTATCTTTTTGTATTTTTATTGTCTATTCCTTCAGGAAAAAAAATCAATAAAAATTAATCATAAAAAGAGAGCAAAGTACCATGAAAAAGCCTGTACAAGCACCTTCTGTGCAGAGAGAAGCTTTCCTTTAGCTCCTAGCATGAACTTTCTTGGGCACCAGAAAAACCACTTGCATCTTCCAAAAGGGCGTGATCAGCTTATACATCCAACAACAGCTTTTAACAACTTGCAAGCACTTTTCACCTTCTCTGCCTAAACATTCAGCCCATCCCTCATCATAACCAATCACACAACCTGTTGTTTTATAGAAGCAGATCGGGAGAAGGGGAACCAGATGAGGACTCAGAGTGAGCCAGCACTGGAAGACATGCTCCTGCCCATTGGTGTGGGGAGCTGAAGAAATCTGTAGCCAGGAGGTGCACAGACACACCAAAAGGTAAGCAAAGGGATGCCTTGAAGGTGATCACAAGTTCTCCACCCTTCCAGGCACTCTTCCCATGATGTGCTGTCCTCTTAAAGAACGAAGAGGGATGGAAGAGGTACTCCAGACCCAAGGGCTAATGTCAAGCAACTCTGGTAACCCACCCCCACACTCTATACACCAAGCAGTTCTACTGCTTCCCAGAAAAGGCAGCAAGCAGAGGGGAGAGGGAAAATCAGCAGCACAGCAGACAGGCTCCCATGTAATGTCAACACCACTGCTTTTCCTAGGGAGTTTATCTGGGAAGCCATCGTATTTCTACTCCAAGACAGTTTGCTGATTACCTAAGCACTTGTCTCTGGTGTACAATCTGATAATCAGGCCTGGTCTTTCTTTGTAGACAAAGAGGCCAATAAATCTCACCCTTTGTAAGCAGAGGTGCCTAGACAAAGCCCTTTACTGGCATTTAGCAAAATGAGTGTTTTTCAGAAAACATAAACCAGCAGAAAGTCAGTGGCAAATGCTGGAGGTGTTCAGGCAGCAGCTCTGTAGGAGCACATCGTGGCTGTGTCCCTGGGGGTCTCAAGGGAACCTGCACCTGCCTACCAGCAGCCATCGACCCCACTGTTTAGTAAAGTCCCTAGAACAACCAGTTCACCTGTGGCTCTCAGGGCAGGGTTTCAAACTCAGTCTCAGAGTGTAGCAATGAGCCCAGATACACCTCCAGCGTGATCCAGCTCCTGGATCTCTTGGCAGCCCCCACAACAGGCTGGGGGACTGCCAAGCCAGGAGGGACAGGGGCCATGATGGCCACTAAGCAGCAAGAGGTGCAGTGGGACGATGCCCAGGAGCCAGTGACTTCCAGGCTAGGATTAAAACTAGCTTCCTAACTCACACTGTTAATAATGGAGGACTTGCCAAACCTGGCAAGTGGAACCTTTTTGTACCATTGATACACACAGGTGAGGGTTCTGCCACCATTTTGCCTGCTGGGCTCAGCACTGCCTATTTTCATCCAACATTGGACACAATGCCAGACCAAGGTCAGCAGGAGAGTCTGCAGCACAGTGCTGAGCTGGGACATCCATGCCCATCCTGGAGACTTCTGCAAATCCATGTCTATCACACATACACACAGAGATCTTCGCTTGCTTCAGGGCCCCACGCAGGAGACACAAACCTGCAGAGACACAAACAACTGTTCCAGACTCCTGTGACCAAGGGAAGACAGAGAAACTGGCACTGCAGTGCAGGAGCACTGGATGGGCTGAATGTCTTGGTCACAAGTTCATAGTTCAGAGAACTTCTGAATGTCCCCAAGTGGCAGCAGGCTGGGGGCACTATTCAGCTCAGACAACCACACCATGCAAGTCATGCAGACTCTTGTGCAAGAACAGAGCTGCAGTCTTTAGCAAGGACACAATTAGAGGGATTTCCAGAAAAGGGAATTTTGGTCACAGTTATAGGATGACTTCCCTCTAGAATTCAGAGGATTTGCAAAATGGATATTTTGGGCTCCACTCTATAAGATGACGTTTTTAGCAAAGATCAGGTGCAAGCTGTGAGATCTATCACATTTGTACAAGCATATGTCCAGCAGGTCTCAGGGGCATAAGGACAGCCAAAGTAGTTGTCCAGCCTTCTAGCATGAAGGTTGCAAAACCATTTCCATTATAACCCCCTGTTCTCACACATTTATAGCTTTCTGAAAGCCTCTCTCCTGGGAATAATGTGTTCTGTGCTTAGTCTTTTTTTTTTTTTAAGTTTAAATAAAATACTTTCAGATGGTTTTTAGTTACAAGAGAATAAAAATAAGTATTTGTTTTTACAGTGTGAAAATATGGAAAGGACTGGTTGGTCCTGGAGGGGACTCCACCTAACACAGAGGAGTCATTTTTCATCAGGTTAGTACATGTGGCAAAAGCACTCCAAGAGCTTAAACCTGCCAGAGAGGTAGGGGAAAACACACTATGGTGTTGATGATCGTAGACAAGACAGGGACAGAATGAAGAACTCAGATACCATGATTACCACAGTAAGTACTTTAGTCACAAAGATGACCAACACTGAACCAACAAGTGGAATTACAGGGAAAAAAGCCCATAGCAAAAGGAACTTAAAATTTGTTTTGATGGTTACAACAGGGAGGAAGAACATACTTGGAAAAACAGTTAACTTTTTGTGTCCAATGAAAACAAACAAAAAACAAATACAACAACAAAACCCAAACCAACCTCTGCCCTCCAATTTCTTTGAAACCTCAGGGATTCCCTTTACCACCTTCATTCTGTGTCTGTGGAAAGGTGGCCTCAGCTCAAGAGCAGCTGTCCTCAGCAATGAGAGAAATTGAGTAAAAAAGGCCACTTCTCCAGCAATCATTTCAAGCACTCCACAAGCACAACATCAAAAAGAAAGTCTTAAAAATACAGACATGGGTTATTCTACCACTCTGAAGGACTCACCAAATCCCAACATGCAGGCCCACAGGAGAGTCATTTAGAGTCTCTGAACCACACAGCCATACAGCACTTTCTTCCCTCAGACCATGCTCTCTTTGACCTTCCCCACCACAGAGCAGCACAGCAAAATCACAAGAGCTCACAGGATTTTGAGCATCAGACAACATGAGTGCTTTTATTTTGTTGTCATCCAGTTAGGCATTTGTTAGTTGTAAATACAACTATCTTAGTAAGCAGATCACAGCTAGAGTTATTTATGAATCCAAACTGAGGTCTTTACATGCTGCTGCAATAACATAAGAATATTCTCCTTGTCCTTAACTCAAGGCTGGCATGACACACTGCCTTGCAGTTGCACTGTGAAGAGGTGACCCCAGTCCCTGGTGCAATGGAAACCTGCTTCCCAGGGAGACTCTTGGAGCACCAGGGAACCTTTGCACTTTACCTCTGTACAGAAGGGCGTAAGCTGGGGATGCACCACAGGCTGAACATACATGTGAAAGGTGGATTCGATCTCCATCGTCCTGCCATTCAGCTTCAGGATTGGGAATTCGATGATTTCCTGAATAGGGAGAAAAGAAAAGCAGCTGTTCATTTAAAACAAACAAAAAATGAAGCTAGAAATTATCCCATCTAGCAAGGTGGCTGTAAAAAGAGGGGTCTGATAGTCCTGCAAAAAATAAACCCAACGCAAAACTCTGCAATAGAAGTGGGAAGGTGGTGCTGCAGGACAGAGCATATCCCACGCCATAGGCACAGAGGAGGATGGTGCTGATGCTCATCACAACCAGGACAGGCAGCAAGGAGGTCTCTGTGCCCAGCCCTGCAACTGCACACATCCCTGCCTAAGATGAACCTAGGGAAGATGGTCTTGCACCACTTGCATGTGCTACCCAGGGAACACGGAAGAATACTTGCAATGGGCTCACGTCCGTTTAGTAAGCACATCTCAGGGGCTGTGCACTCCCCAAGACTAGTCCCATCCTTTCCACCACACCATCCTTTTGGAGGACACCATCAGACAGACAACAGGGACTACAAATGAAGCACCTCCTTTCCTGGTGAGGCTGAGGAGGACTGCCCTCCTCCAACACACTGAGAAGAGGAGCTGCAAGCTCCCCACAAATCCATTCCTATGGGATACAGCACAGTAGCAAGCCCGGCTTCATTTTCCTCTTTGTAGCCAATTTATGCTGGTAGGGAAATAAAAACATTCTTTCATCAGAAGAATGTTCAATTATTTGAATAATCAGCAATCAAAAATTTACATGGACCTGTTAATAAAAAGTTTAAACAAATCCAGTTGCGATGGATTTCTCAATTATTAAAAAATATACATGAAATTAAAAAAGCTGCCTACTGAATAAAAGCGATAAAATCCTTTGTGTTCACCCCCCTCCTTCTCCACTCCCTTTCTTCCTTCCAGTTTAATGTAAGAGGAGAAGTGACAATTTGTTTGGTGTCTTTAAAGAATAATTTGTCTATGTTATTTAATAGAGATCCATGGCACCAAGGTTCTGGAGTGCAAATGAGCCCGCTGAGTGATATCCACGCAACAAGCCTCTCAAATCACTTCTGGAGAGAAACAGAGAAAGGGAGAGAGAATAAAAAAAATATTGCTTTTTAATATTCAAAAACAGTTTGCAAAATTTAATCAAAGCAGAGCAAAAGCTAACATTTTTACCACTTTGACATTTTTATTAGCGCTTTCATAAATTTTTAAAACATGAATGGAATTAGTTTAACAACAAAAAAAAAACTGCCTGAAAACATCTGGAAGAGACAAATAAGAAATAATAAAAAATGAAAAAAAAATCCAACTCCTGTGAGTAAAATTAGCATGTGAAAAATGCAGCCGCTGCAGAGGAACTAACACACTTTTTTGGACCCAGGTTGCAACCCTCATGACCCGCAGGCGGAAATTATCATGAGGTTATACATAGAAGCTGATGAAATCACCACCCCACTAGGCAGCAGGAGGGCAAGAAGCTGTGTGGGTAAATGGAAATAACAGATAATTTAAATAGCCAGGAGAAACACCCAATGTCCATGGTGGACAGAGCTGTGGACGCAGCAGAGCAGCTTCCCTGTCTCAAGAGGCCCACAGCCCAGATTCAGGGCATGCAGGAAGCATGTGCTGCTGATACACAAAATGAGAAAAAAAATTAAAATAAAATACAATGTTAACACTATTAAAGTGCCCAGGTGTAGACACCAAGCAGTGGAACCACAGAGAACACAGGGCTTAACTGTTTCCCCACAGTCGGCTTTGCCACACTGTGTGTGCTGTGCAGGATAAGGCAGATGGTTAGGCACATCCTTCCCCACAGCCGTACTGCTCCACTGGGAGTCACCAAGTTTCCCCAGGAAAGAGAGGAAGCTCAACCCAGGGGCTGGAAGGGGAAGAGAAGACACATGCAAAACACTTGAGCATCACCCATATTGCCTGTTGTGGTGCAGCAAAACTCACCAGCTTCAGCCACCAAGAAGAACCAAGGAAACAGGACAAAGTAAGAAATGCTGGACTCAGCTGATCCCTTCAAAAGAGATACCACAGATAGGCTCTGAAAGCAGCAAATTTCTGTTCAGAAGGAAAACAGACTGCAAAATTTGAAGTTAATGGATAGGCTGTCATAACAGAGCCAGGCTTAACCTCAGGACAACACCATCACATCTTTCAAATTGAGCTGCCGCAGTGGTTGACTGTGGAAGTGGGCAAGCCTGCAGGAGGACAAGAGGAGCATTCCCCCTTCTGGAGAGAGACACACACCGGCTGGATTTCACAGCAGGGTTGCACTGAAACACCAGGATCGGTCCTAAGGGATCAGAAACATCCTCAGGGGCCATCAAGTGGCTGGATGCAAAGCAAGACTGAAAGACAGCCCTGCTGCTGATCTGATACAGAAAGGCATTGCTTGCCTTCCAGAACCAAAGGCAAAAGGCACTTCCAGGAGGGTCGGATTAAGACAGGCGGAGGAAATGAAATGCCATACTAAAAAAATGTAGAAAATTTAACAATATTCAGAATTATTGCAGGTCTTTAGGAAATGCATGGCCAGGAGCAGGGGTGGAACCCCAGAGGTGACTTAAGCATCTTAGGAGAAAGTGCAGCCACTTTTTTGGACTTATTTGGTCAGTTTTTGAAGCAAGTGGTAAAGAACCTTTCCCAAAAGGCGGTTTATCTGCACGCTTCCTATAGTGGAGATTTTTCCAGTTTCTGGCAGTGTTTGCTCCACTGGTATCTAAGGCAACAGATACCAGCCCCATGAAATCAGCCCCACTCCTCACTAACGACGTTAGCCAGTCCTGCAATGAAATTTAACCTGTGACACTGCTGTACTTTTCATTTAAACTTTCATTTGGAGAGAAGCAGTGTTTGGAGACCCTGCAGTTTGTCCTGCTAATAAAGACAAGTGTTGGGACCTTTAAAGGTGCCATTCATCTTTTCCCTTTATTAAATTCAATTTTCTTAAGCCCATGATACATCATGAAATTAAGAGTTGACATTCCTGCAGAAACAAAAATATCTATCAAACATAAACAGAAAGGGGGGAGAAAAGAGGCCTCTATTACCAAGAATTTATGGCTTAAAGTTGATCTGTTTCCACTTTTTTCCTCTCTCTCTTTTTTTTTTTACAAGCATATGGTTTGTTTTAGATATCCGAAATGTTATTACAGATCTAGAATTTCATTAGTAATTATTACAAAATGGTGAGCACTTAGACACTCACACACACAACCCCCCAGCAGACCATGATGCAGGAAGGCAGCCGGGTGCTCTCTCACGTTTCGCAGCAGCCCAGTGAGCTCAACATGATCAGCTCCATCGCCACCATTCAAGTCTCTTCACTGCTTCTTCCCAGAAGGGTAAGGTGGAGGAAAGTGGCATGAGGGAGTTAAGAGGAGAGGTTCACTGACACTTCCTTTCTTTTATCAGAGATCTTCACCCTTTTCTACTTCAACACTGAGTACATGTTTCAACTTCAGCAGTGATTTATACCAGCAGTACTTGGGGCTTCTAAGTCTTTCCCCTACCCCACCCCCAGCTTTTCCTTATAGCACAACCAGAAATTATGGATGTGCTAAAATAATGCTGAGGGTGTCCAGAGGCTGCAAATAGCCACAAGCTACTAGAAGAACAAATGTACTCATTTGAATTTTGTGAGCACTGTAATTAGGTATTTATTTAGCCCTGCAAAGTAACTTGAAAGAAAATCCAGGATTCAAACCAGCACCAATAAATAAGCGGCTTTTTATTTTCCTTTCATTGTCATGAAAAGTTGAACATGTTTTCTGTTGAGAAATTCTGCACCAGGCTCCCAATTACAGGCATTTGCATTTATATTGTTGGAATACAGAGCTTCCAAAATCAATATTAACACACTTAAAGAAAAAGACATCAGCACCCTGTCCCTCCCCTCAGCTGCGCCCCCAAACACAGTAACAATAGGAACCTACAGAGCCAGAGGCTTATACATGTCCATTACCAGGTCCACTCTCTTTACAACAATCTTGCATTTATGATTTCATGCTACTTCAAGCAAATCTATGTGACAATTTCCTTCAGAATTCTTGCCTTTTCTAAAAAAAAAAAAAGTTTTTGAAAAAAAGGGTTCCAGGTGAAAGCCTCTTGTGCAACCTTGCTATCCCAGGCCAGTGTGTTGAGCTGCAGCAGGAGGCTGGAGGGTAACTGTGGAATGGCTAGGGACTTTCTTTTAAGAGGGATTTGAAAAATTCATAAGGACATGAGAAAGCACGGCTATAAACCCAGCCTTTCCTTACCAATCGTCCTAAATGAAACTCCCCTCCCTTTAATGCCAGAGAAGGCATGCATCAATTCAGCTGTCTTGATCTTCTTGCTTATAAAAGAAATGAACAAGAACACAACTACACTTGCTAAACAATTTCCTGTCAGAGAAGAAAGCACCTAAAATTACACTGATTCCCACAGAGGAATCTTTTTGCTTATTCTTTGGAATCTTGATAGCACTAACATAATTAGACAGAAAGAATAAAGTGCCCAGGAAGAGTTTCCCAGCTCTCAAAACCTTTTAATCCAGAAGCCTATGTACAAAGTGGACAGGGCATGCTTCAGGACACCAAGTTATATATTTGAGGAAGATCACATGGCCTACTCCGTTCAAAAACTACCAGAGAATAATTTATCCCTTACTCTAACCCTCATGTGAAGAAGTTTAATAAACACAGGAATAAAAGATGCCCATAAAAATCAGAGTTGACTGTTCAAAATGCAATAAAAACAAGCAGAGGCTGTTGAGAGAAACAGATTTTGTCTGATAAGGAAAAGCATAAAACTTCTTACCAAGAGAACCCTTTACACCTTCAAAAAGGTAAGGGCAGAAGAGGTAAGGGAGTATCTATGGAGGGACAGAGACTCAGCAGCAGCTCATTTTGTTCAGGGATGCTTTTCTCCCCACCCCTAAAGAAAAAGTCATTTTATGCACAAGGAGCTTATTTCTTAAACAAACACTCGTGTTTTTGATTTACACCATGGGCTGCTCCTAAATAATTTATGGCGGGTTAAATTTATTGCACAGCCCTGGCCGGCTGCAAATTCGAATTGCCAAATAATTAGATTTTAGGGCAATGCTTATAAATTATCCGCCGATTTGTCCGGACTTGTTTGTCAGTTGCTTTGTGCTTCGGGTCATCTTTGGCATTTCGCTGTTTGTGTTTTAATTGCTGATTTACACTTTGACAGATGAGAGTTGATGCCTCCGAGATCGGGGAGGGGGCGGGGGGTTGAAGAGCAGGAAGAATCAGAGCTTTTAAAGCCTTGAGATTTTCCTTTTTTTCCAAGGCAATTAAAATCGAAAACGGACATAGTAAGGACAGCACTAGCCTAACAGATCTGCCTCCCCACTTTCCATCCTCTGCCTTAATTACTATTTTAACTAAAGCTGTTTCCAAGTGAGCAGCCTTGCACTGGCCCTCAGGGGCAGTAACCAAGATGACCTCATAGGTCTTTTCCCCACTTCTAAATTTTTATTAAACTAACCAAAACAAGTACCATAAAGGCAACACCTCTGCAGTGGGGGACAGCAGGACTTTTGCTGAATCAGGGCTCTGCTGGCTTTCCAAAGGATGCTTGCCTGCACACACAGCGTGGCGCTTCTCAGCACTTTGGTCCTGAGTAAATTACTCTCTGTACTGATTAATTCTGTCAAGAGGTCTTTGGGGAAGCAGCTGATCTCCAAATTTCTTTTTCCATCACTACTTAGCTTAAAATGCACATATGTACACACCTAATAATTTATTACATTATCTCCCATAAAAGTGTGAAGGGAAATACATGTCAAAAACAAAACACAAGAGAATTGGCAGGAATATGGAAAGATCACAAAACATTGGCATAAGATGATGTGAAGAAAATTTCTGCTGCCTGATCATTGAATATCCAATGTTTCTTCCTTCCCCTGCTCTCAGGTGAACCTCACTGCCTACCCTCAACACTCAGGCACTGAAGCCCAAAGGCTAGATTTCCTCAAAGATAAATTTTGAGTTGCATTTTGTGTTCTGCACTGGCATCAAATGTGGCTCTCATTTCCTACTGCTTCCTTACTACTCTGAGGGTGAGGGACCATTTCTCTTTCTTTAATAGAAGCTGAAATCCCCGTCTAATCACATGCCTCCAGGAGCCTCAGCTTTAAAAGAGACATCTAGTCCATGCACCTGCCTGAGGGCAGCATCATCACCCCCTAAATAATTTCTGACTTTGTCTAGGCTGTTTTTACCGACTCCAATAAGAGAGACTCACACACTCCCCAGGCACTTTATCCTCCTGTTTCATTAGTCTTATCACTGGAAAGTTTTTCCTAATGTCTAATACGAATTTCCCTCGCTGTTGTTTAAATTCCTGACTGCTCTTCCTACCCACAGCAGACATGGGTCAGAACATTGCCTCTCATTTTTGCAACAGAAGACCTCATCTTACATACCCCTCTCGTCACTGCACTAAACACAAGCCCAATGACATCCAGCCTACATTCACAGTTGTGTTTTCCAGACCCCTGATGACACTCAGTGATTCTCTTCTTCACCCTCTCGAAATAGTATCTTTTTTTTCTTTTAGAGTATGGAATCCAAAGTGAAGCACTCCCTCAGCTGAGTTCCCTCCCTACAGGGCCAAGAAAAGGAGGATCCACATGTTTTGCAAATGACATTTTTCCCCTAAACTTACCACTGTTGTCCTTGGGACTTCCTTCATGCCTGTCATTATACCTGAAACCTTGACAGATGGCTCACAACCCTTGTCCTGCCATCCTGAAAAAACTTTTGGTAATCATTTTGTTCCAGGCTGGTTCTTGCCTCACCACCAGCATCCTCTCTCCCTGCCAAAACTCACTAAGCTATTTTGATCTTTCTAGCAGGACCCAGACATCAAGAATAAGGGAGAACTTCCCTCCTCTTTTCACACATGGGATGAGAAATATAGACCAACAGACATCAACACTTCAACTTGTTTCTTCAAGCACTATTGACATATATTTAACCACCCAGAATATGTCTACTGACACAGCCAACAACAATTTAAGCTTGACAGTTTGGAGGAAGTTTAGTACTCAAACCAGGTTAAAAACAGCACACGCATTTCCAAGCATTACCTTTTCACTGCAAGATGACAACTATGCTATATCCTTTTTCATATCCACTCCTTTCTACCACAGACAAATAGTTCATCCAGTCCCTGTTGCAGAATTACCAAATCATTTCAAGACCCAACCTCTTCACCTAATATTGAGCAGCTCATATGATCAATGTTCCCAGCAACACTAGAACATCTGGGATAGGCAGAAAGGGCGCACTAGTGCATGTAAATGAACACCCAGGGTTTTACAGACATCTCAACTCGCTGCCGGTGACAGCACGTTTCTGCCTGACAGAGAGGAACTAAGTAACATAACGAAGAGTTATTTTGCTAGCTAACAACTGCACAGAACAACAAAGACAACACAGGGATGGTTGCACAGGAAGCTTGGCACAAATGGGAAAAAAACACACAAGATTTAGTCATAACCAAAAGAGCTCACCAAAAGAGCTGAGCTGCACTGCTTCTTTATCAGGAAGGTTTTGTTCAAAACTAAGACAAGACCACTTTAATGCAACAAAGACCATTCCCAGGTCCCACAGCAGCCTGAAAAGCAACATCCCTGTGTAGCAGTAGATAGATGTCATGTCATGAAAGAATACTGCCTAGTTTTAAAACATCACTCTGTGACAGATGCAAAACACCCCCCATGGCTCAGAGGCTGCGAAAGAGCAGCAGGCACACACCGACCACCGACAACAGCACAGGGCCATGCACACAGCAGGACAAGCGCAGCAGAAGTACAAACCTGTGACATCCATCCCCTTCATTTCAGAAATGCACGGGGTGTGAGCATTTCCAGCAGCACATGTTGCCCTCATCAGCAGCTTTACACAGAGGTGAACAAACCTTTAAGCACGATCCAGCAGACTTGCACATTCCTGAGCTAGCCTGGATCTTTTCTTTTCAGGGTGACTGCCGCTCAACTACTTTCTGCTGTAACAACAAGTCTACTTAACTTTGCAACTTGTCACCTAAACGATGTGTAATGTTTGCACAGCTAAGGATACAGTGTTCAAACAGCACAGGTGGGGAATTGCACGCCGGGATGCATAACTGATGTGGGGTCTCCACACACTGCAAGGGAAAGGGCAAGATGACTGATTGCTTTAAAGTCATCTCATTAGCCTGTCAATAACCAGCCAAAAGCTGAGCAGGTTGGGTCAGGTTAGGACTGCAGCAATTGGCCACCTGAGTGTCTTGGTGTTTTAGTCTTGTTGCTATAATAATGCTGGGTTTATATCTTTAAATAAGAAATTCCTTTGAATTTCTTTTCATACATCAGACGTCTTGCCTGGTGGTCTCATGGTTGTGCTCTCCAGGAGATCTGGGTTCAGCAACTGTTCATGTTCTCTAGCTCATCAGGTTTTAAATAAATACAGCCAATTCTATTGCCTGAAGTCATAACCTGCCTTGTCAGATTCATACAGGTCACAGCAAGGTTGTCCCCACTCACTGGGAGAATGAGGGAGGTCTCCAAGGCAAAGTGAATGCAGGTCTGAGACACCAGGTGCAGTGTAACCCTCAAAAGCTACAACGCCTAATAAGGTTTGTTAGAAAACTTAACAGAAAAATCCATCTTAAAGGGCTTTTATATGAATTATTTCCTGCCACTCTAGGAACTTAAAGCATTCTGAAGTAAGAAGAATGGCATAACAATAGTCATAATTGGCAAAAAGATGATAAATTTATTTACTTACTTTTAGTAAAAAAAAAAAAAAGACTTTTAAGTCACGATGTTACAAGCATTTTTAACAGCATTCCTCTAGAAGCAGCATTGTAAGAAGTTGAATTGAGAACTAGGTAATTAAAGCTACACCCAAGTCTAAGCTGCATGAACATAGGTAATTGCAGATTAATATTTCACTGTAATACTTATGCTGAGTTAAAGTTGCCATGGGAAACAAGCCTGAATTTCTTCACTTTTCAGCAACTCATAATCATTCTCAATAAAGGTTTTGGCAGGTGATTTCCAGTGCATTGAGCTTAACAGCCACGCAAAAATGGTGCGAGAAGAAAACTGCTGTGTGGGGTGCCTAGATAGAACAGGCAGATATTGGTACATGTCCTTTATCCACCTCCAGGTAGGGTTGTGACAATGTCTGTTACTGTGTGAGACACCTTCTGCATTCCCATTCTGGCCTTCAGCTAGGATTGCCTTGACGCAGGCTCCACAGAAAACCATGTGGAAAGCATGCAGAAGATACCTTGCAGCCTGCTTCCCACCAGACCAGCACCTCCTGCTGCAGCAAGTTTGTGATTTCAGGGACATATTCCTCCTACAAAGCTGCCTTGGATATGGCCCCCAAGGTTGCTTTGCTATCCTCTGTCTAGTCACCCTGCACAGAGAGCTCAGCAGGGGCTGCACATCTGTTGCCAGGGCCTAAATTTGGTGGATTTCAACATCCATTCCCATTACAAGGTCAGTCTATAAATCACAGCATCTCAGGAGCAGAGACACACAATTCAGTTGTCCCTGCCATGGGAACAAGACCATGGGTACAGCACCACAGGCGGCAGAGAGGCAGCGATCATCACAGCTGCACCTGTCCGGGACTGCTGGAATCACAGGATGGATGTTCAGGGAAAAATGCCTGTAATGTTCTTTTACACCAGCACTCACAAACCGAACCGAATTTAACCTTCTCCTGCACTTGTACTTAACATTGTCTTACTGGCTCCAATTTGTTAATACGCTTTTGCCAATAACAAAACGATGATCATCCAGACTTGTTTGTATACTTAAAAAGGAATTAGGAACTGAACATGTGCTTAGTCACAGTCTCAGTGTTTACGGCTTTATGTTGAAATCATGAGGGATGTTCTGTATTTATTAGTACGTCCAGCTTCATTTGACAGCAATTAAAATTAAAAATTCTCCCAAAATCGCAATCAAAATGCATGCTAATCAAATTTGAAATATGTAGGATACACTAAAGAAAAATATCAAAATACTTTTGTATTTAAAATGCACTCTTTAAGAGAACACAGAAAGTATTGTCTGTAAACAATTTGTTCTTCTGCCTCTGGTCACTGCTTTCTTTGGCAATAAGAAGATCTAAACATTTCATACTTTCCCTTTACAGAGAGTTTGAAAGAGGCAAATTTCTAATTCCCAACTGATTTATCAAATTTAAGTGAATCTGAGACACGGAATGCAAGTACCTGAAAAAACTGACATGAAAAAAGCAACTTCATCATTACCAAAAGCTCATTTAGCAGCTTAGCAACCCCCAGATCCAGCTCCTTCTATCAGGTGAGGGGTCTGATGCTCTTTTACACTTTCAGGCAGCAGACATACAAAGCTTGAATTTTATTTAATTTTCATTTAAGTGGCTTTAATAGATTACAGTAGAGATCAACATCCTATATAGAAGGCTAATTTCAAATTCAGCTTTGAACAGACTTGACTTCTACCTTCAGACTTTTTATATCTTAAAAAAAATCATTGCTTTTCATCCACTCTGCTGAAGTTGAAGGCAAGACACTTGGTTTGCTGACCAAAAGAGGCACATCCTCTTACTGCATTAATAAAACAAGGTTACAGGCAGCCACAGATGTGAGCCTGTAGAGCTGCTTAACACAGTCACTGAAAGCACTGACCACCATAAACACTTATACAAGGACAAAGGGACAAAAGAGCAAGACTCCCACTTATTAATGCATCTTCTCATGAAGCTAAAGCACCACATGTACCCAGCTCTACCGACTGACAGTGTATAAAAGCAGAAGGTACTTATAAACTCTTAGCAGACAGTAAAGGAAAAAAGTCAGGGCTGAAAAATGAAGCACACCACCGTGGTTCAGAGTCCACCGACCTCCGCAGAATGACAGCTCCCACCTGACCCCCACTGGGCTCTGGATCACATTCCAAAGGCACAAGGTAAGCTTTAAAGAAATGCGAAGGGCCAGCCATAAACATGTCTTACTGCCAAGTCCTAATGACCTCTGGCTGGCTAAAACACTCCATGACACAGACTGGGCAGTTAGCCCCTCCCATCCCCCTTCTTTTCTCTCTGGAATGGTCCTGTTATTCATAAATACATCCAAAAAACCAATACAGCTAAGCAGTTTCTATGTGTATATAAACATGCACTTTGATTTAGGGGCATATCTGCTGAAAGCTGTCAGAAGTCAGGGATGCAATGATGCTCCCATTCCTTTGTCAGTGTAGGGCAGGGACCATGAAGGACCCTCGATGCCTGACCCAGGAATGGTAAAGCAGAGGGCAGTGCCCACAAGGCACGCAGCCAGCAGTCCCAGCCACTGAAGCCACAATGCAGACAGCTTCCATGGGGAATACCACTATCCTTGACCCTCCTTGATCCCCATTACAGAGGCCATACCATGAGACCTCAGAGAGAGATCATGCCGTGTGAAAGGGAATGGAAATGAAGGGGTCTTCAGGACTCACGAACGAGCATGAAGGACTTCCCCAGGGATAAAGTCAGTGAGACTGATGGTTGCAGAAGAGCACGAGTAAATACAGCAGGAAGGGGAGCAGATGTGGTAGTCACACCCTTCATGTAGATAAAAAGATAGCTCTTTCAGTAGTTTCTTGTAAGAAGCCAGCATATTTAGAAGAGCAGTTAGTGAGAAACGTGAAGTGTCCTGCATGGTGGCAAGTGAACTCTGCAAGACTTTTAGGCTGATCTGGCTAAATTTACAGCTATGCCTACCCACTTAAAGTAACCTGGATCACAGGTTAGCTTAGCTCTGTATATGCAGCCTCCTCATCAAATAAATCCCAATGCATTTGAATTTCGTTGTATCCAGACTTCTATTTTTGCAGATATTAAACCAAAAGCAGAAAAATTATCAGGATCACAGTGAAGATCAGCACCTCACTATTCCTAGCTCCCAGGTCTGTCCTCAGACCAAACCTCCACAACCTGTCTGTCACTACTCCAGTGAAAGATCTGACACTAAAACCTTGTCGAAAACATCACTAAAACACATGGCACAGTTTGCTCACCATGACATACAGCCTAGGAGTGAAGGGGACAAAGCCACACTGGTCAGCAAAGAGGTAAGAGGTCGGTAGGGGCATCAACTAAAGTCTTATTTTATAAAATTGCCCGACTGGCAGGCACTTTCAGCCTTTTCAATTACACTGAGCCCCATGTAACAAAAGCAATTTCTTTATTTGTCAAACTACTTTGTTGGTGAGGATGTGAGGGACTGACAGCCCTTTCCACACATCATATAATGCAGACAGGCACTGAACAGAGCAGACTAGAAAAACAACACTGAAGAACATCTCCACCTTAAAGGTGCTATCTCACCACCAAAATATATAGCAGATCTGCATTGGCCCAGACCATTACTTTCCCTGGCAAGGACTTGGGGACAAAGCTCCTTAAAACAGTAGTAATCATATTCCACTCATGCTCCCTTTTACTGCCAGCTGTAAACTAGCTCCACATGCATCATGGTTTTGCATCAAAATGTGCACAGACCAAACCCATATCCAAAGGGACAAGGTAGATCCAATTTACAGCTTTGACAGGTCTGTGCACCCGAGGCGGAGCATTCAGGAAATAGTCTGACATCTCACTTGGAGAGCGGTTAAGACCCTGCTAGCAGAACTGGATGCAGAGCCACAACAGCCTCCCACAAAGAGCCAGCAAAGAGCAGGGAATCTGATGTTCATTTTTCAAGACACACGAGAGGCAGGTGGCACTCACCAAGGCACTGCTGAGGAAGAGAGGAGTCAAGTTCAATCCCAACTTGCAGCACCCCTTAGCTAGGACAAGCCCAAAGGAAACCACAGCTGCACTGGGAAATTAATACACTGCATCCAGTCGCTCCAGTAATGAGATACCAGACTGAAAACTGCTTAAGCCTTTTATACAGTCAAAACAGAGCAAAAGGAAGTTATTCTGACCCACAGCATGTATTATCAGCCATACATGCAGGCCAATTGCTTGGCAGAGGAGGGTGAATACAGTTTTGACTCAAAAATTCTGTTTGTTCACTACCAACCCAATATTAGGGGATTCTATTTTTAGTACAGTTTTCCAATTTAAATGGAAAACCTAGGCTCATCCTGCTGACAACTGAGAATATATTTACTAACATGTTCTACATATGGAACTATGGAAGAACTGTCTGCAGAAAAACCTCTGTACTTCATCTGGATCTCTGTATGTCTCAAGTGATGGAGCACTGGAAGATCTCTCTGAAGCTGAACTCTGTCTCATTACACTCCAGAGTTAACACCCAGGCAAGATACCTGATCTTACTGAAATTATTTACAAACTGTTGTTCTTCTCAATTTAGAAATACCGCTATGTTGCACATATTCCTATCATTCAAAATATTCTTTTCCTAGATCTGTTCACTACCAACAGCCATTTTCCTTGCAGAATCAAACAAGGGTGCCATCCAATAACGCAAGTTCCCAGTCAGAAATTTTTAGACCCTCCCCAGTTCAGACAGATGACAAGTATACATGACTTAAAAGATGTTTTCGATAACACATGAATTGCCACTTCCTTGATGGAAATCAGACTCCTTCATTCATACCCACCAAACAGTCCTGGTATTGCTCCTAAGACAGCAGGTGACTGGCAAGAGCTCTGGATACCCAGCAATAGAAAGGAGGTGGGATAAACCAGAGAAAATGAGTGAGCCAGCACTGTGCTTTTTCCTTTTACCTCTCAGAACATCAGCAGCAACTTGCAAGGGGATAATTAACATGATTGGCTATTTACCTGAGGATGAATCTGTGGTTTATCACATGTAGCCTCAAAATCCAGCACTAAGAAGTAGTGATATCTCTGTGGAGGGAAGGATGACATTGCTGCCATGGAAGCTCCAAAGCCGTGGGACGCCAGTTTCCTGCTTACGATGGAGCTGTACCCTTTGAGAACACCAGCCAGGAGGAGGGGGGACACAGCTTGTCTTGCCCTTGAAGGTAAGTTTTGAGGCAACTTTGCTGCTCCAGTATGGAGGAGTGCTATCATTGAACATCCAGAGGCATCTGAAACTAAAGAGAGATTCAGGTTACTCATGCACACATACATGTCATCTCTCCTAGTATCTGTTCACTGTCCTCCTCTGACAGGGATTTCCTCTGTGCTTCCTGGTGGAGGTTCCAGCATCGCGAACCTGAAACAACACAGTAACCTGCTCTAAGCACAACAGATGACATTTGGACTGAGCTTAAGGTGTCCAGAATCACACGCAACTGAAAATTAACCTCTGCAAATGGCTCTGAATGAAGAACTATGAGACACATAACAGTCATGACTCCAGGCACCAGATCATACCCCTCTACTGAACCTTATCACAGCAGAACACAACAAAAACCAATTGAAACAGAAAATCTGATCTAAGCCCATTGAAATTTCTGAGGAGGCCTTTCATTTTTTTATATACAACGTAGATTCTGATACATGGTAGGAATTAAACACAGCAATACACATACCAACAGCACAACCTATACAAATAGCTTGGCCCTGAAAACACCTGTCAGTTGCACAAAAACATTACATATTCATGAAGGAAGGCTCCTCCCCAGGGAAGTTCTCATTGGCTCTGTGTATGAGGTTTCTCTGAGATGTGAATTTAGTGCTATACTCCATTTCTTACTTCAAGTATTTCTCAGAGGAGGTTATCAGTTCAGCTAACCACACCCAGGCACTGCAGGAACTTTAAAATGCAAGCAGGACTCTATAGATTACAGTCTCTCTCTCAAAAAAAAAAAGTCACTCGGCCATCACCTTTTGATGCTTCTATTTAACAAACGTTCCTTAATAAATTACATTATCTATGTGAGACTATCTAGATTTCCTCTCCTACTCTTTCTCTTCTAAAACTTTGCAGGAAAAATTTGCCAGGACTGTCACTATTCAAGGCAAGTCAGCCTCAGAGCTGTTAACTGATATACAGAGATGAGAGTTCGAGCCCAACTCATGGTGTTATATAGGTGGGTACAGTGACTGGTAGCAAAACAAGCAAATTGCAACAACTCAGTCCTCTGAAACAAGGATACAAGTATCCCCTCGACTGTGCATGTGTATACATATATGTGTATATATACACACATGTTGCTACACAGATATTTAAATCCATCCCCACAGTTGGTCCCACTGCTCGTGGCTCTGGGAAGAACTCCATCACACTACATGCCACCCACCTGCCTTTTTCTGAGCCTGGCCCCCTCACACCTGTGCTGGCTTCTTGCTCCACCGTGAAGGGATGGAGCACCCATCACAAGACATGGAGACAGAACGGGCACAGCAAAACAAGGAGTCACCTCGTTTGCTCCTGAACAAAGTCACTGTTTGCACAAAAGACAGCATTTGCTCTCTACCATCCGTTAGTCCGTCAGGTAAATAATGCACGTGCCAAAACACACACTTAATGAGGTAAATAATATGCCTTGAATAACAGCTAAATCTGTATTTACCTGCGAGACCACAGAAACTCGGAAGGACCAGATTAGGAGATAATTGCAGCTAAGCAGGTTGTGTGCTTCAAGTAAACATGCATTTGGTAACCTTCCCTTTCTAAGGTTTTGAGTGAGAGGCAAAAATCAAAGGAGCTGAGATGTTTAAGACTAAGCCAGTGCCCACACTGCCAATTCCATGGCATATATGCATCCCTGCCTTAATGCTTCCATGTTTTGGGGGGCTTCTTGCTTTATTGAAGCAGTGTGCCAGGCAGCAGGTACTCGGAAAACTGAAAACTCAAATTACAAAACCAAAACGAAGAGCCCAACATGGCATTCATCTTAAAGGGGCTCAGTTCTAACTATTGCCTTTCCATCTACAGATTTGGCTGTTGCTCATAAATGCATTACAGCCAAACAGAAGTTAGTTATATTCACTTCTAACCTGTGCCAGATAAGAGATATTTAAGGTATACATACTTTAAATCTTCAAGCTACTAGCTATGAATTTAAAGGCCCATCCCAGCAAATATAACATCGCAGAATTAAGCAGCTTGTAAGTTTAGTTGCAGTAAAAGCTGGTCTTTAGTCTACTGCATAAAGTAAAATACACAGTTGGAGTTGGGGAGGCAGGCAGGCTCCAACCCCTATATCAAACACAGGCAATAAAACACACATTATCCACCGACCCACAGCAATACTTCTCTAATCAATACTTCTCTAATGTATCTTGACTGGCAAGGTCAGGGTATCTGACATGGACCCCACGAATGCTCAGGCTGGGCACTACACCCTGTGGTGCAGAGGTTCCCAAGCCACTGAGTTCGGACAGCAAAGGTAAGCTGGCCACCTTGGCAGGATTGAGGCACATCACCACGCAGACATGGCAGCACCACTCCAGACCCTGGCAGGTCTGTTCACACAGGTATGGTGTGACATCCGCAGAGGGAAATAACAGCCAACATCCAGTGCTTGTTTATACTAACAACTTCTGCAGTGGTCCATGTCAAGCAAGAGGATCAGGCTCCCCATTCTAAAAGCAGCCTCTCTCCCCACTCTCTCATGTAGCAGAGGGAGCAATGCTCTGAATAAAGGTGTGAGTGGGGTATTACATGGCAATTCCCCTACACAGGCAGCATACAAATAAGGGCAACCCCACTGCAAACTCTGCACCTTCAGCCAAATGAAGTTTTAACAGCATGTTTACCCAGCCACTGCTCTGGGTGCCCTGGGAAGACCTCACATCATCTTCTTTGGCAAGGTCAGAGTGCCTCAGAGCACAAGATAACTAGTGAGCAAACACACTTTATTAGAAGTCATGTAAAGCATTTATAATGGCTATGACAATGCAAAGCACTAGTAATTATCCTGTATTTTTTTCCAACAAAGATGCAACCAACACAGCTTCAAAAATTAGAAACCCAGCTCTATCCATATAGATCCACACGTTCAGTGATTCTATTTCCAAACCTACATAAAACATCACATATATATTTCTTACACACACAGGATCAGATTATAATCTCAGACAGTGCAAGCTGTCACATCTGGCAGTCAACCCTACTAGGTTAATATTTCATCTCACACAGCTCAAATTCCTCACACAGATGCGTATGAAATGTAATGGGACCATGAACTGAGGCTGGACCTCAGGAATTATTTTGACAGATTGTACACAGATCTAGGAAAATGTGACAGCACTCTACATTTGCTACACCCAGTAAGATGGGAAATGGACACATATGGTGGGTTTCAGCTGGAAGACAGTTTGTGTTCTGTGCTATGTAACAGCATGTATCCCACGTGACAGTACCGGCTATACTCAGTGTCTGTATTTTAAAAGTAATTAAAAAAAAAAAATAAAAATTACCCTCTGGACATCAGCCCCAGGTACCAGGACAAGGTCAGGCTGACCACACCTCTTGCTTCTTAGCAGTCCAAGCACACGGTACTAAAGCACAACAGTTTGATCACCAGCAAGTAAGGAAAGCCAAGAGAAAGGCAAGTGCCAGCTGTAGCCACCGGCTTTACCAGGGACCCCACTGAGTGCAAAGCAGAGAATCTGCACCAGTGGCTGTCACGTGCCAGGCTTCCTACTGGGAAAGCTGCTTAGGGACAACCAAAGCAGCAAGGAAGAAGATAGGGAACTCCTGCTCCGTGAAGAATGCTGGTGACAAGAGCCAGCAAGGTATTGCAAGTGCTCTCCCCTGCCCGTGGGACAGCCCCAAAGCCACAGAAAGAAATGTGCACCACACAAGTTTCAGAGGATTCAAATTCATCAATGGCAAGACAAATTAGCCTACAAACTTGAGCTTACTGGGTCTTTGCATATAACATAAATATGAACTTTTTAAAACCTCTTATTAAAATCACAGCTTGCCTTTAACCCCAAAATACTCCCCTTGACTGCACAGTTTGATAAGCTGAGTAGGGAGGGGGCAAGACAACACGTAACTTCAAGTTGGAGTGGTGACCCAAGAAATTACATGTTTTATGAGAGCCTTCACTTACATGTTAAATGACTTCGCTATGGCAATACAGGCCTCCACCATCTTACAAAATAAACAAACAAACAAAACAATAACAAAAAAACCCCCACTAATCTAAATGACAAGACAAACTGAAATTAAAAAACAAAAGCAAGCAAGCTCTAGTAGTAAAATGCTTCAGTTTATTATTTGTGGAAAGCCTTGGTAGGGGCACCTGGGATTCCTGGCCTCCAACAACCAAACTCAAGGCTAGAGCAACCAAAACCAATCCAAAATGTAGGTCAGATTTGTCTGTTTTATTAAATTATAAAAAGATAAGGTAATAGAGATGCTTCTTATAGAACAAAATTGCATACATTTAGCAACATCTGGAACACAGTATAACAAAAAATGCAGGACTTCAAGGTAGCTGTTCAAATGCATACTCAGAGGTCAAATGTGAGCCCATATTTCACTTGTGTGAAGATATAACTGAAGAACAATAGAGATAACTCAGATTTTTTTTTAATCAACCTTAACCTAAACCCAAATATTTCATTAGATGAACTACAGGCCAAAAATGACAGCATTTGGCTAGCCTGTGAGACAGGAAACAAGAGACTGAACAAGACCAGCTTATCCACTCTCACCATCCAAACTTGCAAAAAAAAAATAAAATACATACAGTAAAACAAACAACAAAAGACAAAGCTTTTAGAACTGTTTAATAAAGTAACACAATTTTAGACAGTTAAATTTGCTTCTTTAATTTGTTAACCTCGCAGTACCACCCCTTGAACATGAAAACAATACTCTTCCATGGCTGCACTCCACGTTTGGCTGGGATTGTCTCCGGTATTGCTAGACAACTAAGCCTGTGTTTTGGAAAATCTGTAATATAACTTTCCCAAAGTATTGTCATGGCATGCCTATATGCTGCCCCATCATTACTTATATACAACTTGGCATTCATCATTTTGTTTTTACAGCACTCCACAATCGCATCCAGACTCTTCCCACTACAGATGAAGAAGTCCCTGTTCTCAAGAACTTACAGTCTAAAATTAGAAGCAATACAACAAGTGAGGTGCACAGCAGAAAGGAATGAGGGTTACAGGAGGAAAACTGGGCAACCGCTCTTCTGGGAGAAACATGTGTCTCGGTAGTTCAACTGAAAAAAATAATTCACTCTATATAAGCACTGGCTTCCCTCTCTATGCCATTATGGAACAGGTAAGTGAACATGGAAAGGGCTGACTAAGCACGGAGGGCACTCTCAGGTTAAGGAAGGTCTCTCCCATTTCTTGAGCTCATTCTTTCCGCTGGGTTCCTGGGCTGATACGTCAAAGGCATGACCACATATGTCAGAGCCCCAGAATCTCTTCCATTGTGACATCACAGACATGATGGCTTGTGAGATCACAATGTGTGAGGCCGAAGGTGCTGATTACTTAGGGGAGCACTTGCTGGAGCTATGGCACCCTACAAGGCTGGGAAACAAACACATCTCAGTTCACTTGACAACACAGTGAAACCCACATGAGACTCCACACCAGCAGGATGTGAACTTGTCCAGACAGACCACCCAAAAGCTGTCCCAAAGATGCACAGTATAATTCCATCCCAATTTTATTAGGCCACCTCTGCTAGGCAACCCACTTTCATCAGCTCCTTGACTGGTCTCCTAAGACAGGCTTTGCTGTGTATTTTTAAACCTTTTCCAAGAGTACCTGCAGATGAGCAAACGGGTCTAAGCTGGAGTCTGAAGAAGTTCCACACAGCAAAGGACTGGTCACTTAGAAGAAACGTAGAGAAAGGAAAGAACAAAAATTAAAACAAAACAACAACAGGGATGCATAAAGCAAAAGCCGCAGAGGAAGAGCAGATTTGCTATTAAGGAATAGTTGCACAGGATCAGACCAAAACTCCCCTAGCCCAGTCTCCTGCCTCTGCGTGGGAGCAATAAGATAATGCACCAGGGTGAAACTACACAAAATGAGGTTAACAAAGCCAATAGTTCTGGGAGGCCAAAAGGAGGCAGGCCTGTCCTTCCCTCTCAGTCTTACTCTCCTGTTGATTACGTTACACCAGTTCTTGAGCTTGTCTGGCCCTTCTGTGAGGTGCTAATTCAACCACAGGAGCCTATAAAAGGACTAACCCAGCCAGAATAAAATACAATTAAAACAAGATAGTTTCCGTCTGGTTTAGTGAGACAAATCACCTCGGGGCCAGGCTGGATGAATACCAAAACTCAAAGAAGAGAATGGGCCCATACTGGCATGAGCAGGAGCAAGATGAGCCATTGGGAGCTGTTGGTCTGAGCCACTCACCAAACCACATACTCAAACCAGGATACAGACACCTGGGATGGATTTCCATTTCCAGGAAATGGAAAAGGTATCTCAGCTCTAGCAGCATAAATACATAAAACCTGAATTCACAAAGCTCATTGGACCATCCTGTCTGAACCTCGTGTAATGCTGGCCATAAAGTTTCCACTTCCTTACTCGACCCCAAAGACTTGAACATCCTTCAAGAAAAGTTTCTGGCCTTGAATTGCAGCATCAAGAATGGAGGTTCCCCACTACCTTCAGCCAGCTCATTCCAACAGTCAATCCATTCGCTGTCAAAAAATAACACATCTCAGTTTTCATTCAAACTTTCCCAGCCCTAGTCTTTGAAGAAAGTTCTGAAATTTATGGCACTTCAGTGCTCTCAATCCACAGCACAGATCCTAGTGTCAGGAGCAAGAGATTTGTAGCTACTATGCATCTAAGTCAGTAAAAGCTACTATTGCATATTGGCCTAATTTAGTGGAAAGGAGACACAGCCAGGCAACCTTTGTTTAATGGGATCTGGCATGCATAATTACTTCATTTTCATACACATGAATGCCACAGTCGCTCAAACCACTTATACAGTTGCACACCTTTGTCATATGAAAAATAAAGGTTAACACCTGAAAAGTGCCAAATGAATATCAGTCTGGATTCAGGGAGACAAGATTTACATTGCTCAATACACTGGTCCCTTTGATCTTCACAAATGAACTCCAAAAGTGTTAAAAAAAAGCCAGTGGCAAAGCTCTGTCCTGGCAGACTGGCAAATGCTTCAACCAGGGTAGCAGCTACAATGGGACATGGTTTCCACACAATCCCATCTCAGTGAGCCTGGAAGACCAGCCAGTGAAGATGTTGACTCTAATATTCAACAATGGAAAAAAATAATGACTGTAACAAATACAGCTGAAATTTTAAAAAAAAATTATTTTGGTTGGGAGTGAAGTATCTTTACCTGCACAACATGTCTGGAGAGAATACAACTTCTCAGCTGGCATTTGGCCAGCACAGATCACTTCTCTTATGGAGGGAAATGGTCCAAATGGTACCTAGCAGCAACAGCCAGCATGTCTGCTCTAGGTCATGCTTTGAGGGCCACAACTTGTCCTCTTCTTCCCTCATTTCCCTGCTTGCCATGACACCATGCTGGTATGTTAGCTCACCACTATCAGAGAAAAACACCAGGAGTCCCAGGATTTCCAGCAAAAATATATGCTTCACATCTGAAGACAGATTTGTGACAAAAGCAGAGTTGCTCAGAGCCTTTCCTGCTCTCCTGTAAGGACAGCTGGACATCACCATACCTGTGCTCTACAGCCTTGTGGCCCTGTCCTAAGGGTGACCACTGAACAAATACAGGGACAGAGTAAAGTACAAATGCTTCACACATTTAAGTCTCTTCCAGAACTCCATTTCTAAAATTCAATGGGGTAAAAAAAAATAATTAAAAAATCAAATCAAACCAAGGCCTACCAAAGTTAACAGAATCAAAGCAAGATAAGAACCAAACCAGCTGTAATCAGGCCTCCTGAAGGAAGCAAATTGAAGTATGTCTCAAAAGCAGAAGAGAAACTTTAGGACCTATCAGAGTATGTTCATTCCAAGGACTTCTTTATTTAGCATCAAGCACACAAGCATTGTCTTTAATTCTTCAATCACAACCTTCTTTTGGATTTTAGTAACACTCAAAGCTGCCTGGACAGACTAGCTTTACAAAAAAACCCTCAACACACCATTCATGGAGCACAACCCAAAGTCTGAGATGAACAAGAACCATAAAAGAGCCACACGGTCGCTCTTTGGAAAAAACAAGCATTTGGCCCAAACTATAAATTAACATGAAAATTCAGTTCCAAAGGGCAGAATTCAGTGCTTCAAAAGGGAAACAAAAATATCTGAAACAAAAAAGTAACTGAAATCAAATTTCCCAAGCCCACACACTGAGGAGTAACCAACTGGACTTCTAATATACTACTTCATTTGGAAATAAAAGTTCAAATGCCAACTTTAACATCAAGTGACATCACATGCTACAATGTTGCAAAAAGCAATCACAGAACAAAATAAATTCAAGTTACCATTAAAAGCAAATCAAGTAAAAGCCTCAAACAGCTGAGTAACAGCATCTGATGGGACAAGTGCCTTTGACATGTACCTTCCTGGAGTCCTCCATATCTCACCCTTCCTGAGGCACAGTGCAAGCATTAAACTGTTAGAAAACTTTTTGGTCCCTTGCATCGCAGCTGAAAGAATACTAAGAGTTCAGACTAAGCAGCAGCTGTCAATTCACCATTACTGAAACCAAAAGCTCAATAAAGAAACTAGAAAAGTAAAGAAGCAGTAAAAGAAATGTTGGACTTATTAGCAAAGAGGCCAGCAGTGACCACGTAAATCCACCAGACACAGGACTTGTAAAAGACAGAACATAAGCAGTAAATGACAACACCTCTTCATACATCTCAGTTTGGAAGAAACACCTGTAACAGCACAGCAGCAAGAAAAGAACAGGAGATAAAATCCCTATTGCCAGGAAACAAGTAAACAGACTGCACTCCTAAGCTTTCTCAAGTTTACTTCAGTCTCAGGATCTGAGACAGGTAAACAGTTCAATCTCACAGAGTAAAAAAAAAAAATCAACCCTCCTACTCCTCCATCACCTCCACCTATGAACCTCCACATCCCAAAAGGAGCATGGAAAATCCTCACTGCTGCTGCCTCCTGTTCATCCCGCAGACGGGCTTTTCTGCCTTCCTCAAGCCCTGACAGCAACTGATCCAGCTCCAGCTGGGACCTGGGGGACTGCTGCCTCCGCCAACATCGACACTTCCACCCACGGCGGGGCCCGGCAGCCCGGGCGTCGAGCGAACGAGGTGCCACCACCACGCCTGCCCGCCGCCACCCCGCGCCCTCCCCTCGGGCCGGG
>WEIV01023710.1:407332-426413 GCA_013390005.1 Calyptomena viridis
CCCCGCGCCGTGTCCCCGGGTGCCGATCCCCGCCGTGCCCGGCGGACACCGCATCCCCTCCCCACCGGCCCGCCGCCTCGTGTTCCCCAGCGCCATTGCTGACCGCCACGTGTCCTGAAGGGCCATCCCACTGTGCCCCCGGGTCACTTCTCCCGACCACCGATGACTCCATCCTCGTGTTCATAGCTCTCTCCTCCTAAATCTGTGTCTGGATCTTGCTTGGTCTTAGCCAGACACCCGTGAGCTGTGGTGTCTCCTCCCCATGCAGGAGGCTGATACCTGCAGTCAGGACACTCGCCTCTCACATCTCACTGGATGTCACACTGCAAAGGTTCTGACCCAGCCTGCCTGCCCCCATCCCTGGCAGCTGCATGGGGAGCGTGGCAAGGAGCACTGGAACAGGTTCAGGGAGGTCATGGATTCTCTCTTTCTGGAGACATTCAAAACCCACCTAGAAGCGTTCCTGTGTAACCTGCTCTAGGTGATCCTGCCTTGGCACAGTAGTTGGACTGGATGATCACCTGAGGTCCCTTTGAACCCTAACAATTTCGTGATCTTACCTGCAATGATACGTAATCTTTAGCCTACTGGTGCATCCATAACTTGGAAAGGTCAGCTGCAATGACAAGCATTGGCTGAGGCCATTTCCTGCGTGGTTTCCTTCCTTGCTCCTCACATTAACTCACACCTCTACGCTTCAAGCCAGCAGCTCTTTTGCACATTGCTGATATTCAACATGTGTATGGTGAGCAAACTCAGAGCATGGAGTCACACAAATAGGACTGTGAATGATACTAGAGGTCACTTCATCCTTTGCCACCTCTCTGTCATCTTGCTGCCCTCTTCAAATCATTCCTTAAGCCTTTCTCTGGCTCAACACCTTAAAGTACTAGACAAAGGTAAGCACCACAGTGCAGAGATCACTGACTGATTCTCCATGCAAGGTGGGCTGCTCACACTTCCCTTACTGCCTGACCGAATCTGCCTGGTGCTCCTGCCTTTAATTGAGTTGCTGGCTCTTCAAGCTGGATTTATCCTTTTTGCTCTGTTTATATGTGGCCTTGAACTTGGGAGCCTGAATCATGAAAGTAGCGTGTCAGAACTATAAAAATACAAAAAGCAAACCATTTAATAATAGAAAGAGTTCCTTTAAGCCCTCTTATATTTGGCATCTCTCAGCCTTCCACCCACATAAGCAAGGATAATCTGAAATGTTACTTCTAAGCTTAGCTGTATCGCTGTGATTTGTCAAGTCTTTGGTGACTGATGTATGGTTTGCCAGGAGCCCAGGAGAGCAAATTGAAGGCTTTTGCTCTGAGGTGTTCCTTGAGCAATCTCTCCTTGCCCCTCCTTAGCTGGGATGGAAACTGGCTGACACATGCTTGAAATTACACTGCAAGCCCAAGGCTTGAAATTTAGGGCTCACAGCTTGCCTGTGTTTCTAGGAGGATGAAAGAGAGGAGGTCTTTCCACTGCTGACCTCTGCAACAAGCAGTAAAAAATAATTCCTTGGTCTAGACAAACAATGAATGGCTCATAGATGTGTGCATGTCCTTTTTTCATCAGCCAAGCCCTGTGCTGTTTCCTGGGTTTGCCAAGCAGCACAGCAGGTGGGAGAATTCCTCCTGACCAATTTTTTTGGGAGAACCCCTTTTCCCAGCTGAGTTATCTGCAATAACCATGGGCCACATCTTGGCTTCTGCCAGCCTCAGTGACCCTTGTGAGATCCATACAAGTTGTCCTCCAAAGACTGAAGGACAACAAGATTCCCTTCAGCAACTGCACTTTAAAAGAGGACCTTTTTTCTGTCACAGCTATCAGTTGTCAGAGAAGGCACCCAAACCAGTTTGAAGACCAGCTGTGGTTTATGAAATATTGTCACCTTTTCTGTATTGTTAATATCTGAGCCTGTCTTATGTGGGTATGCATGCCTCAAATGAACACTTGTAGGCCACTGAAAATATCAGCTACAGATTAATCTGGCTTACTCCAGCCTTCTGGAAAACTGAATGAGGGTGATCAATAGATATCCTGTGGCCTGCCCATCAATGCACATGGCCTCTGTACCATCACCACTAGGAACAGCTCCCCTCTCCAAGGGATTCTGTCAGTGGCAGAGCTAGGAAATGTAAATGTGAACAGTTGCCATGGGTCCCTGTACAAGGAATGCTGAGAAACTGGGTCATACAGATGGAAAAAAGTAGCCAAAAGAGCTGATAGTTGCTCATCAGGGTCACCTTGTTTATTCCAGGTAGTACAGCCCATGCCAGTTCCTCTACCCCATTGCCTCAGGTCCAACAGAATCATCCCCTGTCTGTCCGAGAGCAAGAGAGTGTGTTTCAGGAGCTGCTCCGGTGTCTTAATTGCTTGTCCTACTTTAGAGATTTTGGGATGGTTAGAAGCAGCCCAGAGGAAATAGGGTCCATGCTGGGGCAGTGTATGGTCTGTCCTGATTTACATGAAGGACTATCTTCAAACCCTGGGTGGAAAGGTCAGCTCCAAGCTTCCAGCTGTGCCCCTCTCTCCTATGGCTGGATCACTTGGCTGCTGCCAGCAGATGCAGCAACCATGTCTAAGTTACATGTAAGTTTTATTTGTTTTAAAAGCTCAACGGTTTCTTAACAAGGCATCATTTTGTTCAGCACAGATGTGCAGCCACCCCTGGGCTGACAGACAGCTTTACTAGAGGGCAGCAAACCGGTGGGGCAGGATAGGGCAGAAAACAGAATAGACCCCCATGACCCAACGTGGCAGCTCTGAGTGAATAAAGGACAGCCCAAGATGAAGTATCAGGTCGCTGCCTGCTTCTGGGTCAGCACAGAGGAGGAGGGAGAGTCTTGCTGACTGCCCCCGCCATTCCCCAACCTTGCTCCCAGTGCCTCCTTCCCCAGGGCCCATGGAGCACTGGGATTTTACATGATTATGGCACAAAGAAACATCAGTGCATTTTAAAGGTGACTCCTTTAGTTCTGTTCAACTGCTTATGCTGAGTGCAACTTTTAAATGTCTTATAATACACATGACAAGTAGTTTTGTATCACTGTTTTCTACTTAACAAGTTAATAACGTGCCAGCCCAAATCCTTCAGTTACTAATGCCACCGATGGGACTCATTAACCAACGTGAGCACATATTTAAGGGAATACTAATATTCACAACGTACATTTTTATATTCATGTTGTCATTCTTGCTCAGTACAGCTCAGTTCATGTATTCTGTTGAAACGTTTGTTTGCAGAGGATTTTTCTCTCCCTTTTCCTCTAAACACATAGAGTATCACTGGGATATCATTCTGGTGAATGATATTAATGACAGCTTGTCATCACGGCAAGCTATTTCTAGCTGTCAATTAAAGGGTGTTTTGAAAGAAAGCAGCTCATTCAAATTCGGTGGGAACAAGTGTGTCTCATTGTTTGACAGTGACCCCCTTGATGAATTTGGGTGCAACAGCAGCTCTGTGGGGCTAGGAGCTTTGCAGATACAGCCCGGAGCTATTGGGTGACAATTGCAGGAGATTTTAAAGGTGCCGATGCCCTTAGCAAAGGAAAAGCAGAAGAGGATTTCAGATCATAAAAGCAATCCACATGTAGGAGTATAGGTCAGAAAAGGAGTCCCAGGGATACCGAGCCATTCTCCTTCACTTTGTAGTATAATTTCCTCTCTAACATCCCAGTAAATCTATCAAACTCCATCTTCAAATATGTGTCTTTACTTGCCATACTAACCCAAGGAGAAGACTTCATCAGCTCTTCTGTACCTGATAGATGGGAAATCCCTGAATTACCAGATAAAATATATTCATAACTAGCTTACATTAATTTATTCTGGAAAAATGATCCTTTGATTTAATTTGTTGGTTTCTTTCCCTCCCCTGGTGTATTTATAGGTAGTTCTTAGATCCTGATCATTTTTGTAATTTTTGCTTTGGTGGCCTAAACAAGCCATTTTTTTCTTATGTCTCCTTACCACCTTATCTTTCTAATTCCTACTCCATCTGAGTAGACCTCCTCTGCACCTGCTTCAATGTCAATTAAATTTTCTAGAGCATAAGTGCCCAGACTGGTATGTGGTATTCCTGAGATGGGCTCCAAGGCCTCATACAGTATATGTCACTTTACCCTATAAATATCACCCGTATAAACATGCTTGATTTCTATATTTCCCCCCTCAACAGGGTGGTCCACTCTCAGGGCTTTCTTGTTCCTTTTATTTTCCTAAGCACTCCTTGCACAGTAATAAAAATGTACAGACTCAGTGGGGATCTGTTTTAACTTCAAATGTGCTGATTCAGTTCAAAAACCATTAATTCAGCCAGAATCAGGGCCATGGAGTGGAAATCATTTTCCAGTTAAAACAGAGGTGAGAGGGACAGCCTTTGGCAGAACAGGAAACAAAGTGCATCTGAAAAACAGTGCAGGACATCAGAAAGTGAATATCGACTGGAGTATGTTGACAGAGGACAAGGGAGTCTGGGACATCTCACATCAGGATGGCATGCCTCCATAGGAGATCTGCCATAGCTTGGTTTTGAGCAAACCTTTGGGATTTGATGCACAGGAGCAATTTAGTTCTCTAGCCTGTGCTTTGCTGTGCTGGACAGAATGGTCTTTGCTGGACCTCATATTGACTGAACACAAGGCTGGCCAGACAGGCTGTCCTGTCTCCAAAAAATCCCACATTAATCAAGAGTGCAAGAAGATGCAATGAAATGCAAAACAAACATAAACAACTCTGTTGCTTGGGCTGTGCCCAAGCCTTTCCCCTCTGTGTGGGTCTGGTGCAACTGCCCCAGGCACAAAGTGCCTGGTGCTGGATGTGAAACTACCACCATTGTCTGTGCTTCAGAACGCAGCAGCACACGTGGGTAGGTGGCTTGAGTGAGGAGGGAGTGTAAAAAATTACCAGTGAATCCAGGTTTTGCCCCCTACTTCCACTTTGTATGTGAGATGAGGAGAACACTACCTACATGTGTCAGGAAGGCGTCAGCACCAAAACACAACATAAAATGACCCCTCAGCAGGGCATTTCCACAAGTTATTTGACCAAAGGAAAATGTAGGCTGACAATCAGGAGAAATTCCCTGTGACTATGATGCATTGAACTGTGGGATCAACTCCTGAGAGGAGCAGTGGGAATCATGAAACCAGCCACAGCACTATAAAACGTCCCATTGGTGCCAACGTGACTGGTTCAAGGGAACTGCACTGAATCATTTACCATGCCTCTTCCAACTCTTGCTCCTAAAAATCAGACCCAAGAAGTACAAAGAAAGAAGGGCAAACAGTGATGTCAATTTGCTAAAGAAATACAACCTTTCTTACATTATTGCATGTTATAAAACCCTTGTATTCACACTGTATACTTAATCTTGATATTTCAATGCCATCCACAAAGAAATTCAGGCTTAACCCTGCTAAAAATATTGTACAGTTGGGTGCAGTTTATTCTTTATATTTTAATGGCTATAGCAAAACTCCATTGCTAACTAGTAAAAAAAAAAAAAGAAAAAAAAAAGTTGAATGTGTTTTACAGCTATGTCGTCATGGGAAAGCTGTTTTTCAAAGTGAGGGCATCAACAGCAGTGAAATGGGACATTTTTAAACATTTTAAACATTTTTAATGGGACATTAAAAAAATCACTTCACCACAATCTCTTTGCCAGTATTTTAACTAATAGGGTTGCAGTGTATAAAGGAAGTGTTCTGACGCCTGAACAGGCCACCCAATACTGAGCCATTGCTCAAGTGTCTTGAACTCTAAGTGTAAATGGAAAAAACATCTAAAATTAAGCATTTCTCCTGGAGGAACAAATTGCTGATAAAGCAAATCTTCCCACAGGACAAGCACACCTGCTGGAAGGTAGAGAGACATTTTTATGTGTGGGATTTTAACTTGAGATAAAATACTTTTCATGGGCAGTCATATGGAAGACAGCTGGCCAAAAATAATAACAGAGGAATTTGCGTCCCTTGGGAAATTCTGAGGTTTCAGAAAATACGATTTTTGACCTAAGCTGGGACAAAAATTGTAGTGTTCTATGGTTTTTGTTGTTTAATTACATGGTTCCAAACAAAAATAGTATATTTCTTTTCAGTTTACCACTTTGACATCTCTTTTATTTTGTTATTGCATCATTCTAGAAGTCCTGTTACGTTTCCTTATCCCATACATTACATTGACAGGCATAATCTCCACCCTTTTTTAAGATCCCTATTAAACCAGCTAAATGTCTTTATGAAACTGAATATCTGGAACAACAAGGATCCCTGCCCCAAGCTGGGGCAAATATTTTTCAACTGTACCCTTAAAAGATGAACATAAGAGATTATTGCAGTGGGGAGAAGAGAAGTGCCCGGCACAGTCCAAACAAGCCCAGGGAACATGATTGTTGAAAACCTGAACTAGGTCTTGGTCTGATGGCTGGCAAGCAAATGGCCTGGCACAGGTCCGTCATCACTGCTTATTTGATTCTTGCTGTGGGCAGGGAAGCAAAACTTCACAAAGGAAAATTATAGTAGCCAGAGAGCACTTGGCTCCTCACATCAGCTCCCATGTTTTAGGCCAAGCACTTGGACCAAAAGGGTATAAATGTATAACAAGAGGAAAACAATACTGTCGGAAGGAGATGAGGAAAAAAAAAACCATAGGAACATTTTGGATAATTTCTCAGCAAAAGCTTGGATAATGTTGATACATCCTAGGAAATGGTCCCGGCAATTCCAGTCAGTGTTTTCTGGTAGAAAACTGGTTTGTTGGAAAAAACCTGACCTACTCTGCCATGAAATCTCTTACGTTCATTATTTATTTGGACTCAGCGCTACTCATAAATTCCTGGATCCAACAATCCTCTAAAGTACCCCACTGAAATGAAATAATTACATGGATAGCTCCAGTCACTGCTGCTTCAAGTGTCCAGAGGCCAAGTTTTTGGAGTAGTTCCTAAACTCCTAACCAAGGCAGCTCCTTTCACCAAACTTAAGGTCTTGCCTTTCTCTCCAGAAACATGCACCTCCAATGGACAGCTAAATTCACCAGAGGGAGGTGAGTAAGGGGTTACTCCCTGGTGTGAGGGACTGGGAGTCAGTCTAGCATACCTTCTGCCTACACCGCTCTAATTTCCCCACTGTCTCCTCTTCTGTTTATTCTATTTTCTGCCTCTTTGTCTTTCCCCTCCAGTGTTTGGAGACCCTCCTTCCTTTTCCAGCCTCTCTCTTCCTTCCATCATTTCCCCCAGCTTGCTCCTTCCTTCCTTTCTTTCTTCTTTCCTTTCTTCTCAGCAGTCTCTCTGGAGTTTCTATTTTTTCTTCTCTCCTCCCTCTCTTCCACCAGGACTTCCCCTGCTGCCAAAGGAGGCACCTAGTCTGTCAGGGGTAGAGAGGAGAAGGCCATGTCATGTCCAGAAAAGCCTGAGACACAGACAGCACACTTGCCTGGGGACCTGTCACAGATCCTGCTTCTCCTGCTGCTTCCAGTCCACAGGTACCAGCTGTGTGGATTGTAGAGGTGGAAACAGGAGTCCTGGGAAACAGAGCAGAGGGTTCAAAGAATGGAGACCTTACCCTCTCTGCTTGTGAAAGCAAGCGGTGCATCCTCACCTGGACCTCCTCCTTTTTTACTGCCCCAAAAGTAGCTCAGCTCTGAAATATCAAAATTCCTATTCCCCACCAAATATTCTCACTTATGTTGGCTGCCATCAGAAAGCATGGCTGAGACCACTGAAATTTATCACACCTGTGACCGATGCTGGAGGTGGAGACAGCTCCTCCAGCTGAAGAGGCCAGTGTAGTAATGTGCTACCTTATCTCTAGTGCCACTGACTTCAGTCTATTTAATTTTCCCTTTGATTTTAATATAGATTTATTGAAAACAACAGTTATCAAAACAAACTGCACTGGCAAATTGGTGTTCGTCTGTAGCTGTACAAGCACCTATAAAGCTGCCAGCATATGAAATAAATGGTGCTATATGGGAGGTCAGTTATTGCAATAGAAGTTCCCCAAGGATTTGCACTGGGCAGTTTAATATTTTTCTTATTACCCTCTTTTCTTTTCTACTATTTATGCCTCTCTGTTTAAATTTAAAGCATACGGCCATCTGCCAAGGCAAGCCTCTCTGATAAAATCATCTCTGGTAAACCTTTTCATGAGTGGGCTTCCCTCAGAGTACCAGAAAATACTAATGTGTCCCATTCAAAAGGCAGGCAAACAGAGACAGAGAAGCCAATTTTTCTTCACAAAAGAAGAAAAGATATACCTTCACCAGGTGCATCAGCTCTTTTTTTTCCCTTGTTTTTTAAAGGGTTTGTCTCATGCTCCTTAAAAAACCCCACTGGTTAAAGCCCTGCTTCTAGCCACATTATTTAATTTCTATTCAATTCTGTGGCAGTATCCCACCTTACTCAAATTGCACTTGGTATTTGTGAGCTCCTCCCTACACACAGTTCTAAAAAAAATCAAATCCAATCATAGTCTAAACCCATTCATTAGAAGAGATAAAAGGGTTTCTGTACTGATCTCCACATCAGGAGAACACAAATCAAATAACATAACTGTCAAATGAGGAGACGAGGTGTTTAAATGCCTATAGAAACAGGAACTCTAATTACAGAAACATCTATAATGTAACTAATATTATTTACATTAGAGCAATGCTAATCCAGATGAGGGTTAATGTCCCTGCTCCTAAAACATTACAGTTTAAATAGACAAGAGACAGAGGGAGGATGGAAGGAGCATCAGCATGCTCATCCTTGCTTGAAGATCAGGGTTAGAGGCAAACTCTTCATGATAGAAGAGGATGAAAGTGAGCCAAAATGTGCAATAATGAAGATGAGTTTAGTTGCAACCACAGAGAGCAAGAGGCTTGCTCAGCCTCATACAAGCTGCCTGGAGGGGCGATGGAAAATGAATAGAAACCATGGATGTCTTATATGAGTCTCTTACAGCAATATTACTCAGCAGTGGGCAGTGCTTGGATCTCACAGAGTCTTGCAGTGTGCTCTGCAAACATCCAGTTCACTGGGAATGAACTCCTACTGCCACTTTGTAAAACCAGGCTAAAGGTTTTCAGACCAGGCTGCTCCAGGGGGACCTTTCTCTTCATGTGAGAGGCACCAGCCATCATTTGGGGGCTCGAGGGAAAAAGGTTGCTTTGGTTGACAGAGAAAGGGTCACGCTGATGGAGAGCAAAAAAACTTCTCCATCCCCTGGACTGATACACTGGTCAGCCAGTCAATATGCAGACAACCCACTCCATGCTCAGGACTGAACCTTCTAGCCTTAAAGTCTACACCCTGGAGGAACTCACCCATTTTTTCCAGGTCAAAATCCGTCTACTTTTTATCAGTCTGTATAAACTGGGGGCAAAACATGCAAGTTCTTTGTCCTTTTTCCGCTGTGGTCTCCAGCTCTGACAGCTGTTTTCCAACTTCACAGAGTATTGATGAGAGGACCTACTCTCCTTCTCCTGCATCCTGTCCCTTCCCAGTCTCTTCTTAGTGTAAAAGCTCAACACTCAACACTTGTAGCTACCAGTGCTTTAGTGACCACTTGTGGTCCTTTCTGTCTGGCCAAGCTACCCCACTACAGCCTGGGGTTGGATATGACTTGTTTAGGCCATAGAATTGTTGAAGCAAGGTAGAAACAGAAAGAGCAAGTGTGACCTCTAGGTACTGCTATTGCAGTATAGAATGTAGCCCTGATCTCTTAAGGAATCTCAAACATTTCTCAACCACTTCAGAAACTTCCTGTAAGAATAACAGTCCCACACACCTAAAATGAGACAGAAATCTTCTTCATTTGGAGGGAAAGGATCCACACAATTTGGCACTGGACTCAGCAGGTTTTCCAAGGCTCTGTTAACAGTCCAGCATAAAAAGGAAAACCAGCAGACAAGAAGCAGAGCATTAACAAGTATGAATGACACATGCAGCCAGATTGTCTGCTTCACTGACAATTGATGCCATCCCCATTACTGGGAAAATACTGTAAGCATGCTTCCACAGTGCTCGGCAGATTATTGATATGGATAGTCAATGTCTCTTGTCATGGCTTACAGCTTCTGTGAGCTGACATAAAATGGCTTGCTGTTCTCGTGTCCAAGTTTACTGGCAGAAACAGACGATGCACAGACAGAATGTGCCTCTCCAAGCATCTTCTATGTTTTGGGATTGTGCAAAGTAGCAGCTGTAGTATAAATACTTCTCTGGCACAGCTTCTAAAGGAGCTCACTGCTGAGCATCAAATACTGGACAAGGGAGAGGGAGTCCCACAAGCAAGATCTGAACTTATACAAGGAGAGTGCAAGAACTTCCACAGATGCTCCTCTAAATGGGATTATTAGGAGTCCAGGGCTGAAGTATTTAAGCTAGACAATTTATTCTCACCATTTTAGGGAAAAGTAAAGGGGAAGGCTGGTGACGACAGCTACTGGATAGTAGGATTGTGCAGTTGAGCACACCCAGCAGTCTTGGGGAAGGCAGTGGAGGGCCAAAGGAGTGGATCCAGTAGGCAGGGACTGCAAGTAAGGATCTACTATAGAAATGATTGAGAAAGAGTCCTAGAGCACTCCCCTTGTTTCTGTTAATATTTCCTCTTCACTCTTACTCTCCATTTTCTTTTCCTTTCACTCCTGAAGGGTCTCAAGGAAACACATGCAATTTGCCTCTCCTGGCAGAGGAGATGTGACACAAATATGTGGTTTCACATCTTTACATCTCTCTTACATCCTCCACCTACAGTCAGAGGTACCCTGTAAGGAAAACAGCTGTGGTGGGTAGGCAGAGCAGGGGATGGTGGGGAGAGGCAGGAACAAGAAGAATTGGCTGATGCAGAGCATCCCTGTGAATCATTGCAGTTTCCTCTGATCCTGTTTTATCTTTGGGGATGGGAATGTAAAAGATGCAGAACCTTTGTGAACAAGGTCAAATTAAATCACATTTCCAGGCTGGGGAAATTACTTTTGCCTGCAGCAAGAGAGGTGCAAAACACGAATGAAGGAGGGGAGGTTCATGCCACCAGGCATGCTGTATCCAGCTATTGCAAGACAGAAGGAATTTATAATTAGCCCACTGAAATATATCCCTGCAGGATTTCAGTGGAGGGGGGAATCATGCCAATTGAATGTATAAGATAAAGACCAACTGAGATCTGATTTCAAACCTTGTGAAAGACAGCTCATCCTTATCTCAATGAACATGTGTTTCTGCCTAATGATATGACATTACTCAACAGGGTCAACTACCCACACATTCTGAAGACATAAGAGAGAGACCCTGAACATCTCCAGGACAATTCAAAACTGATAGCTTCAAGAACATCAATTGAAGAAAGACCCAGATGCTACTGAAGTTCAAGATTTCCTACAACAGCACACAAATTGTCAGGTCTACTTAACACTCTCGGTCAAACCCTACGACTGTCTCTCACTGACACAGCCTTAAGGGAGGGAGAACAGTGCTGTGTGTAGGTGGCTTGATGAACTTATGGAAGGATGAATGGAAAGGAGTGTCCTGAAAACCAGCCTAAGAATGCAGGACTGGAAGAATACTTCACATGCAACAGGAAGAAATTAATACATGCATCCTCACTGGGTGGATGATGCATTGCAGACACATGGGAATCAGTGCATATGCCTTAGCTAACCCCCTGTCTCAGTGTTAACAAAGGAGAGTGGCTGAGGTGGTGTGTGAAGGTGAAGGCTTTCAACTCTGAGGTACCTAATGCGGGGTGTTGTTACTGAGGTTTTGAATTTTGACTAGAGTAAAAAATGCAGGAATGTGAGGTGGACCAGACCTAGAGCTCACCTAATCCATGTCATGCCTCTGGTGGCAGGGGTACTGCCAGAAGCTGCAGCAAGCATGCAAGAAACTTTGCAAGGGAAAACTATGGCAGGACAAGACATTCCCTGTGCCAGTTTCCTCTTCAAGCCAGCCACTGGTCCAGCCTCTACCTCTACTGTAAGGAGTTATGCCTCTTCCAAGGTTCATTGTTTTTATTTGCAGTTAAAATTCAAGTTATTCTTGTTATCTGAATAATTTTGTGAATTCCAGTAGTCTACCTTATTGATCCCATGGAGGGGGCAAGGTCCACAGGAAAACTGGGCATGCAATGAGATGTTCCTCTAACTATCGAGGCAGGAATCTGAAGGCCTGTGAAATGTGGGGCACTGGAACTGGGTGATGGGATATGGAGCATTTGAACTGGATGACAGAAAAGGCTAGTTCAAGATAAAGCTGGGTCAAAAAATTTTGAGTGTATCAGTTTCTGAACAGGCTTGTGTCTGGCAGAAAGCTGGCTTGTTGCATGTATTTGCCTGCTTTTTATATTTTTAATAATTTACTGCTAGAGTAATATGAACTGGAATAAAGGACAAGAGAAGGGCAAGAAAAAAGTATCAGAAATGCATCTGAGAAGTGACTTGTGAAAACAACTGGTAGAAAGAAGATAGGTATTTCTCAGAGGAAGATGAGTAATTTCCTGGGAGTGGAATAGTGAGAGCCAGGTACCAAGTCCTGGAATTCAGCAGCAGGAGTCTATGACTGTATGAAATAAAAAAAAAATGTTCCAAAGTTGTAAGGAGAGATTGTGAAAATGAGCTCTGAAACCAGGTTTGGTGACTGAGGTAAGGAAGAGCTGGAGCTCTAGAGCAGGTCACCTCTCAGAAAGGGAAGGGAGGATCCTGAGGAGGGGCGAGGCTGGGCTGGGTCTGTAGCAGAACCCCCCCCTACCGAGAGTACCCTGATGAGTACTTCACAATGTGAACTCCCTGCTCGGGCACCTGATGTGCTGGCACAGAGCAGAGGGCAGACTAAGCAGGTTGAGTGCTCATGAGCAGCAGGGCAACCATAGGGATAGGCTTTCCTTGTGCCATATCCCTGCTGGGGCCATACTGCTGTGGGACCAGGATGGGGGGTTCAGTGTGGAAGTCCCTGGCATGACCTAAATCCCCAGGGAGGGACTGGTTAGGCAGAAATTCCCGATCCCGTGCCCTGCCACAGGAGGAGTTTGCTTTGCTGGAGAGAAGGTTTTGCACAGTGTTCTGGAAAGGACAGAAGGGATGAGGAGAAAGACATCTCGCTCTGCTCTCTAAACAGAAGCTGGTATGTATTTCAGCCTGGATTTTCCTTCTTTAAGATTTGATCTCCAACTCCCGTTAAACAGACAAATCCATCTAGGGAAAGAAAGTATTTATTTATTTGGTTTTTATTTTTCCTACGGAGGAATACCATCTTGTTGGCATGACAACGGTGCTGTGGACCACCATAAACACTGGATCATTAGCACCCATGCACTGGGCTATTATGTAGGCTTGGCCATCAGCACTGCTAAGGTGTGTGAGTTTATGGTGCAATCCCATTCATATGGCAGCATAGGAATTATCACAGCAGTCACAGTAGTGAGCACCATAGCTGATGCTGAGGTACAGCCTTACGCAGGACTAACTGCATTGGCAGAAAGCATTTGCCTTTGAAACAAGACAGGCACAAAGCATAGTCTTGTCTGAAGTCACTGATGGTGTGTGAGCTGCCTTATATATAATGTGGTTCCTGGATATACCACTAACATTGTAACACTCAGCACTTTAAACTCCTAAACAATATCACTGTGTGTTATATAGTATCATGAGAAAATGTATGTGCATATAAGACACCAGTGTATTTTCTCCTAAGAACAGGAAATACCCATTACTACAGATGTGTGGGGTGCTCAGCATGGCTCTGAATTACATCCACAATCTGTATGTTCTTAGAAAAGAGCACCTTGTCTTTCTTTTTACTGTAAGGTTGCATTTCAGCTTATATATCTGTAGCAGATATTAATAACAATCATGTTGCACTTGGCTGCTGCAAACTCTGACTGATGAGAGCAGCCCTAACTCACACAAGTTTTCAATTGATTTTATCTCATGTTAAGCTCTAACTGATCACACCAGAGAGCTGCTTTAAAAGCTCACTAGATCTGTCCTGCTCAGGTTTGCTTGCCTGGCTAAAAGTTGGAGCGGGGGGGTGTTCCAATCCCCTGCTGAATTGGGGTTCCCCACTGAACGGGGAAGGGAGGTGCAGCCCCATAGGTCCAGGCTGCGGAGGTAGTGCTGCTCCTGCCCCAGACTATGCAGCTTGTTTGTGCCCCAAAAGCAAACCCAACATGTCCCCTGAAGTACAGTCACAGCAAACACAAAGAAATAAGAGCAGTGTTGCTCACCCCATGCACTTTTCATGGGCCAAAGCAAGAGCCACTGCTCTGAGTTGCTCTCGCACATGGCTCCAGCTTTCTGTGGCTTACAAGGCACAGTTCAATAGCTTTGCCTTAGTTTTGCTTGATTCCATTAATGACAAAAATGACAAACACCTTTGTGTTGCCTTTATAGCTATTTCACGCTTTGACATGATCCTGGGCAAGTTACCTATGCTGTCATCGTGATGGATGGTGCACAGAAGGGGGGTTGGACAGGTGTAGCTCTTCTCACAGGGAAATATTTTTCCACACCATTAGCCTGTGGAACTCATAGCAACAGGATATTGCTCAGAGAGGGGTTCAAAATAGCCCTGAAAAAAAAGTGAATGCTTGTACAAAAACAAGTGTCCAGTACTGTAACAGCAAATGTTAGAAACAGTTGATAAGAAAGGGAGTTGGTTACTGCATAGATGTGCTTAAATCACACCCTGTGGCTACCAGAGTTGTGGAAACAACTTTCCTCATGAGCGCAATGTCCCAGAGGTGCCTCCTTTAGGGCTCTGGACATCTTACCCTAAGCATCTGTGTCAGTCTTCAGCTGTGGAAATGATAATGTGGTTGATGTTCACTTATGAGCAGTGTTCCTGAAACAATTGATATAGTTACCTGTCAGGCATCTGCCATCCAGTCTACAACCTCCTTTTTGGAGAATAAATTTTCCAAGGGGAAGGTCATAAAGGAAATGATACCGCAGGGCAATGGTTTCTTAAAGAACACCCAGCACTTGTTTGCAAAGTCCCAGGCATGATCTCTACTCTGCTGTAAAGATTCGGTGAGGTTTAAAATTATAGTGGCATCTTGCAGCATGTCATGAGAAGCAAAACCAGGAGGTTCTCTTTGCTCTCCTTTGTTAATCAGCAGACTTTGGAAATATCGTGGTGGTGGTGGTGATGATGATGATGATGAAAATGAGCTTATCTGGCAGCCATTGAAAATTTTTCTAGGCTGAAGAAAATTTTCTCACTACTAGTCATATGAGTCAACAAGCCATTTAAAGGGCTGCTTTCTCATTCTGGGAAGACTAGTCACTGAGAGTATGCCAGCTCTAAATTTCAAACTTTTGGCAGATGAGATGATTTCAGTCCTGCTTCTGCCAAATTCTTCCTCTGAAGAGAGTGGGGTCTGGCAGAGGGCAGTCACAGATGTCTCAGAAGACTAAGAGATCCCATATTAGCTCTCCTGAGCTATGGGACAATCCTTACACAAATCATTAGAGTAAAACCCAGATCAGCTGCTAAGACCAGAATAATGCTCCCAAACTCATAGGTCAGCCTTCATCTCAGATGTCCTTGCTAACAGCGTCAGAGTGAGACATGGCTAACTGCAGAGGCTCCAAGCTCCTGTCCTCCTGAAGTGTAGCCATCAGCTTAGGGATGCTTAAGCCAGGGCAACAGCTCTGACAAGACCAGGGAACAAAATACTTTGGAAGCAAGGACTACTGGTACCTCCGGCCGTGTCCAGCACCTTCTCCTCGAAGTGGTCGTTGTCGCAGTGGCGAGGGCAGGGTGGCGGTGGCACGCTGCTGAGACAAGCGGGCTGTAGCCAGCAGAGGGCATGGACATTACACACGCCAGCCAGCCACCCACACCCCGCTGGGAGCGACAGCTGCCTCGGAGACTAATTGCAAGAAAAAGTTTATTTTTAATTAATTAACTTATTCTTTTACCATTTCCCCCTCCTCTACCCATACTGAAGATGAAAGGATGCAAGGAACAGTCTGGATCTAGCTATAGGTGGTGGCAGTGCCACTGACTTCAGGACGTGGTCTCATACCCAGCATTTTCAGCATTTTCTTGGAGTGTCACTTTTTGAGGGACCCACAGCATTACAACATGACACTTCTCAACAAATGCAATGTACTGTCATAGGATCCCAATGTGTTACAGGTACACGTTGGACAGAGTCTGTCCCTTGATTTCTGTAGTTGCTGCTACAACTTATAGCATATCTCAATCTTATTTTATAGAATAGTAGCTAGAGGACATAATGATGAGTGAGAGGGTCTCTTGTTTTAAGAACTGTGCATTAGTACACAAAGAATACAGCAGACTTCCAGTCAAGGCAGTATTCGTGGTGGAATTTACACGTACACTTGACTTTTGTATTATTAGTAATCCTATTGAAATCTGTATGCATAAAGTTAAGTGTATCCAATCAACTCGGTAGATTCAGTATTGTATATATTAATTTAGACTTCAGTACTTAGAACAGCATTTGCAATGAGGAGGGACAGCATTGTCATAGCCTGTAACAGTCTCAATTTTTTTTTTAATATTAACTGAAAAAAAACCACTATAGACATCCCCTATTACTCTTATAGATGAGAAATATGCTCTAAGTTAAATCAGAAGTTCAAAGTTATTTTAAGGTTCAAATTATCAGTGTAGCATATATATTTCAGTGAAAATTTTTCCTATGGGCCTCTGTGGATATCACAGCTCCATAGTGGTGCAGGAGTCCATGTTTATGGATCCATTTTCAGGATCAAAATCCTCATTAGTAATACAGATTAATGGTAATTACAAATATAAATAACTTGAGTGTATCTTCTTATTTTCCTCTGAAGGCATTGCTCACAGAAGCTAGCTAAATGCCAGATTTGTTCCCTGAATCCAAACTGTAGTAACTTTGTGTGTGATGATGCGGTAACATAAAGTTAAATAAAGCTGCTTTTTTTTTTTCAATCCTCAAAACACAGAGCTTGATTCTCAGCTAGCATAAATTGGGCACTGGAGCAGGAATCAGATCCTTTTTCCATAATAAGGAATTGAAAAAGTAAAACAAAAAAAAATTGCTTTTTGGCTAAGAACAAAAGAAAGAAGTTTAAATCTGAGGGATCATTTTTCATTATATTGTAAGTACTGAAAATACAGCTTTATAATAAGAGCACTTTTTTCACCAGAATTTTCTATTTCTGACTGTGAAGCTGTAGCGCAAGCTGGGCTGTGACTGAGTGTTTTCCCCAGGATCCCTGGGAGATAAGGGATGATTTTTAATGTGGCTTCCTGAAGTGTGTCAAACTCTGATGTTATTTAAAATGTGGCTCATCTACACTACCCTGTGGAGTATTTACTGAAGTCCTGAACTGTTGATGCTGCTGGTGTAGAGCATGCTGCAGGATGAGTGCCTTGGAAATGTGTGTGGTGCCAACTAACCCAGGGTCCCCAAGGAAAATGGCAGGACTCGGTTGTTGGGACATATCTGTATGCACAGCCTGTGGGGTAGTTGTTGCCAAAGAGGTGTTTGAAATTATCAACCCCAACAAATTATAACTTTGGTTAATTAGAGGGTAACTGTGAGGTGAGAGATTTTTACCTGGACTATCTAAATGCCAGTTTTTAGATAAAGCAGAAAAGGAGCTGAGGAATCTGAGCCCATATTTACTATTGTGCCATGACTGATCCATGCTGCCTGCCCTTCCATCCTCCTTGCTCCTGCACATGGTGTGTAGGAAAGCAACAGTGGGGAAGATACCTTGAAGGAAAGCAGGCTCTTTTTTGGTGAGTACTATCAGCCTCTGGATGGCTGAGCTGCAGGTCAGAGCAGGAGCTCCTTCACTCAGGTGTTTTCTTCCCAAGTTGAGGACTTTGAAATGCCATGTTGTTTTATTTTGAAATTGAAGTGTGAAAATAAGAAAGCTTTTTTTTCATGTTTAGTAATGTTTCCAAAGGTTTTACCATTCACAAGGCATGCAAGGACTCTGACTGCTCTGACCTATATCTGAAGTGTTGTAGAAAGGATGGGTGACCTTCAGTACAGCAGAGAAGCAAACTGCACTCAGTTAAGGCCTGGGAACATGTGTCATGCTGTGCCTGTGGACACTTTTATAGGAGATGGTGCATTCAGTGATCCTGGAGTAACAGGCAAAACCAGCCCATATACTTTAGTGATGAGTCACTGCTTGCACAAAAGTTGTTGGATCGTGTAAGCATGTGATTCCTCTTACTCTCATACACAGAATATATCCTAAGTGGTTGATGATGCCGATGGAGAAGACTTCTTTTTCCAGTGTGTGTCACATAGACAGCCTTATTTTGAGAATGCCAGTGCAGAGTTAGATAAGAGTCATAAAATGCTGCCCATACGCTGTTTTTGAAAACAACCTGAAATTATTCAGCAGTTGAAAAAAAACCCCAAAACATTTCCCTCTTGGGCAAAATTAGTAAGTGCCTTGAATCAGTGTTTGGTGTACTTCACAAGAAACAATGAGACAAGTGTTTCTTCTGAGTCCCCATCTAAAGCTGGCTCTTCCACTTCCTATGACTAGCAGTTTTTCCTTGGGACACTCCTAGGGCTGGCAGGGGAGTTGCCTGTGGCCGAGGTGGAGCGTGTGTGCAGGAGGGTTTGCACAGAGCTGCGACATGCATCCAGGAAACATTAAAATAGCAGTGTGCGTGCCATGCGTGCGTGCGTGCTGCAGTTGGGAAACACTGGAGTGTGAAGTCCCTAATTTGCTCTCTGGCTCTGCTGTGGTTGTCCAAGGGAAGTTTGGGGATGATGCCTATCCCTGAAAACCATGTCTATCCCATGCCGGGAGATGCTGAAGGGTGCGTGAGGGAAGGCTGCGTGCCCATGGGCATCCCGCGGGCAGCCGCTGCCTCAGGGCCGGAAGAGTACGGGGCTGCCCCGGAGTGGGGGCAGCTGCTGCCGGGGGGCCCAGCAGCGTCCCGCTACAATTTGGGAGGGAGCTGCACGATGGAAAATATGACCCGTACCAGGCGGGTGGGCGAGGCCGGCGCAACGGGGCTGGGAGGAGAAGCGGCGCCCCTGGGAGGAGAGCAGCCCCCGACTCCCCGTTTGGGCAGCACCGGGAGCCGCGGCCGGCGGGCGGCCGGCGGGTGGGCGCC
>WEIV01023710.1:426762-469656 GCA_013390005.1 Calyptomena viridis
GGGGATCGGCATGGTAATGCCGAGAGGAAAGGCAGATAAAGGAGGCCCCCCCGCACCCTCGGCGAGCCCCGAGCTGCCCGGATCCTCCCCCCCGGTGGCTTTTCCAGGGGGACCGGTAGCCACCAGGGGGATCAGGTGCCGGGGACCGCCGCGTTAGCCCGGCTGGGGACGGAGCACGGCGAAGGGGGGCCCGGCCGGACCGGGAGACAGGCACAGATCCCTCGCTCCCAAATAGATAGAAATTTTTTAACTTTTTTTTTTTTCTCCCTCCTTATTTTTCGGTGGGGCAAGCCGGGCAGTTATTTCCTCTCTTCCCTTCCCTGCTCCCGGAGCTCGCTCTCTCCGCGGTCGCTCTGGGCAGTGACAATTTCATTTCTCAGCAGCTGCAAAACAAAAACTTTTTTGAAAGGAAATAAGCAGATCCGCGCACCCACCGAGGGGTTTGTTGGTTTGGGATTTTTTGTTTGTTAGTGGTTTTTTTTCCTTTCAAATACACAAACTCGGGCTTTTATTTTGCAATAAAAGTATCTGAAAAAAAAAAAACCAACCAACAACCAACAAAAAAACAACCACCGAAAACCAAAACACCCGCCAGTGTTTCTGTGCGCTCAAGCAACACTGCCCAGCCAGTAATTTTATTTACTCCGAAGCTTTCATTTTTGCTATCGTATAGTCCCCGGGTGAACTTTAGTTTTAAGCCGTTCACAAAATGCACGATCCCCGCTCGAAGACCGGTACATTTTTTTTTAACCGCTGGTTATTAAGTCGCGTTTAGCTTAATTTTGGACGTGGCTGAAGTTTGTCCAACATCCTCGCCCCTCCTCGGGTCCTTCATCCCTAAAAGATTGCCGCCCTTGCCCCCGGCTGCTTCCAGGTAGGAACCAAGCGCCTGGATCTCACATGCGGTGTTGTTCTGGTTTTATTATTGCAGATAAAACAAAGGTAGAGAGGCGGTTTAAATTGGCAGCGTTTTTCAACGAATGAGCTAAAATTACTCTACATGTGAATGGCGTAGCTTGGAAAGCCAGAAGAGGTGAAAGGAATTATCCCTGTTTTCGCTTTAGGTTCTTTAGAAAACTTTCTGGAACATCCAGCGATGCGATCGAGAATTTGCAGGATTTTCTTTCTTTTAACCAACAACCCCAGCTCTAGACCAGGGAAGTCTGTAAATAGGTTGGAAGCATGGAAAATAATTCTTCACCTTCAGATCTAAATACATAAAAACCATCTGGTTGACCACAATGAAATCATTAGGAACTGTCTACTTAAAGAGTTGTATTGAATGCTTATCCTTCCACACAGGAAATGTGTATGGTAAGTGATTGTTGCAATAAATCCAAACAACTCTGGGCATCTTCGCGTTTGATGATCTTTGTAACTCGGGGTTTAAAGAGGATGAAATAATTGCGGGGGGGATGGGGGTGGAAAAGCGACTTAACGGGCTGTATGGACCGGGTTGGCGGTGCCCTCTCCTCCTGCCCTCCCGGGATTGAATAATTCCCGAGGCGGCCGGAGAGGAGCGGCCCCGGTTGAGCCGCGATCGCCGCTTCCCGACGGGGCCGGGTGGGACCGAGCCGGGTCGGTCCGGGTCGTGCTGTACCCGCAGTTCTGGCCCCACCAAACACCTGTTTAATGCGCCGGCGGGGAGCGGGAAGTGGCGGGGCTTGGCGGCATCGGTAGGCTCCAGCCTGGGGCTCACCTCCGACGGATTTTATTTGGTTTTATTGAACAATCCCCTCGGGCGGTGGAGAAAAACCGGGAGCGGGAGGGAGAGGGGGCGGCAGGCGGGTGCCAGCCCGGTGGGCCGCCCGCNGAGCGGGGCTTCCCCCGGGGCGACGCCACCCGCGATTTTCGTTCGGATTTCGCCAAGTCGGGAGCGGGGCCGAGGATGTGGGCCGGGGGCGAAGCGGCCGCAAATCCCTCGGTAGGATGTGGGGCTTTTTTGGTGTGTGTTTTTTTCTTTTTCCTTCTTTCTTTTTTTCCTTTTCCCGAAACCCCGGCGCTTCCTCCCTCCGGCAGCCGTCGCTGCGGGAGCGCCCTCCCGGCCCAGGTTTTTTTTTCACTCCGTTTTTTCTTAAAAAAAATCGGTGTGTTTTTTTTTGTTTGGTTGGTTGGTTTTTGGTTTGGGTTTTTTTTTCCCCTGAAAGAAGTTTACAGCCAAATAGAAGTGGAGGGGCAGTCCGGGACTGGGACCGGGACCGGGACCGGGACCGGGGCCAGGGCCGCTCCGACTGGCCCCGCCGCCGCCTCCTCCGGTCCCTGCTCTCCTAATTTTTTTCTTTTGCTCCTTAAACCGGTTTCCACAGCAGCTGTCCGGGTGTGCGCCTGCAGTTAGTATATTTCACGCGTTGGAAAAAAAAATTAACTGTTTTTCCTTTGTATCTTAATCCAGTTATGAGAGCTCTCCTTTGTTGGTTTTCGAGCTTGCATTTGTTTTATTTATTATAAGGAAATCCAGTTTTGTTCAAATATATAATCCATTTGAGCACTTAAATCCCCAAACAGCTGGCATTATTTTGTTTTATAATCTTTGGCTTTTCTGCGCAGAGCATATTTCTAAATTCCTACTTGACATTTATGGGGAAAAAACTTTTTAATGTAAATGGATATTGTGATTTTTTTCCTGGGTATTTCCTAATTTACATGTATCACCAATTTTCCTAGATTTCCTAATGTTTTAATCTTTTTTCTTTCCTATATCTTGTTAATTTTTTTTTCCCCAAGAAAACTTTTTTCCTGGAGGGAGAAAGACGTTAATTTGCCCCATTATTTTAATCTCTGGCATTTGGAAATGGTTGAGAGACCACAAAAATGCAACCTGTTGTAGAAACCAGAGTGGTGTATTTTACTTATTTTAATCGATAGCAGAGAGGTGATTTAGTAATAGGAACTCCGAGTAACATTTTAGTGAAAGATTTGCAGATCTGGTGGCTGTGTATGGGGTGTGCATGCGTTAGCATATGAGCGCGTTTCTTTGCAGGCTGATTAGCAAGTGAGTTTTATGCTTATAACCAATGGTCACTGCTGTTTTCTCCACTTGCTGGGTGTTTGTGATGCCTGCTAAATTCAACTCTGTCATGGCTTCTCCTGCTTTTAGCAGACTTTCCTCTTAACCAATGCAGCACAGTGCTACAACCTCCGTAAGCAGAGGAATCAAAACTAAGCCAGAGAGAACTGATTACAACTTGTTCCTTGGTGAGAGATTTTTTTTTTTTTTGTTCAGAGCTAAAGGCTCTTGATTCAATTTGCCTTGGTTGTGGCGTGTGTAGCCTTGTTATTAGTAACATACACGATTACACAGGTAATTCGTGTACATGTTAAACAGGGTAGCTCTTAAAACTAATTACTATGCATATAAGTGGCCATGAAAAAAAAAAATATCAGAGTTAGTTTTCAGTGTGTCCGTCTAACCTTCATACTTGGTAGACGGTTTATGTAGCTTCCTAGATTGATCTCCACCCCTCCTCCCTCTACTCCTTGTTTAGTTAATTCAACAAAGACTTTTTGCAATCTGTTTGGAGTTTGTCTGATGCCGTGGAAAAGTAGCTGCTGATTTATTTGGTTGCTTTTCGATTTCTGTCTCTAGCCCGTCTTTTCTCCTCCTTTCAGCGGGGATGTCAGCTGTTATTACTTCCTATTGATCCCTTTGCAAAGTGAGAAGTGAACTAAAATTAATGTCAATTCCACTGCTCGGATCAATAGCTGGAGTTATTTTAATCTGGATTTGCGCGAGGTGCTAAATTAAAAAAAATCAGCATAGAGGCAGAAAAGTAGCAGCTCCTCACTCCACCTGTGCCCCCTGCCTTCCCAGCACCCAAATGTTCCCTCCTGCTGATTACCCTGGAATCCATATTTTTTTAATTAAGAAGGTCAGTTAGTTTTCTTATTTTTGGGTTCTGTATTTAAACCTATGACATTTTGACATTGGGAGTGTATTAACGATAGATTTTCATAATGACTGGTCCGCCGCAGCCTAATCTGTCTGTGTTGCTTGGGGGTGGGGAGGTGCTGGGCGAGAAAGGAGCAAGAGAGAACGAAAAAGGAAGTGGGAGCTGAAAAAAAATTAAATTTGGCTGGCTGAGATATTGTAATGTGTTGATTTATTCCTGGTGTAATGAAGTTTGCAAACGAATAAACGGCCATAGTGATTCACAGTATCCTACAGGAGTGTCAAGTGTTGCGGCCAGATTACTAATTTATGAAATACATTTAACGTAATGGGGTGAAAGCACAAGTAAAAATAGAAAACCAGGCAGAGGTGGTTGCTTTTTTTTTCCCTGGAAATCCATGTTTTTCCGTGAGTGCTCAGTTTCACTTCCATGTTAATGATTGTTTATTTCTGAGAACAGTGGCTTATTTGCATGCATCTCTTCAGATACATAATTATGCGTGTGTGTCCGTATATATATTTATATGGTTGCATAAAGCTTCAGCCAGTGGCTGCAGTTTCCTGACCTCCAGGTTTTGATCAGCCTCCTGTGAAGCAGCAGAGCAAGCTTACCCAGGACTGCAGTGCTGACCAGGATGCCCTTGGCATCCCTCGCTCTTCCTCTCCCCCTCTCTCTCTGTGGCAAGAACTCAACGAGAAAGTTATTTAAAATTTGGAAGAGAGCAGATCCGTTAATGTGAGATACATAATCTGGTAATTTAGCAATGATGTCTGTAAGGATGGGTGCCAAATGAGGAAGCAGAGAGATGATGTCCACTCATCTTCACAATTCATAACAGTCAGTGGAGCGTCTGGGTACAGGATGGGAGAGAGGAAATGCTATCACTGAACTGCATTAAAGCCCCAGACTGGATTTCATACACTTTGTTAACCTAGGCTCCCTCATTCATGGAGTACAAAAGGCACTCCATTAGAGAGACACTCTTTCACTAAGTTTTATTTGAGATGTTTGACCCTCTGGATTTAAGAGGCACAATTTGTAACAGCTTTTTATTATTATATGATTTTTCTGGCCCTTTGAGCTCCAGTGGCTAGTATATTGTTTCAAAGTTATAGTCCTTGTATTTTAAGCTGGGTTGTGGGGCCTGAATGGCAGGCAGCGGAAGCTTAAAAGAAAAGACATGAGATTGATTGGGGGAGAAAATAACAACACAAAAAGCCACTGAGAACTAGGGGAGATACAGAAAGGAGCATTTTCCCTTCTTTCACCCTGGGAGGGGGTTGTGGCTGAGTGGGTGGCTGCAGCCAACCTGGGAAGCTCAGCAGGATTCTAGGCAGAAATTTTGTTAACATTTTCCTCTAAATGTTAATGGCACATCCAGGGCAGTTTACAAATCTACTTAAGAGTGAGTGCATTAGGAACTAAAATTACTGATCCATCCTCTCTTGTCCCCGACCCGAAAGGCAGATGCTTGCAGAGATCAGATGGCAGAAACACCCATTATAATTTTAAATATTGTGAGAGACGCCAGACATTTTACTGTGGAAGTCTCTTCTCCTTTGGCTAACAGGGACCGTGTGTGCACCCGTATGTGTTTGTGTATTACACACACACACCCGGACACAGTCACATTCCTACATTCCAATGATGTATATACACATATATGATGGTATTGAGTTCTGTGTGTGCGAGTACTTATCTACCCATATATACTGTGAGTGTGAGAGAAAATACATGTCTGTGATATAAGTCTCAGGCATTGTGTACAGTATAGCCATGTGTGCTAGCTGATTTTGGTTAACTATGTACAATGGATATTTTTATGTTGGTTCTACACCCCCCTCCCCAAGCAAATAGTCGTGTGTATGTGGGGGCTTTCTTAAGTTTATTGTGGTTATATATATGTACGTGCCACCTGCCATATAAAATTCCAATTATAATTTGGAGTTACTGCGTTAATTTTAGATGGAACCTTTTTTATTAGTGCATTATTAAATCTGCCTGTTATTATGTTTGGTTTGCCTTTCATTCATCTGCTCTGGATGATACCCTTTAACCTGGAGGGCCAGAGCTGATTCCACTAGTGTGTGAAGTTGTCTATTGATTTTCTTGAATGAGAACCATGGTGCGTCTCCGGCCAGTGGCTTGTAACACATGTGGCCACCCTGCTGCTGGAGCGTCCCAGAGAAATGAGTGCAAAAACGTAATTGGTTGTGTTTTCTTTCCTTTTCTGTTTCCTTGCAGTGTTTGAAGGGTGATGATGCTCCAGTAATTTTCCCTGCTCCATTCGTTGGCATCGCTTTGCTTTCCTTCCAGGGAAGATCGTTCTGCTTGTGATCCTGCTGAGGAAAGAGACTCCGATGGACTTACACCGGGCAGCGTTCAAGATGGAGAACTCACCCTATCTCCCCAACCCACTGGCCTCCCCAGCACTGATGGTTCTTGCCTCCACAGCCGAAGCCAGCCGTGATGCTTCCATTCCCTGCCAGCAGCCAAGGCCTTTTGGGGTCCCCGTGTCAGCAGATAAGGACGTGCATATTCCCTTTACCAATGGCTCATATACTTTCGCCTCCATGTATCACCGTCAAGGTGGGGTGCCGGGAGCATTTGCAAACCGTGACTTTCCTCCATCATTGCTTCACCTCCACCCCCAGTTTGCACCCCCCAACCTGGACTGCACCCCAATCAGTATGTTGAACCACAGTGGTGTTGGGGCTTTCCGTCCCTTTGCATCTACTGAAGACCGGGAGAGCTACCAGTCAGCCTTTACTCCGGCCAAGCGCCTGAAGAACTGCCATGACACTGACTCGCCCCATCTGCGCTTCTCGGACACTGATGGGAAGGAGTATGAGTTTGGCACACAGCTCCCTTCCAGCTCCCCCGGCTCCCTCAAAGTTGATGATACGGGGAAGAAGATCTTTGCAGTTTCTGGCCTCATTTCTGACCGTGAGACCTCATCCAGTCCCGAGGACCGAAGTGACAGATGTAAGTACCTCTGTTGACTTTTCTTTAATTGTGCCTCATGGAGATACTCAACAGGTGATTGTCCTGCAGTGCTGTGATACTTGCTGGAGGTGGAGGCAAAGCAGCCTTTCCTGCCTGCCAAGCTCAGCCATGCAATATTGCCTTGTTCTCCTGAAAGGACGTTGACAAATTTTAAGGTGAGATGCTCTCGAAGGAAACCTTCCAGCACGCAGCTGGAGAGGCAATGTTGACCATGCAGAAAGCCGACCATGCCACAATGTGAGGCTACAGGTGCTGGTACATGGTACGTGTATAAACAGGGATGCAGCTGGAGTGTGTAGCCAGAAACTTTGCCAAAGCTTGCATCCACCATATGCCCCCTGCTTCTTCAGGTGTTTGTTTCTGACCTTTTCTTCATGTACACCATTCTTACAGCAAATGCATCACCATCAGGATTCATGCCTTCAGTTAGGACAAAAGTACCTTTTCCTCTGGTTAACTTAAGAATATTTCTGGCCACTGAGCTCCCTCTTTAAGAGATAAACCAAAATTGTTCTTACAATTCAGTAAGTTGTTGCATCATGTGCTGTCTCTGAGTGTTTCCTCCATTTGGTGCCCTTTGAAAGGTGATGTGCCTTTCTGCAGACCAATGATCAGACTGAAGGAACCCAGTCCACTTGCTCATGACTGAAACTCAGTGTTCTCCTATCACCTTGTCCCTTGTGGTGTTGCCTACATAGAGAGGCAGAGGTGTCTTTCATGAAGGACAGGCTTCCAGGTTTGCGGAGCTGGGAGGTGACCCACGATGGGGAGTGGTCTGGAGGCAGCAGAGTGTAGTACCCTGAGGAAGAGCACTAGCACTAACTTATGATTAGAGTTTTCCTGTAAACCAGAGATGTAGATCAAGGAGTGAGTGGTTTGCTTTACACATGGGCCCCTTTGTTCTGGTAAATTTTCTTCCTAAGAAAGAATTTTATTATTGTTGTTGTTATTATTATCACTTTTTGTAAAAACAAAAACCTCTGCACCATTCCTTCCTCTCCCTTTCAGACGAGATTTTTCTTCTCCCCTTTATGATACCGAGGAGAGTAATAGAGACATTGTGGCTCTCTCTCCCCTGTCGGCGCTGCTTCCTCAGGCTGTCTCCTTGAATTAGGCACTGTGCTAACTTACCAGCACTAAAAGGCATCTGCCTAAACCCAGCGTACCTTTTCAATAAAAGTCATCATAAAATCAACCTGCCTTGTAAATCCATCGCTCTTTGGTTTTGAAATATGCTGCAAGTGTGTCTTTTATGTTGGTGTTTGCAGGGGTAGGACGATTCCCACTGAAGGCAGGAGCCATGTATTTCTTGGAGTACCGATGTGATCTTTTATCTCTCTCCCCTGTCTCCTTCTAATCCATCCCACACCGTGCTACTTTTTGTGCCACAAGTTCCTTTCATTGTTCAGCATCTCCTCTCCCTCCTTTTGGGTCCATAGGGGAAGTGGCTGTAGGTGAGAGCGCATGTGGATGTGTATGTCTGTAAGCTGGTAATATAATTATCCATGGGGGAGGCAGGTGAGATGGCAAGGCTTAGAAACGTCTTTGTTGATGCTCTTTCCCTTATTGATATAACCTGGCTATGAAAATGATGCTTGCTTGAAAGAGTACTCTGGGAGATAGTGGTGAAAGAGTGGGTCCGCTAGCTAAATGAATTTAGAGTGCATCAGCTGGATCTTGCTGGCAAAATCCTGTCAGATGCCCCATTTAAAGAATGTAAATTTAAAGAAGTAAATCTGTTAAATGAATTAGACCACATGGAGCACAGCTGCAGACAGACAGACACGTCCACATGCACCACTGTGCCTTGCCTTTGCCAACAGCGTGTGCCGAACATGGGTCCACTCCTTCCTAGGAGCAGACAGGGCTTTGCACAGGCCTGTGTGAGAGGCAGGCAGGGTGACACCAGCTCCTGGTGCCACTGCCAGTGCTGTGGCTAGGGACTTGCAAGGGAAAGGAAGCAGAATATAAACTTCACAGGCAGCTTGGAAAACTTGGGCAGAAGTGGAAGGCGTTTTGTTGTATTGTTTTTGTTACCCGTGTTGTTAAATTTCTTTAACATGTTTTGCTCCGCAGTAGAGCTGAGCAAATGCAACATCCCTGATATTTCATCAACATTAAAATTCTTCTGTAACTAGCAGGACAGTGTACACTAAATATGTCTGTTGGCTCTGTATCATATTCCCATCACATATAGATAGTGCACCATGGAAACTTCGCTTCATTAATGTGGCGAGTTTATTTGGTGTGTGCATACACACGTATGGGTGTGTTTGCTGGAGGTTGAGAGAATGAGTGGCAGAGCTTTTTAGGGGATCCTAAAGATCTTTGATGTTGACCATCAGAAAAGAAAAACTTCCACAGTGAGGAATTTGAGCGATCACAGTTTGCAGATATAATGGTGATCCTGTTTTGTATTAACATTTGCATATATATTTTTGGAGTTTCTACATAAATCTGTACTCGAGGGAGTTTGTTGTCTCTGAGAAGTTTTGTGGATTCCCTGTGTAATTATTATATATAACCCTCTGTAAAAGCTGCCTTCTTTTGCTCCTGTTGGAGAATCTGTTGCAGGCAGGTGGCTGTAGCTTCAAGGTTAAAATATAATTAGGCTTTTCTACAACTGCGAGCAAAAATTGTAACATTTTCTTAGATCAGCAACACCTTTCCATGTCTAATGAGTGCTTTTCAGGTTTGCAGAGCTCAGCTGTTTTGTTGTATATTTCAGATTGCTGAAAGGGTTTGTGTTACATGGAAGCTGAGTTACTATGATTGCTCTGCGTAATCTTCTGCTCCACTGCGCAGAAGCCTTTTTTTGAATAGCTCATTAAGATATTTGTTTTACCCCATAGCTTCAATGGTGATTTTCTAGGAAACTTCCATTAAAAAAAAATCAATCATTGAGTTTTAATTTTCCTGAAAAATAGGTTTATGCTTGAAATAATTTGCCACAAAACAAAATTCAAAGTCAGACATTTCTACCTCAAAGAGTGTCGGGAAGATGCTTTTTTAGTCCTCTGCATCATGGAAAGAAAGTCTTGGCCTGTTTTCACCAGTGGAGAAAATTTGCAGAATTCTGTAAAATTATTTGGGATATGTGCTAGTATATTCCATGTTAGTACCTGGCCTCATAAGATATGTGTTTGTGCTCAGCCTTTTGGGTGAACCTTTACTTACTTTTAAAGCAGAGTGTTGCTTGGACCCATACCCTGCATCCCACAAAGGGACAGTATCTCCTTTGGGGTGCATTTGAGTGGGATTGTGCTCTTCATTAATCATGGAATTGGGCTGAGATGTCTGCATTTAGATAAGTTGTCTCTTGCTGTAAAATGGGACATGTAAAACCCAGGACATCCAGAGCAAAGAAGTGTACAGGGAGCACGTAGAAAAGTGGAGCCTTTTCAGGGAGAAGCAGACATATCATGTACTGGATGGGTCCATTCCCTTAGGTGCTTACTGAGAGAAGTAATGCCATTTGTTAGAGTCTAGGAGCTTCTTGTAAAGCATGTGTTAAAAGACACTGGAAGACATATTTTATGGGTTTCCTTTAATAAGCGTACAATAATTGAGATTCCTAGAAGGAGTGGAAATAAATGGCATGTTCCTTTCTGCAAAAGAGATCTATAGCCCTATTTTAAAATCAGAATGAAAAATAAAGATTCCTGGTTTTGGTCTTTACTTCCAATAAATTCTGTCCTAGTGCCCTTCCGTATCCAGTCACCATGGCATTGCTTTCCCACAAAGTGACAGGCACAGGTCTGTGCTGAAGCTGGCACCTCCTGGCAGAGAACTGGACCTTGTCAGAGCAAACACCTCTGTCATTCTTGCTGGGCTGCCCATGCCCTCAGTCTCCTTGGGATCACAGAAGATGGTTTCCCATTGCTGTCTGCTGCTTGATCTCCATCACATGTTGTCTGTGACTTCTTCTGGAGCACAGGCCAAGGTGTGAAGATGCTCCTCTACATCCTGGACACTGATTCTCTTTCCAGCCTCTGGCCAGAGCCTGTGTCTCCAAGTCTCTCCCAAAACTCTCCACGTCTCAGTTTCTCTGCTCCTGCTGATGGCTCATGCCCAGCTCCTGGTGTGCCTTGAGAATGAGCGATTGACCTGGGAGCAGGCTGGGATCCTTTGGGATCATCTCTTCATCCCTTGGGTGTGCTGGGTATAGTGGGGGTGGCTCTATTAACATTATCTGATTACTATTACTTTTTATAATTATATTTAACCTTGGTTATGTGGACACAGTTTGTGCTGCAACTGGTTTCTTTTCTGTAGGAGAAGTTGTGCACCATATTAGTGAGCCTTTGTTCCACTTTGGGATTTTAAAGAACATCCCTAGCATGGAGTTAATTTTCGTTTTGAGGCAACTGGTTTGTTATTGATCAAATGTAAATTGCACTTCAGGTGATGGACATCAGGGCTATGATGACCACAGCATGAATTCCTGAATAATGTGGTGCTTTGGAAATCAGGTTGAGGACTGTTTGTACAGTCACCCACCCACTCAGATATACATGTGTTGGGATTTGTGTTTATGGGCTGGGACTTGTGTAGAGAGCCGTGTGTGTATATGTACCTGTGCTGGAGGGAAGAAAGGTTTTTATTCTTACATTCTGTGGCAGAAAAATGGGTTGGATGAGGAATGCATGCATGCACGTATCCATCGCTCACAACTCTTCCCACTAGGATGCACCACTTCCAAGGCTGGTAAAATTTGGGGTCTGATGTGAAGTGATGCTTTGTTGCTAATAATAACTAGCCGTGACTATGGGAAATTGCAAGCTTAACTCTGCTTATGAAATAATGAAATAAATTGAGTGGAATGTTTCTTTCTGTTGTGCAGTGCCTTGTGTGATGTAGGAAGAGTGGAGGAGAAATAGTGGATTTTCTGAAGGGGTGGACAGGCAGATGGGCAGTAGCAGAGATGATGGCCATGCATCCAGCCCTGTTGCATCACCAAACCACGCCATCCTTGTGGATTGAGGTGTGCTGCATGGAGGAAGGTCTTAGAGCACACAGTGATCCCCTCCTTTTGCTGCTTTTCTGGCAACAACCTTCCTGCTCCCTCTCCAAACTGTTGCCGAGACTCTTTTTCCATGCTGTTCGGCTTAATTGTCTTGTCGGGATAAAGAAATGTTTGAACAGTTAAAGAGGGGAAGGGCTGGATGGGAGCAGCCCCTGCCGGCTGTGGGGCCATCTGGACTGCCTTGGATCTGCCGGTCTCCAGTTTATATTTCTCTTTCTGTTATTTGGGGCTATCTGGCGCACTCGGAATACCTAATCACTATGGTGAGAGGAGGGATAGGGCTGCCTCCCCCGCCACCCCTCCGGCCTCCCCTTCCCATCAATTGTCATGCAGAGCCCGGCCGGGGGCTGCTCCTCGCAGCCCTCATTTGCTGTCCTCTCCCGCTCTCGGCAGAAGGATGGCTTTTAATTGATCGTTTGAGGGGGAGGGCTGGGGCTGTTTTCTCCTCCAAAATGTTTCCCCGCGCAGCCGCTGCCATCCGGCCAGCCTTCATGTCGTCTCAGCCATGCCAGCGATGCCTCCTGCCCTTTCTCTTCCTTTTTGGACTCCCCGGGAGATGGTGTCAGGGCTTGTAACCACTGTCCTCGGAGTGCTGAACAACACCGAAATGTCATATTTATCCATCTCCTGCTGGAGGGATGGGCACGGACGCAGTAAATATTTATCACTCTTCTGCCCTGTGTATCTGGATACTGGCAGGAGGGTATTTATTGTACAATCGCAGGGCAAACTCCCCACCTTGTTCGGTATTTCCCATCAAAACCACGGCCCTCAAACCACTGGCCAAACCTTGCTTTTCGAGAAGGAATGAATCACATTAAATCTTCAGCCCCATCGATCAGACTTGGCTGCTGTCAGAGAATTGCGGCAGAAGTGCAGGCAGACTTGGCGGCTGCCGTGCTGTGCTGGGGATCGGGAATCCTGACCTCGGGCATAGCTTGGAGTCACAGTTTCCCGATCCCTAACGGGGGAGTAGTGATACCTCCCTCACAGCGGAGTGTGCTGCTTTGATATCTTCTGACAGAAGACACTAGGCAAGGGCAAAGTATTAGTATTATTAATATAGTACAGTTAGTAGAATATTATGAACTATTATAAATCATTACTGCTAAACTACAGTTATTAAAGGAAATGACCAAAGTGCACTTTGTGAGCCAGGATCTCTGACAGTTAAAACATTGTTTTATTATTTTACTTGCTAACTTGCAAAATTCAAGAGTTAGCAACAGTTTCCTCGTTGATTGGTAGCAATTGCATAAGGAATTGGGAAACGTGAGGGGGAATGGGCGAACATTTAAGGAGAGAGAGAATGAGCCCTACTGCCTCTGTGATTTATTTTTCTTTCTTTGATATTTTGAAGGTCTCAAAGGAAAGAGACCTACTCAGGCACGGGTCTAATCCTGCTCTGTAGGAGTGAAAGTGTTCAAGACAACGAGGTCTTAATGTTTCTGAAATTCCCCAGTGAAAAAACTAGAAGTGAAGGTGTTTGTGAATCACTGCTGGTTGTTATTTGTTTGATATCATTTAGACAAGTCCCATTAAATGCTAGCAGCAGATTCATTTTTCCCTCTTTGTTTGCCTTCCAAGGAGCAGAAAACAGACATAATTATATTTTACGTGAGCTGTAAGATTTCCTCTCATCTCTTTTTTTTCTGGCTAATATCTGCAGCTATAAAATAAATTCCATTTGTGCATACATGGTGTTAGACTGAGGTAAATAACTGTCATCTAAAATCTGTCTAACCTTAATCTGCATCAGGAGCACTATACAGAACTGTACCCATTTGTATAATATTAAGTGTTATTTTTATTATGTATTTCTAATGCAAATTCATAGTGGGAGCAAAGTTGTTTTCTTTTAATACCATATTCCAAGAAAAGCAGACACCGAAAGCAAATTGTGACGATTTTTATCCTGTGGTTCATGTCACTGATGGTCTTCTATCATGTCAATGTGCTAGATAGCCTGTGAATGTTTCACTTCTCTTCAGGATTGAATAGCAGATCTGGGCACTTCTGAGGACATTTTTCAGTTATGCAAAGCAATTGAAATTCTCTGGAAATAATGGATTTCTATTTGAGAAATCTAATGTAGGATCGGATTCCTATACAGCACGCTCTGAAAAAGGGCACGTGCACTTTTTGTAGACGTACACATGCAAACTGTATTCTGTCTTTCTTCCCTTTCATGCAGCCTTGCTGTTTGCCTGCTTGGCTCTGCTGGCCTGAGTATAGATACTTACAGGTTGCAGACATTTGTGGCAAATTCATCACCCTGAATTCATTTTCTTTTTACAACTTAGTGTTGAATTATTTTCTTGTTGCTGCTCGGGTATTGGGTATTTGCTGGCCAGACTGGCATCCCTTCTCTAGGACTCAGCCCTCAAGTCAACCAAAGCTCTGGCTGAAGAAGTACTGCTGAGTTTGGTACTATCTGTGTCTGTCCTCTTTTTTGTCCTGTCTTTTAAAAACGTGGATAGTGGCTGTGATAATCTGGGAGATCTTCTTTGCCATCACTTTCTCCTCTCCTTCGACCATTTACTGGCATCTTGCATTGCAGCAGTACCCTGAGCAACAGAACAGAGGGAAAATAAATGTTGGGGAGGAGCAAGGCAAGGATTTATTGTCTTAAATGCAGATAACATGGCAGGGAGACCTAGTGACAGTGAAACTGCTCACGGAGTTCAGGTATGGGACACTTTCATTATGTTTTTCTTCACTTGCGACATAGTTTCTAATCAGTATTGTTTCAAAACCTTCCTTTTTCACTACCTTGAGGCTGAGAACAGCTTTCTCACTGAATTGCAGAGCAAGAATGTGCTTTGCACTTTTTTCTTTTTTATGAATATTGGGATGTTCTGCAGTGGAAAAAGAAAGGCATCAAGTGTCTCTGGATATCCCTAAAATGAAGAGCTGGAAACTGTGTCCTTGCTTTCACCTAGCAGTACTGATTCTTAGGAACTGTCTCTCACCAAAGTACCAACATTAAGTTTTTAATTTGGAAAGACCCAAGAGCTTTCACGTGTGAGCTTTTTGCTCATGCAATCCTGCAGTCTTACCTGGGCTTTTTAGATGTGCAGTGCCACAGTCGTGAGAGGGTAAGGGTGGCAGGACACATCCAGCTGCAGCTGCTGGGCTGGCTGGCACGGCCGGCTCCCCGAGCATGGGCTTGTTCCTTGGGAGGCAGGTGAGTGCTTCACAGTGCTTGTATGAAAACTAAACCAGAAGGCACCGGGCTTCACGTGACAGCCTTCCCAAAAGCAGTTGGGTTTGTAAACAGAGCAAAAAGTAAAACTCAGGGGACTGCCCTGATGGACCCATTTCTTTCTATTGGGATTTCTGGTGCTTTGATTTAAATTAAGATCTTTTTATTTAAAAAGGACTCACCCTTTTAATCTGATTTTTATGTTGTTTTCCTGCACTTTAGGAAACAACTTGCAAAGCCATTTACAATGTGAAGTTGTCTGTCCTGTAACATCCCTTACTATAAGGAGGCATAGGATAATCATCCCTCATTGCAGAGAGCCTGCTTTGGCAGTTGTGCTGGGATGGGAAAAAACCTTGTACCAGGTTACAGCTCTGCCTTGTCTTCCAGCCTGGCTTTCAATACTGAAGATTTCTTTTGGAGGTTTCTGTTCCAGTCTTGTTTGGGGGGACAATCCATAAAATTCCCTACCAGAGGCCCCGCTCCAGCCCCCCTTGCTGTTCAGGGTGTGATGTGAGGGTGTTTGTGAGTGGGAGAGGAGGAGGGCTCAAGGGGGTGAATGGCACCCTGGGTGCTGCACCTCAGGCTGGGTGAGTGAAAGCCTTATCAGGGTGGCCTGGCTGTGCTGCAGCAGAGCCGCCCCGCACCCAGCCCAACCTTTGGCCCAAGCAGGCTGGAGGGAACCTTGTCTCCTTGTTGCTGTTTGCAGTGTGGAGGATCTAGCGACGTCCTGATGGCTGTGGATGCGTGGAAATCCTGGGTGTTGGGTATCAGCAGAGGTCAAAGGGATCCAAATGTTGCAGCACCGTTGAGGGGGCTGCAGAAACTCACTTCCTTCTCTTGTTTATCCACTTCCTTGCAAACCAGCCTCACTTCACTTTATTTCTAGTGCTGTAGGTGGGAGATTAGCCTCCAGCAAAGTTCTTAGCCAGGGTGACAGCTTCTGCCTCCTGACCACTTGTCTTCAGCCTCCCTGAGGAGACAGTTTGACCACTGGCTTTTTTTTCTTACTGGGGAGATGAAGGAGCAATCAGTGACCTGGCTAACCCTGCACAGAGCACGAGCAGAGGAACTTAATGGTTACAATGAAAAAGTTGCCAGCCTGAATGGATTCATACATCAGAAGGTGCCCCTTAGATGGTAGAAGGGGAGAATGGGCAGCCGAACACTTATAACCCTTTGCCCTTAGATTTGCACTTTGCTCAGCACACAGGACAGCTGGTGTTGCTTCTGCCATCTCTGCTTCTGGGGACTGGTTGCCGCCGTCTGTGCTGCTCCTTCCTTTCTGCATATTTGGGTTCACGCACAAAAGTATTGCTCCTGAAGCACTGTTCTGGTTATGGAAAAGGGAACGTGATGGGCAGCCTGCCTTCACTCGAGATTTGGGGTTAACGTGTTCAGGGAAGCTGTGTTGAAGGCATTGGGAGGTTCAGTAGTGTGGGAAGCAGGGTGCCTGCAGACCAGAAATTTAATGTCAGCAAGAGGTGTTTGAGAGAGTGTGAAGTAGAAAAATGCTGTGAGTTATTTCTGTTTTAATTTGGCCAATGTGTTGTGTCCAGTCCCACATTTGGTCCAGGACTGAAATAAGTATGATGGTATTTGGATCAGGGCTAGGATATACTGGAAAAAGTAAGCTATGAAAGTCTGCAGATCTCTGTCTCCATTAGACAGAAGTAATGTTCCCACCATCTCATTATTTTCCTCTCTTAAAATGAAAACAATGCGTTAACTGTGGAAACAGGGGAGGATTGTGTTAGAGCAGGACAGAGCTGGGCGGAGAGAACTTGGATTGGTCTCACTTGTAACAGAGATGTCACGGGTGTAGAAGGCTGGGGAAGCTGTGTATGGTCCGGATCAGGCCCGAGGTTTATGGCACACCTCAAGGAAGAAGGGACTTTAAACTAAAAAAAAAAGCTTCACATTTGGTCATCTCTTCAGGAACACTGTGAGGACACAATGTGCTCTTGAGCACACACATCTTGCACGTGGGCACCTACCCCGGGAAGCGGGCACATGTTGGCAGAGGCTGAGGAAGCTTACAATGTCAATGAAAAACATCTGTGTGTGTGTTCTCCCAGATGTTGCCAGTTGTGTCTGGGTTGTTAGCCGCACCTGGGCAAAGAAGGAAAGGAAATCCCTGGGTGGTGTGATGGATTTTGCAGAGGACAAGGCAGTTAGACACCACTTGCTGATAGTCTCACTGCTATGTACTCAGGGGGTTTAGTGACATTTGGGCTATCCAGGACCCACACTTTTCTGCATCTAAAGAAAGGTGTTATCAACTCATCACATAACGATTCTTTTAATTTTGTTTCACATTCCTAGCTTTGACTAGTGGGGGGACACATTTATTGGCAGACTGAGTGTGCCTAATCCTCGCAGCCATGCAGAGCAGGAAGAGGGAAGGGCTGCCTGGGCAAAGCCCTGAGCATAGGTTGTGCTTGTGCTGTGGACTCTATTGACCTTGGACAAGAAGAGTACTTTCTCATCACTCATCTTTAAAGCAGGGGTTATGATATTCCCCTGCTTAGGGTGGTTGTGTTCCTGTTTCAGAGCTGTTCAAGTCCTAGAGCAGTAATCGTGGTACCCAGATTGAAAAGGCTGCTTGGGGGGAGGGATGGAGGCATGTTTAATAAACATGATAATTGCGATTTTTTTCCGAAGAAAGAGTTGCCAAATGCGTTTGTTTTTTTTTTTTTTTTTTTTTTTAATGAAACTTGGATGAACAGCTGAAAGCAGTGGCTAGGAACAGTAAAGAAAGAACTGAGGGGGAAATATTTGGAGTAAGGTAGATAAAAGTGAGAGATAAAAGAAATAATGCAGGGAAGGATGAGTAATCAACATTCTTGGAGTTGAAGCGCAAGCTCTGGCTTCCTTCCTGAGCAGTAAAATAAAATTAAAAAAAAAGTCTTTAGAACAACAAAACTCTGGACGCACTGGTTTCCTTCCTGACAGGCCCAGCCTGGTGGTGTTTCGATGAGTCCTCATTGGCAACCAAGGCTGATCTAAAGGCCAAAGGCAGAAAGATTGGGGGGAAGGGAGAGGGATTTAACTCTTTGAGCTCTGCTGGAAAATCAGAGATCTCCTGCTTTATGTGAGTTCCTTTTGCCATTGCTGGAGCAGAACAGTGTTCACTGTGGTTCAGAGATGTGAGAGGTGGTGGGTACATTTACCTAGGTATTTGGTCATAGTCAGATGTTATAAAACAAAAGTGAGCATTTTTAACCTTTGTGGATAAAATTCCTAGGACTGTGAGAAGTACAACATGACACAACAGCACCAATGAACAACATGGGAGTGGACTGGCGACTTTGAGTAGGAAGCCCTGACATGCTCCTGTTGCCATCTCAAGGATGCTCATTTTATTCAGAGCGCTCAGTTTACAGTAAAGTGCTGTTCCAGTGTCTTTGCACACTTCCTGGCTGGGAAGGAGGTGCTGGGTGCAGGAGAGCCCATTGTGCCCCAGAGGCTCCGGGCAGCTTGCAAGGAGCTGGGAACGTGGGAGGGGAGGCTGTGTGTGTGCTAGACAGGTTGAATGGCTGGGGCAGAGCTTGTTTTGCAACTAACTCTCTGAGCCTCGCCGCTCTCTGCAGGGTTCCCCTCTCTGAAAGGTCGAAGCTACTTCTTAATTCTCAGCAGCTGACAAAATATTTATTTTCAGGTACTTAAAATATTATAATTTGAAGTGGAGTCCAGGGCCCTGGAGCAGAGCTTTTGTACTAACAGCTTCAGTGAAATGCCTTTTTCCTTCTACAACTTGCCAACAAATGCTTGGAAAATAATTGTGGGACAGTCATCCCTTTAGTGAGCAGATCAAGAAGATTTGAGACTTGCCAGAGACTTTCAAAGGACAGGCCAAAGGTTCAAGTTGTTGCCAGTTCTATTTGTCTTAGCCTTTATACTTACTTTTGTGTCATTAATTTCGTCAAATGTCTGTGGGTAAAAGGCACTCAGCAGGCTACTGCTTTTGCTGAGCTCTCTGGGTGTACTTGGACACCTCTTGGGAAATAAGCCCACCTTTTTGTTTAGGGAAAGAGATTAATCCCACCACGGCTGTAGCAGAGGGAGGCTTATCCACTAACCTGACATGGAGACGGTTGCACTGGGGGAACAGGACCCTGGTGTCTTTTCTGCAGGCCTTTTTAACTGGTTTTGGCAGAGAGATGTGCATATGAATGATGCTGCCTCAGTGGTATCATACCTACAGCACCTATAGAGATCTGCAGAAATAAAGTGCCACACTTGAACTTTGTGGAAATTACTGAAATGAAGGTTCAGAAAGAAGGAAAGGTGTGCAGAGACCAGGTGGAGGGGACCTCAGTGCCCCGGGTCCTGTTCCTGGCCCTGCTGTTGGGTCCTCAGGATGATCATCTATGTTTTGGTTTGCAGGTCGTTCTGTTGTTTTGGTAGGCAGGGCATCACTGTTGAGCTCTTTGCAAAGGCTGTTTTTACTAGATTAACAGCTCTGTTGGCACCGTCCTCTCCTGGGGGCCGTGCGGCAAAAAAAGCAGGGAGGAGGCTGTTTTCTCAGCAGGATCCCTGCAGGCAGAGCTTCCCTGCCCTTCTCTTCTGCTCTTGTGCCGCAAACCTCTTTCCTTGGTGCTCCCATCACGACCTGCATTCTGACAGCTGCTTTCCTACCCTTTTTGCCCCAGTGCAGCCGGCCAAGCACATTAATTTTTCGGCAGAAGTGTTGTAATAATTAGGCAGCGCATCGGAGGGTTTAGCAGTACTTAACCAGATGTGAGAAGACTCATCCCGTGGTCCCTGCTCTCTTGCTGGGCTCCAGCCAGCTGCCTTTTCCCGCCTGCTCAGGTTGCCTAGAAAGGGCTGTAGGAAATCTCCCGGCTGCCCTGGCTCCTCTTGCCTCTCTTCTTATGTTAAACACTCATTTGTAAAGGAGAAAGAGGGAGGGTGGAAATCCTTGGGCTGTTTGGGAGAAGAGCAGCAAAGAATTAAAAGCAGACACCTGCAGCGCTTGGATTTGAGATCTCCACCATTAACTCTTCCCAGAGCAACCTCCCTCAGGCTTGTGCCCCATCTCTTGGTGCCAGGCCGGATGCCATGGCAAGATGCAAGGGCTGGAGTGGTTGGTGCTTCTGTCCAGGGCTCTAGTTCACTCCTTGTTATATATAATGTCCATCAAGATTCATATGTATATATATGTAAAAATATAGTATCTCTTTATATATATGAAAAATCTCCATCTCCTCTGCCTCAATTTCCCTCCTTGCCCTGTGGGGTGATACTGTTTTCCTGTACACTGTGATCTATAAGCATTTATGCACAAGGCAGTATTATTATCACTAACATGGTTATAAAACAAGGTTGTAGTAAACTGTATTGTCTGCCTAATCCATATTAATGGAAAAAACTGTTGGAGACAGGATATTGGCCTGGATGGCCCGTGGATTAAGTCATTCTGACAATTGTTACTTTTCTATGGTGAAGTTTTATAAATACGCACTTACACCATATATTATGTTTAAGAAAATCTATATACAACCTATAGGTTTATGGTTATAAAGAGAAAAGATGTATTAAATCAGCAAGACCAAGGGAGCAGACATAGATATAAAAATGATACTGTATTATGCTGGAACTTATTGAAAATCCCAGCGCATCTTTTTTATGTAAATGGTAAATTCTTTTCTATGTTCTGAATATGTTTCTTAATGTATGTCACGTACCAGAATAGTAACATGGACACAGTTGCAAATACGGTGTGTGTTTTATTGTGAGTATTATACTGCATAGCAGAATGAGGGTGTTGAATGCTCCAGTCAGTTATATACAGCTGTAAATGGGAGCTACCTGCTGTTCTGTATACAGCCAGCTGCATATTTATTAGTAAATACCAGTCTAGGTAAAATAAAAATAAAACAGGAAGTTGTATTAAAGACTTCAAGGTTTAAAACTAGTTTGCTCAAAGCTCTTGGGATCCCACTACAGGGAATGGTCCTGCATTTTCCAGCATTAAGTCTTTTCCATCTGATTTTTCTTGTTCTGTGAATTTGAAAGCCTCTGCTGAACTCCCCCTTCTCATCAGTTTGTGGAATAATTCATTAGTGTTTCAAAGCAGGGTAAAGATTGAGTCTGGGGCTGGAGAAATCACAGAGTGGCTCCCTCCCTGGTGCAGCTCCAGCTGAACATATTGGAACCATAGAGTCATTGAATCATTTAGGTTGGAAAAGACCTCTAAGATCATCGAGTCCACATCTGCTGCTAAACCATGTTTCCAGGTGCCACATCTACATGTCTTTTAAATACCTCCAGGGATCAGAGTTGCTCTGAGGGTTGAATTACTGGGGACCTGGGGCTACGTTACACACATGTGTGCACGTTGTACATAGAGCACGGGGTGGTCAATGCCTGCAGCAGGAGGGCTGGGTTGCGAGAGGAAAGCAAAGCCCATATTTTCTGGGGTGCCTGTGGGCTTTCCGACTGACAGGCACTTCAGAGATTAAGGTACCAGGGTAGAGCATGGGTTCCCAAACGAGCGATGGCTCTGAAATACCCGAGTGTTTGACCTAGAGGGAGCTCTCTTACATGAAGAATGAGACTTGGCACAGCCTGCCTGAACCGTTTTTAGCGTCTGTATCTTCAGCAAACTTCTGCCTTCTGCATCCTCAGCTTGCACTGCTGGGTACAGCATTTACCTGAGAGAGGTACAGAGGCTTGGAGAAGACCTGTGGGTAACTTCTGTGGTCCCAGCTCTGCAGGGGCCAGAGCCTTGCTCATTCTCCAGAGTTTGCTTCTTGTGGAAGTTGATGGAGATTTCTTCTGACAACAGAAGTTCTTCTATTTTTCCTGCTCTCAAGCAGCACCATCACACCTCACAGATAAGTCATGACTCTTGGGGTGTCAGACACCTGGTGCCTTCTCTGCCAGAAGGAGGAGGGGTTCCTTGGTGACGAAAAGTCTTTTGTTGGCTGCTGAGGATGCTGTTAGCAGCCTGCATCACTATGGAGGTATTTATGTCATGGTCCTGGATGGCTCAGTTTCTCCCTTGAGATTTCTCCTTTTAAACGGCTTCATCTCCCCTCATCCTCCTTGGGGTAGATTCATCTGCCTGAATACAAATCCATGATGTTTTGGGGTTAGATGAACTGGTATTTCCTTCCTTGGAAGTTAGGAGATGTTGGAGGTGATAGAGATGGATGATGCGAGGGTTCTTCCCCAGACCCCAGGCAGATCTGGCTCCAATCTGTTGCAAGCCCTTGAAATTCCACCCATCCTGCTCCTGATGGGTGCAGAAACTCACAGCCCCAGGACAGCCACAACACATCAGTGAGAGGCATGACTGAGCTGATAAGGAGCTACAAGCCTGGTGTACCCCTTGCACCAGGGCAGAGGGGGTGTGCCTCTCCAAAGGCAGCAGGTGTAGCTCTGCACCTCTAGGCCATCCACTGATTTAAGAGTAAAAGAACAACTCACTGAAGAAACTGCTGGGACAGAGGTCTTAGAGAGCTCACAGTGCCTGAGAGGTCACTTAAAAAGAGGACCGAATAAAAGCAGGATGGTACAATTCTTTCTGGGTCCAGAAAGCTGCTGTCTGGAAGTGAGGGGCCCAAAACAACAGCTTCATGGTGCAAGGGTCAAGCTGGAGGGATCAAGATGCTGCCCTGATCCTCTATCCCATCCTTGAGTAGTCCAGGTCCCCATAAGGCTGGGTTCAGCCTTTTCAATACCTGGCTTGCAGGGTTGAGGCGATCCTTCTGCAGCCCCACTGCCTGGTGGCTGGGCTGCTTTAAAGGAGGGCTGCTGAGAGGCAAAGCAGGAAGGGAAATTAAGGACAGATGGGGGAGGACAACGTGTATTTTCTTTTTCTTTTTTGGTTTTGTTGTTGTTGCTGTTGAACAAAGGAGTTTGGGGAAGGAAAGGGTGTGAGTGAGGATAAGGAGCTGAATGGGGAAGGTGGTTGGAGAGAAGAAATGAAGAACTAAAACACCTTTTAAATCTAATTTTTAAAGAAAGGCGTTGTGCTAACATTTCATGTGCATTCAGTTTGTAGTCTGGTCTATATTTTTCCAGACCAGGCAGGGAGAAGTGTGAGCAGCAGAGGTAGGAGAATTCAAACCCCCAATGTGGCTTGAAAAATGCCAGAGGAAAGTCAATGGGATTAGAATAAGTACTTTTTCTGGAGATGCCTTCTTCTCTGTGTCTCAGATGATGGCCATTCCTCCCATCTTGCTGTCCTTGCTTTGCTAGCTAGCAAACCATACCTGAGCCTCCATGATGCCCTTCCCCAAGTCGGCACAAAAAGATTATAGGAAGCAGCTAATTGCAAGGCTATCTGCCCTGGACTTCTAATGAGATTAGGGGATGTTGTGGAAGGGGAAGCTGGGCAATTCGGCACTGCCAGCTTTGGGGTCTCAGCAAATGTTTCTAAATGTCAGTAGTGCCCGGGCCTCTCTCCCTGTCCTGTTTCTGTCTTTGATGGGAGGAAGCCACTCAGTTGAGTACAGCTCTCATGAAATTAAACTCTGTAAGAGTCTGTCCAAGTGTGGTTAGAAAAAACAATCCATTACTGTAATGGTTAGCTTTAAAGGGGGTCTTTTCATCAAAAGTTTTTTCTTTAAAGGGGTCTTTTTCACTCTAGGAAGTGATGAGAGAGCTCAATAAGCTGTTCTTCAGGTCTGCTTCCCAAATATCAGACTGATGGTCCAGTCCTCGAAAATTCTGAAGTAGCAGCTATTAGATATTAAACTCTTGCAGGAAGAGGTCTAGATGCCCAAACTGTACATTTAAAATTATGCTGGTGTTGGTTTGATACTTATCCCACAGCTGTGGATGTGAACTGGGTTGTGAACTGTAGTGTTGTGGCACTGCCTATACAGGAACCTTGGTGAAGTGCCCAAGGTACCAACTATGGATGTCCCCATGCAACAGGAACCCAAGATGCTGCAAATGTATAAAATCAGGCTGATTCCCCTTAAATGAATCCACAGTGCTCTGTGTTGACACCAGTGACTGTCTCACTGTTCATGACATGGGAACGAGAAACAAACCAAAACACCGCCTTTATACCTAAAGATGCTAACAGCACAAACCAGGAGCTGCCTGTGGGGAAAAAAGAAAGGGCTTAACCCACAGTTTGTGAAACGAGAGCAGCTCAGGACACTGAAGTCAGGTGCTGGAGCCTTGGAGGTGGTGGGAGTGTCTGTAGAAACCGGTAACAGGAATGAAAGGACTAGGATGGAGGGAATCACTGTTTCAAACTGAGACTGTTTTCAGGAACAGTCCTGGAACTTGCGTGGCTCAAAGGAAGTATTGAAAGCCCTATACATATCTGTTGTATGTGTCCCTAATGAAACTGTACATGCAAATGAGGAGGCAGGTAGAGGATGGTGAGTGTGTCCTGAACATCCAGAGAAAGGCAAACAGGAGAATGTCTTTCTTGTCCCTCTAGGTCCAGTCTGACTTAAAGCAGTTGTCTACTACCTGGTAGCCCCTTTGGGCCCTTCTATGGTCCTCAGCATGGGACAGGAGGACTAGAGCATTCTCACCAAATGATTTTGAGAAAGCCTCCCTTTCTCTATATAGATATGTTTTCAGCTCTTACCTAGACTTTACACTTAAAACGTTCTGGCTTAGTAAGTCAGGAGAGATGCAACTTTGACTTGCCAGCTTCAGCTGTGATTTAAACAAGGACAGCACTTTAAAAATAAATCCTTTTTTCTCCTGATTCCTTAAGATACTTCCAGGTAGGGTGTGCTCACTGCTGGCTTAATGCACCAGTTTAAAGAGATAATTTTGGCCAAAACCACCCTTCTGTAGTAGCCTATAATTAGCAATTAAAGCATAAAAAATATTTCCATCAAGCGACTCCTAAATAAATGCTTGTCACTGGTGATCAGAGTTGGTTTATTTCTATGTGTGTTTTCCTTCCTTTTTTTTTGTATAACTTACAGCCCTGTAAATGCTCAGCAGCTGTTAATATGATTCTGTCGATACGTTTACCATGGTGATTTGGCTATATTTGGCGAGCGTGTGAAGAAATCACTCACCGGTTAGAAGAAGGAAAGACAAGCTGTCGATATCAAGGGAGAAATGCTAATAACCCCGGTGACAAATCATTCCTGAGAATCTCAAAGGGTTAAAAAAAAAGCAGCAGCACTTCCCGGAGAGAGGGGCCTTGTCGAGTGAAGGTGACTCATCCGGAGCTGCAGACACCAGCTGTCATCTTCAGCTCCTCCCGTGCTTAATCACTTCACTTTTCTAAAGAAATATTTTGTTCTAATTCAAACAGACCTGGGCTTGTTTGTTTTTTATGAATTATTTACTGGTGAGGAGAACCTCTTGAGATATCCATCTTCACTCAGAAATAAGTGGGCTCTCAGAGTCTGCTGCAACACTTTAAAGCACACAGTTCCTTCTGTGATGAGCTTTTCTTTTATATCTTAACATCCACTTAAAATTAAGAATAAACCCCAGAAAGTCAGCTCTGGACCTTGGACCATACTGGAGAAAATGCACACAGACTTTGGCCTCATCTAGTTGCTCTTTGCAAGGCATCCCTGCTCATATGTGTGGGGCAGTGATGCTCCAGGTGACCCCTGGGACTGCCACCAGTTTCCCAGCATGGAGGTGTAGATGTGCCCCCAAAACCTGAGTTGCTTCTAAATGCATTCCCATAGGAAGCATGAAGTCACTGTGCACAGAGAAAGTGCATGTAGGGGGCTTGTGTGTGCCCCTAACCCCTGTCTGGCCACTGACACCCTCCAGCTGAGTGATGTTTCTGTTACTTAATAAACCTGCAGCCAAATTCCACGTGGCTGTTCCTGACTTCTGCTCTTTGCACATTTATAACTCTTCCAGTGGAAAGAGGAGCTTGTATGATATTTTGCAGTCCCAAAAGGTCTGAAATAGCAGCCATGGAAGTAAATAAATGGAAAAATTTGCACTGACTGGACTGGGCATCAGATTAGTCCCTAAATGTTAGTTGATCTGCTTTGGGGTTATGACAGACAAATATTGCCCCAAGGTTACTGCTACAGGAATAATCGATCTACCTTGTCTTGGATATGTCTGCGCTGCTTATCATCACTGTAGTATCTAAGTGAGTGTTACCTCTCGGAAAGACTGTGCCTGACCAAATAAGTTGCCTTTTCTTTGTGTGGTCTGAGACCAGAGAGTGCAGTTTTCAGCTTATTTAAGATCATCTCTATTTGGCACTTATCTGCTCCACAGGATATTGCTACTTGACTGCAATGTCCTTATTACCTACATCTTATATTTATTTTAAAATTCTGGTTTTAAATTTATTTTTTACTAGAATAAATAGCATGATCTGTAAATAAATTACTTGATCCTCAAAACAATTTAGACAGACAAAGTGTCTTGAGTGTGATTTAGCTTGAGTGCTGTAAGACGCATGCTTATACAAGCTTCAAAATGACAGGAAAGATAATCCCATCAGGCAGTCTGTAAAACAGAACAAGCCTGGAGAGGGGCTTTCTTGTATACAATTACACTTAGAGACACAGGATGAGAAGGAAGGGGAGTCAGGACATGGGGAGGCTGAGAGAGGATGATGGTTGTGTCCTGGGCACTTACTTGCACTAGGGACCCTTCATGAAAGCCTCCACAAGCTATGGAAACTGGAAAGGAGGTAGACACATGACAATAGCTCTGGTTCCCCACCAGCATGGGTTTGGCTGAATGGTTTTGCACCAACACCAGCTGCAATGCTGGTGTATTGCAGACCTGGGAATGCCATAGGAATGTGCTGCATCCCGCAGTCTTTTCTCCATCCTATAAGTTATGTGCATTGGGGCATATTTTAGGCTCATTTCAGGGCTGCTCTTGTGTGAGCCAGAAGCCTACAGCCTGCCAGCTGCCCCTGAACACAAGAGACAAAAGTTCTCAAAAGTCTCCTTTGCCCTTACCAAAGTCAACAATATATTTGCTGTCGATTCCTTCCTTTTTTCTTTTTCCTTGCAGAAGACCCTTTAAAAAATGCTTTTTATAAGGGGCACTTTTGACACCCAACATCTTCTTCCTGCCTCCTTCTTCCCCCTCTTTCCTCCAGCCCACACAATCCGCCGGGTCCCTCATTGCTCCCACCCTGGTGCAAAGATAAGACATATGGGGTAAGAAGTCTGTCATACTTATTAGTGATGTGTAAGTTAGCAGAATTTAGGACTTTGGGGGGATTTTTGCCACTTACTATGAACTCTGGATCCTTCTGTTTACAAAGCAGCATCTGGTGGAAGGCACAAGATATAACTACTGAGGTTCATTTCTGAGCCAGTTTCTTGGCTTTTTTCTTACGTGAAAAGTTCCTGACTCCATGTTGATTTTCTTGAGATCATGTTTATTTAAATCAGGATAATAATCTTCCAAATATACCCTAAAATTATATAGCCATATAAATCCTGTCATAATACATTCAGTAAAACTGTCAGGTGATCATTCTTAATGTAAAATGAGACCTTTTCATTTTCATCCAGTCAGTTAGCACTAAATTAACTCCTTGGAGCAGGCTCAGTGTCATTCATTTGAGTAAATACCCCAGTTATTTATTGAATTACAGCATTGCTGTCTGTCTTGGGGCTGGGAGTGAGGGGCTCCTGTCCTATTCCCAATTCTGACACCAATTGGTCAGGAGGCTTGAAAACTTCAGTAACACCCACACAAACATTCATTTTGCTCTTAGTCTCGGTTGAGCCATGAGCTGATTCCCAATGACAGGTTCAAGCCATAGGCCAGTCTGCAAGTAGGAGTCCTGATAGCTCAGTGGCAGGAATTGTCCCATGCTGGCTCAGGTGCTTGAAGATGTGGGCAGGAACCATGTCTTGGCATGAGCTGAGGATGCTCTGCCAATGGGCTCCTCGGAGGTGGGTTCTGACCAGTTGGACTGCCCCTGTCCTCAGTCAGCTCACCTCAGAACATTTATTCTAAATGGTTGTTTTTCCCAGCATTTATGGTTCCCAACCAGGACAGGTCTTCTAAAGATCCAGTCAGGAACTGGTCTGTGCACATCAGGACCTCTGTTTCCTCTTCTTGGGATGGAAAGGTGCCAGCAGGTGTGTGGGAGATTTGCTATGGGGTTCACCATGCATGGCTGTTTGGAAGAAGCATTCAGACTTGTGTTGGAGTCCCAAAGGGCTGTCACTGAGATAAAGATCTTCAAAGAGCTTCAGCTCATACTTCAGTACGGTGGTCTTGAGTCACGCCTGATGCGTTACAGCCTCCTCTCTGTCCCCAGAGAGGTGAGGGCCCATCCTTTACCCCTCTTGATCCTTCTTCTGGCTGCCAGGCCAGCAGGGAGCATGAATGGTCAGCAGACACCTGTCCCAGACTCTGCCACAAAACAAGACAGAAATAGAAATGCTGCCTGCAGGGGATTCCTGGGGGATTCAATATCTTATCAGCTCACACTGCTTAGATGTCCAGTTTCATGATGGAGCAGGATGGAGAGGTGAGCTTCTTTCCTTGCATCCCTGAGCAGACAGTGGAAGTGCCTCCAGAGATGCTCTGGTGTCCAGCCCACAGCCTGGGAAACACAGACTCAGCCAGGTTCAAGGAAGTACCTTCCTTCTCCTGGGCCTAAGGCAAGAGCCTTATTTGCAGCTCTGTATTCAGCTTGCCAAACACAAAAGCCAAATAAAAACAAACGAATCAATGAATCAAATCCTGACTGTCCGGAACTAGGCTGCCAGGAGAAACACTCATCCTGCTCTTCTGGGAGATCAAATTCACTACACAGATCAAAGAAAGAAGAGGAAAAGCTCTTCAAAAGTCAGGAAACAAAATCTCCTCAGCCTTCCTTTTAAGAAGGAAAGTTACTGGACTGCAGCCTAAAAGATCCAGAGGAGAAAGCATCAAAGGGAAACTCTTAGTCACAGGTGGCTCTGTGAAAGGTGAGGTCTGCCAGGTACTAGGTGTCCAGTTTGAACGGACAAACTTCAGCTCCCAAAGAGCAGTCTCTCATCCTGCCTACAGGAGCTCTGCATCCCCTTCTCCTAGAAAAAAAATTAGAAGATTAGAGTAAGATTAAAATAAAATGCTTGCCAGGTTTATTCATAAATTCTTGCTAGTCCTGCAGAAAGTGGAGGGCTGTTTCCTCTCTCATTTCTACTTGTTGATGCCCATTTCAGCTGTAGCATGCCTAAATAGAGGTGATGAGGGTGGTTGGACTGGTCTCTCCTTAGGAGGGTGGAAAAGAAATCCACCCTCCTTTGAGGATGGCATGGAGGGTGAGCGTTGCAAGCTGAGGAGCAGGAAGATGTGCCTAGTGCAGATAAGGCAAGAAGTTCAGAGCTTAAACTGAATCCCTTCTGTCAGGTCTTATTTTCTAGCATGGGGTGAGAGAGCAATGCAGTAGGCTGCCTAGGCAGTGGGGAGCACTAATACGTTTCAGGAGCACACGGAGTAGAATTATTCCAGGAATGTGTTAAATTTAGCTGTTTCCGCTTTTGGACAGAGAGAAACAGATAACCTCATGTTCACCCTTCCACTTCTGCATGATTTTGTGACTGTCCAGGTATCAGGTTCCCACTGTTGTGCAGACATAAGGTATGGAGCATTGGGTACTTTCTCAGAAATGCACTCCAGTTTCTGTGGGAGCTTAATACTGAGGTAACATGTTGAGTGGGGACATGTTTTAACAGACAAGACGCATGGCAGATTAAAGTGCAGGATCAGCAGCTGGCAACGAAAATGGTTCCATGTAAGTTTATCAGCCCATGGTCAACTGGAAGAAGGGAGAAAGCAGTTCCTGCCTCAGAAGAAAAAGAAAGATGCAAAGGCAAAAATTGTGAACAAATTGTGCAGGGATTGGAAGCAGGGAGTGCAGCTAGAGAGATTGGCCCTTATATCTTTCAAGCCTAGGAGCTGCAGAGTAGGGTGATCCCGACCATCTAATGGGGTCACCTGTCCAAAGAACTCACAAACTCCAAGATGCTGTGTTTGGCTGCCTGGGAAGGACCACTCATTCATAGATACCCAGGTCTCAGCAGAGAGAACACAAGGGCTCTCTGTGGCAGGATGCTGAAGCCTGTTATCTCTGTTATCTCTGTTTTCTTAGTCTGGCTGACCCAGGGTGATTTCGATGCCTAAGTGGGATTTCACATAGTTTGTTTTAGTTTAGTATGACATTGTTTAGTGTTTAAAGGTTACCTGTGTTAAAAATTTTACTGTTGTATTGATTGACTGGTCTTTTCTTCCTTGTTGCTGAAGATGAGAAGGAATTGAAAAAAATGTTCTCAATTCCCCACCAAACCAGAGCACTCTCCCTATGGATAGCTGGCAGTTTTCTTCCAGCAATTTTTCCTCTGCTGCCATCTTCCTATGTGCAAACATGCACACAAGACGTGTGCTTCTTCCAGGATTGCATGATACACTTGCAACTCACATTTGCACATTGCTTTATGTTGGTGTCTGTTCAACTTCTGCTTTTGGATATGCACAGTAAGGTTTTAAAAAATCCAGCAGTAACTAGCATGATCTTTTTGAGCAAGGTGTTTGTGCAGGTAAAGCAGACCAGAGACCACAGGAGGATGCTCTACTTTACTGTAGCCTAAGCATGGTCTTGCCAGCACTACCTCTTCTGCAGAGAGAAGAGCTGGGAGCAAATGCATTAGTAGACAGGCCGTGTGTGTTTATCCACTGGAAGGTGGTGTGCTTTGGGGAACTGCTGTACACCAATTCTGTGACAGCATCTGTTGCAGATTTGGTCCTTTTCTACTCTTTGAATGAGTGGAGGGTTCCTCATTGCCCTGGGTACTTTCTGCTGGAGTTAGTGTGTGTGATCCTGCCAAGGAGGATGCAATGGCCCCGCAAACATGGCTGGGATTCATATCTCCTCTGGCCCTTTTATTGTGTTTATTGATATGCACATTCCTACATTTTAGTGTTTAGCAATCATGGTGATAAACAGCACCATAACACTGCCCCATGAGCCCCCCTATCCCTGTACTGCTTAAGAACCCATGCTGCAGAGTATCTCCAGATGGGAGCTGGTTTGAGGGCTTGTGGCTGCACCCCAGCACCTGGTACCTCTGGAGGTCGTGGTTGAAGGAGGCAGGTGGGCAGCAGGCATGAAGTTCTGCCTCTCATCTTTCACTCTGCCCACAGAATGCTGGAAAGCACAAATTCTGCTGAGATTAAGTTATAATTTAAGGCAGTGAACATGTGCTCTGCTGGCAGCTATAAAGATTCAAATCATAAAGTTTTACAGTGGAATGGTTTCTGTAAAAGCATCGTTAGAAAGGCGGAATCGTGCCTTTAATTCTTACGACTTATGGGGCTGCCTGGTTTGTTTTGGTTTTAGTGGTACTTGGTGTGACATGGGGTGGGGTCCCAACCTCATCTTTCCATTTAACATCAAGCCTTTCCTCCCCAGGGCCCTGCTATTCCAGTGACTCGAGAAGGACAGGAGATGATGCAGAGTTTTCTGTGTTCACCTCATCCATACATGAGTTTTGAGACCCTTAATGTGTGCAGAGCTTTTGACCTGTTGAACTAGCAGGAAGGAAGACAATCTGGTGTGTGCTCCACAGTCATGGTGTGGAGACTGGGGAAATCCATGATGGGATATGAATATCCTGAGCATGTTGTACATGCCCAGCCAAACTGTCAGTGTAGGGTTAGGACTGGGTTAGCCAACCTGGGGGCTATGTTGCTGTTGAATCAAAGAATCATAGAAAGGTTTGGTTTGGTAGGGACCTTAAAGCATCTAGTTCCAAACCCCTGCTGTGTACAGGTATGCCTTTCCACTAGACTAGGTTGCTCAATGTCCTGTCCAATCTGGCCTTGAACACTTCCAGGGATGGGGCATCCACAACTTCTCTGGATTATCCTTTCAAAGGATGGATTAGCTTGCTCCTTCTTTCAGACTTTGAAACCAAGTTAGGCTTAGTCATGTCCTGTAACACTGATTAGTGTCCAAAAGGAAGCACCAACATGCACTGCTTCAAGTTTTTGAACCATGCAGGGTGGTGTTCTCCATCTGTAATGTCTTTGCTCTAATAGTGTTGAAGTGGAGGCCCAGTTGCTTTCAGCAAGCAATGGCTCCCAGTTCTGGGGTTTCGAAGTGGTCTGACACAGATGGTGGAGATCTGTAGCTGCTGTATGAAAGGCAAACGAATTAAATCATAATATGAATAATACAGTCAATACAGCAGCCATGAGTTGTTTATTTTTACGTTAAATTCAATGCATTTTTGTCACCCTCATATTTTTAGTGATCAATAGGCCAAAGATTTTCATATTAACAATACTCAGCTGCATTGTAGAAGTAGGGGGAAGTAGGAGGTTTTGGCAGCTGGGTAGACACGTAAGATTTTTGTCACCTCTTTGGGACAGTGGAAAGTAGTTTGAGATTATGAATAAGCATCGTAGATATATATTTGCAGATATATATATATCAGCAGTGAAATTGTTAAAGGTATTCCCATTTCAACGGTTATCTCCAACTCCCAGAATTAGCACCCCACTGGGATGAGTTCACTCCAGCAGACCTCACCATGCAGTTATAGCAAGATGTTTACAGGGGAAGGAACACTTCACTGGTGTGACTACACTTGGTTCATCTTTCATTTTTATTTATAAATTAAAGCACAGAACTTAATGAAAATGAGGGCCGTTGGTGCAGGTGGCATATGTGTAATATTTGGAGCTTTGACCCTGAGTGGAGGGCCGTGTTCTGGTGAACTTTGCAGCTGGACTGCTGGGTGAAACTGAGAGGGGGATTAAGCTCAGCTGTAAGTCAGCTGGGTTTGAAATGGGGGAGTTTTATGGTCTTGAGTCGAGATTTTATGTGATTCTGGCAAAGAGCTTGAATAGGGCATGTGGAGATAGGCATTTCCCAGCCTTCATCTGCAAAATGGAGGAGCAGACAGTTAGCTGAGGTGTTGTTGGTATCTTATGGATGGAAAGAAGGCATTTAATCTGTTCCACTGGGCAGTGGAAGTCACTTCCCAGCCTTGGCTGGCAGCTGGCGCTGGCGATATTGCCTTTAAAGCCGAGTGTCATGGGATTAAATTGAGTCCTGTGGCATTATGGCCAAGTCTTGTCCTGCTTTTGAATCCTGCCTTTGCCGAGCCCATAGATCAGCTCAGCTCAGGCTGTGCGGTGGCAGTAACCCGGCATTATTGAACCTGTCCTCCTCGCTCTCCCAGGCAGTCACACGTGCGTCTGGCCAGATTTGCAGGACTCAGCAATGGACAGCCCAGACCCCACTTACTCAGAGGAGCAGATCGATAACAGAGGCGGGTGATAGATGAGGAGAGTTAGGGATGGATAATCTGCTGAATTTACATGACCCAGGGTGGTCCAGGGAAGGCTTGCAGCTTTGCTGGGAGACTTTCAATAGGAGACAGAAGTTGCCTTAGTTTCCAGCTGCTGACTGCATTTTAAAAAACATTGTGGGATCTGTTTGGATGGGTGGAGGAAACTGCCAATTGTGAGCAGAAAATAAAAAGCAGCATGTCCGCTGCCTGCCTTCCAGGCTGCATCCCCCTGGTCCTGCTCAGTGGTGGCTGAGCCGGCACTGCAGGAAAGGGAGCATGCTGTGGCAAGCACCCATCTGCCTGTGCCATCAGGCTCCATCCCATGACTGAGTTTCAGGGGAAGGAAATACTTCCAGGAAGGGCAGGATATGCTTTGAGATATTACATAGGCACCTACTCAGTATCTGTGTTAAGCTGGCGGTGCTGACTCACTTGGTAAGAAGCAGAGGGCTTCAGCCTGAAACCTCTGCATTCCCAGTACCTGGTTAGCAAGCAAATCATAAAAACATGAACCAGTGGATAGAAGAGAGAAGCAAAAAGTTGTGCTTTTAAATAATAATAGTAGAAGTAATAATAGCAATAATTAAAAAAAGTACTAGATTACAGCTTTCCGGTCCCATTGATACTGGAGAGTGGAATTTTAGTTTTTCTAGTTTAATCCTGTAAAATGTTGCTAAATGCCTTCTGCCATGAGAACAGAGCATATGCCAGTGGCTGGCTTTTGGGGAGGAAACTTCCCTTGAATTGAAGCTGCCCTGTAACTGTTTACAGTTGTGTCTTCCTTTTGTCTTACTTTGTTTGATCTTTCACAGAAGCATCTGGTCTGGCCTTTGCTAGAAACACCACACTGAGCTGGAAGGACCACAGGTCACTTCTGCCCACAAGTGACATCTCTGGTGCCTATAAAACTATAACTTTCCTGTTGGTTGAAGTGCATTTCTGGCAGACCAGCACTCTTTTATTTAAGTGCTTTAGTTTTCCTATAATGTTTCTATGTCATTTTGTCTCAGATTCAGTTTTTGGCAAGATATAATGTTTACAAAACCTCAAAAAAAAGTCTAAAACAAACAGTAATTTGACATAAGTATGTACACCAATCCTTTAAAAGCCAGCCTTCCTCCTTCATTTTCATCTCTTCGTCTTAGAGCTCAGGCCTTGCAATATGCACAAAATGCTGAACAATAAGTCACTGCAGAGCAACTGGAACCAAAAGTGAGGACAGCAAAAACTATTTTCAATATTCAGACTGATAAAAGATACCAAGTTCCTGATAGCAGAAAATAAAATAGATTTTCATGATTCTTCCCATCACAACAATCAGAAAAGTTTCTAAAAAAAAAAAAAGAGATACTATTTTCTAAAAAACACATATGATTTTAATCATAATATATTTCTTTATTGTTTTACTGAATTAGGCCCCAATCCTACAGTTAGATCTATTTTGGATGCAGCTGACTGAGAATCATCTTACTTCCTCTGATACCAGAAAGCCTTTGCTGTCTGTAGAGTCTTTTCCTCTGTATATATAGCTGCAGAATTGGTCTTGCAATGAAATGGTCTCTTCTGCTTGCAGATCCCTGTCTGCAGGTAGAGCAAATATTCTGAGGTATGGCATCTTCTTGGGGGAGCAGTGCTGGAGGAAAAAGCAGGACACTGTGAGCTGCCTTGTGTAGGAGTGCATGGGTCTCATATGGATGTAAAATTGTTCATCAGCGTTGTTTGTTTTCTCTACTTTGCTCAATATTGTAAGTAACCAGAGGTAGACCATGGCTGAGGAAGAGTGGTTTTCATACCAAAGATCATATTCTGCCAAAGGGCAGCAAGGAATCTTCACACCAAGCAAAAATCACTGTTCTAATGCAAAAAGATCTTAAAGAGACTGATTTTAAAGGCTTTTCCCCTTCCTCCCTTCCTTCCTCAGCTCACTATGTATTAGCTAATACAAGTAAATGCTTGGGGTTTGGCCCTAAGGCAGGCTGTCCTACAGGAAAGGGAGGTACTGAGCAGGGATGGCATGGGCTGGAGGGGTTCAGGCAAGGCTACGGGAATGAGAAGCTCTTGGCTGGAAGAGCCCTGTAAATCTGTAAATCATCTGTTTGGGTAGCTGTGCTGGGTGCCTGAGCACCTCAAATGATTGAAAGTGATTGAAAGGAGCATCCTGGAGAGGGAAAATGAGTTGTGTAGGTGTAGGGAGTTCATAGGAAAGCAGCAGTACCCAGAGGAACTTGTATAATGGTCTTGGTAAAACATGTGCCTGCCAGACAAAGCTGTTGTGCTGCTTCTGAAACTCTCTGTAGGCAAGGTCTATATCTGAATTCTCTTCAGCACCCTTTGGTTGCCTTGGCCTTCTCCCAAGGAAGTAGAAGGAGCATTGCTAGGAGCCCAGTGTGAGGAGGTAATGGGTGCAGGGAGCAAGGGTAGCCCAGCAGTGGCAGATATGTTTGTGTCACAGCAAACTAGTGTTGCATTGGTGCTGGGGGAAGCTTCAAGGAAGAATGGGCTGTTCTATTGGACAAGTTGTAGTTAAAGCAGAGAAGTTCTGAAAAGACAAAACTGTATTCTTCAAGGGTCTGTGTAGCAGTGAAGAAGAGACACCCTTGCTCAGCTACTGGTTCTCTATGCATGTAATGTACATATTCATTGCCATATTATTATGTCTACATACATATATGTGTGTATACAAGCACAGCATACATGTCTTCTGAAAAATCATAGGCATGGATGTATGTAGACACATGTAAACTCAGCCAGACTGGGGCCTTTGTACATTGGCGTTTATCTAGTGGTCTTAACACAGGGCAAAGTTCCTTTTGCTTTCTGCTTCCTGACATTTCAGGGAGAAAAATGTCCTGCTGTAGCCTCAGGAAAATAACTGAGTGAATAACTTAAAGGAAGAAAAAATATCCAGGATAGCTCCAGTTAAGGAATTAGCCTGCCTTGCCTCTGCAATAAAGCTCCTCTCCCTCTCCCTGTCAGCCCTGGGTACCCTCCCTGCTCTGAGTTTTAATTCTAGTCTCTAATCTCAGCCGCTCCTGTGATAAATTAATTGTAATGATAGAGGCCCCAGTTACTAGGTCTGCACCGTTTGCTTGTAATCTGAGCGACAGGTTTAGGGCCTGCTTTATTTAAGATGCGAGGGTAATTACATGGGAGTTAGCATATGCAGGCAGGGAGATATGATTCATTCTCCCAGCGACGGCCATGACACAGCTGTTTGTTGGATAAAATAGAGGAACCGTGTTGTTACAAAATGTTCCCCTTATTATACCTCATTAAAAACAAGGCTGCGATAAGTCAGACCTGGCAATGAATAAAATGTATTGCCCCCTGTAAAAGCTGATAGGAGAGAAAGAGGGTCTTCCGAGCAGGCTTGGGTCATTTATTTATTTTTTGTTCTCTTTCACGCTCCCTCTTCTTTCTTTCCCTCTGTTTTTTTGCCTCGCACTGCCTGCTGGAGGAAAGAAAAGGAATGTTTTCTCTTGCTTTCTCTTCTTTCTTTTCTTCTTTCTTCCTTTCTTTGAACCTGCCTGTGCCCTCCCCTTCTGGGAGCGATCGACGATAAGGCAGGGTCGGGCCAACGGCAATTAGCGAAGCCTTTGGCAGGGAACAAAAGGGGAGATTTGTTCCCATCGGCCTAACACGAGTTGTGCCTCTTCACCTTGCCTGAATGCAACAGGCTGAGAGGGATGGGGAGCTCCCTCTCCATCCCAGGGACAGGGGCCTTCCCAGGCAGGTTATTAAAAAAAAAAAAACAAAAGCAAAAAGCCCACAAACCCTAAAAAAAAATTCAAAATAACATGAAAACTTTCCTTTCAGGAGAGGAAAAAACAATTTTTCCTTTTCTTTCCCTTTCTTTTTAAATAACCCAGGAAGTGTAAGGTGGTTCTCTCTCCCTTTTCATCTGTAGGAAAACAGTGAAAGTTTAAACAATAAAAGCCAAAAGTGAGGGAGAAGGCCACAAGTGACTCCGAGAGCCCCGTCAGGGAGAGATGGATAGAAAGGGTCTCTCTGAACTGGCAAGCTGGAGCAGAAGCATAAATCCGTCGCCTCTGAGAGTGCAGGGGTGCGGAAGTTCAAAGGATGGCTTTCATTCTCTCACCAGTGCTTTTTTCTTTGTGCACACTTTAAGCTGTCAGACTTAGTGGGTTGCAAGCATTCCTGCTTATTTATTTATTATTTTGGTGCCCTAAGGATTCAGTGTTGACTCTTGTCTTATCTCTTTTTTTTAATTATTATTATTATTCCGGGGAAGATAGAGTAGTTTTAAAGTAGTAGGTGCAGTAAGAGGTCTTGCCCATTCTGAAGAGCTGTCATTTGGGAGAGAGGCACCCACCAACTTGAGCAGAGCTCCAGGCGGGCAGCTGTGGCCTTTTGGAGCTGTTTGTATGGGTTGCATTAAACCAAATGACGTGTGTCTGGGTTTTTCTAACATTTTTTTTTAAACTCTGATCAATACATTCAGCTGCCTCTTCTCAGACCATTTGCTTCTCTCTTGCGTATGTTGCTCTTTTCTTCCCACAATAGCTGAGATGAATGAATAAGGCTGATTGATAGATTGGCTGGTTTATTTTTAACTTAAGCTATTGGGGGAGATTTGTAAAAGCATCATCATTTCTCTCTGGATAGATATTTAAGTTATGAACACTGTAATATTAGACTAATAAGATATTGAGCTGTGTTCGATTTAAAAATTAGACACAATATCTTAGAAATAACTTATTGAAGTACAAGACACAGCAAATTAGTCCTCTTTTAGGTTTGTTCACTTTATAAAAATGCATATCTAGTTTGCATTCAAAATACCAGGTTTTTGGATGGGTAGCCTGGGTTACTGGCCTCTGTGGTGTACCCTCATCCTGTGCTGCCATGTGGCTCATGGTGGGTGTTCACACCGAGCTCAGGAGTGACAGTGACAGCAGAAGGCATTGCAGTACCATGGGTGATCATCATGCTGTTAAACCAATTAGGAACTTAGAACAGTAGAGCTGGTGTCTTGGGCAAAGAGCTTCTCCCATGCCAGCCGGAAGAGGCAGAATTACTTCCAGGTCCTGCCTTTCTGGTAGTAGAGTTGCAGTGGAAACAGTGATTTCTGGGTTAGGGGCAGTATCAGCTCATGGCAGTAATGGTAGTAATGGTGGTGTGCACCTTCTGAGCTTTACAAGCCCATTTTATCTGTGCGGAGGTCAGTCCTGTGTGCTCATGAAGACTCTGTTCACATCTCCTCACTCCAAGGACAGGGGGTGTAAGGATGAGGAGGCCTCTTGGTGCAAAACATCCCAGGCAGATGTACAGATATACAAGAATCTACAGCATTGCCTTAGATGGCATTGCCTTAGATGCCTTAAATGGCAGGATGAGATTGAAGGCTGATGTTGGAAGGCTGGGGAGAAGTCAAGTGCAGCATACACAGCCCTTGAACAGCTTTTTCCAAACCCCTGGGTTAACCACACTTTCCCAGACTGGTTTGCTTGTCCTCTCACCTCCTCTTCCCACTTCTGTATTGATCCTCTGCACCAGTTCTCTTTTCTGAGTAGATCTTGTTTACAGAGATGTAATGAAGTGTCTTATTTCTAAATAAAATCCCAAACAAACAGGAGTAATGGTTCACGGATTCAACCACTCCCACACTGGTAATTTACTAAAATTAAAACTTAATTAAGCCAGGCTCACTCAAAGGTTTTGCATAATTTAGTAGTCTGTCTTGGATAGCCAAGGAGCTGTACAGGCAGGCAGCTGAGTCAGGAGCCAGGTCTGTCATCCAGCTCTGGATTCAGAGCTAGTACTTGGCGCTTCGTACACCTATTTCTTTTCACTTGTAAGATCTCAGAGCAGCTTAAAGAAGTGAGCTGTAATCACTGCCCCCCCCTTCCTTAGGGAGATCCAGAGGAAAGTGTCAACTGTCCAGGCTGCTGCTGTGAGTAGTAGTAGAGAATCTGATGTCTGCTTTCCTTCATCCCTGTTTATGCAGCACATCAGGCATTCTTAAGATTTTTTAAAATGGATTATCACATGGTAGCAACATGTGAACTAGGACCTGTCTCTGCTAAGGGATGCAACCGACATTTTAAGTTCACATCTTGGAGGAGTATGCCACCTTTGAGCACAGGACCACTTATTGTTGCTTAGGAATGACAATTTGGGAGTATGTGCAGCCAGGCTGTGGTGAGGGTACCCATACGCTGCTATAGATTAGAGCTCCTTTGCAGGAGAGCATGGATCAGGAAGGAGAGCTACTTCTAAAGGTCTTACAGTCTGGGGAGGAAAGACCTGTAGCAGGAGCAGTATTGAAGGAAAAATTGAGAGGCTTGAGGTGTCGTAATGGAGCAGCAACAGAAGTGCTGGGAAGCATGTAGGAGCAAAGACCAAATCAATGGGCTGCTATTAGTGTGTGTTAGGCTGGACCATCTCCTGTGCCCTGACAGAGCCTGCTGTTGAACTGGGAAGAAATCTGTACCTACAGTTACTTTGTTTCTTTTCATAATGGGACAACTTTTATCACTGGAACATCTGCTGCCTCTGAGAGAGCTTTGTAAGGTCTTTGTGGTAAAAATGCCAAGCCCTCTCTCTGCTCCTGTGAAAGGGCATCTGTGGAAGCACTGCTGTGGGAGGTTATTCCTAAATGCTGGTGGCTAATGGTTGAAAACCATGGCTTAGTTAGCGCAGTTTTGCTCATCTACTGGGTGCAGGTACTCAGCTGCATCAGACACACCTGAGCACCCTTGTGGAGCAGTTTGGGCATTAAAGCCTATCTCAGTTTTCCCATTGGCCACATGAGGAAAACGGATATGGTCTGCCCAGATGGGTCAGCAACATAAGGCTTTGGAGCCCAACTGAAAGGCTATAGGAATGTTGTTGCCTTTCTAAAGCCGCTGAGAGACGCTGACTTGGCTGCAAGGAATGGATGAGCTAGTGGAGTTGGCTTCCTACATAACCAGGCATAAGCAGGGATTACAGAGAAGACATGTCTGTGTACATGTACAGTGACTGTTTAGATGAAGATGTGTAGACAGGAGCTCATGTCAAAAGAAGAACCCTGAAATGTCTCTCCCAGAGGAAAGGGAGCTCCAGAACTCAGTGCGTGGACCCTAAGCACTGAATGGGACACCCTGCTCCAGTATGGAGCGGAGGGACGCCAGCTGAGAGGTTAGGGATCACCCAAAAGATGCTGGCTCAAGAGAAGGGCGGGACAGCAACAAAAGCGCTCTGTGTGTGTATGTGTGTGTGTGTGTGTGTATGTGTGTGTGTAAAACCAAAAGCCAGCCCTCCCTTCCCCCTCGCCCCATAGAAACCCACGGGGGGCCGGAGAAGCAGGTGAGTAAATCACCCGGCCGGCTCCATCGCCGCCCGGCTCTTCTTTGTGTGCCGCACAAAGGCGGGGAGTGGGTTATTTCGGGTCCGTGCTGGTGTGTTTTGACGCTCAGGACCCCCCCGGCCGAGGACGAGCAGGGCGCGGGGAGCGGGAGCGGGGCCCCCGCAGGGCTGGGTGCCCCTTGTCGCTGGCCCGAAGCCGCCCCGGCCAGACAATGCGGAGGGTGGGCTGGGGGAGGCTTTTGTCTCCCCGTTTTATACACTCTCTTTTCAAGGTGGGGAGGAGGGAGAGGGGCTGAAAAAGTTTTTGAATTTCAATCAAGTTGGGCTTTGAAAGCCTTTGGCTTTTGTTGCGGGGAGAGGCGGGGAGGTTTACATTTCAGCTGAGCCTGGTGGCCGGGCGCTGGGGAGGCGAGGGGGAGGGGGGTGCAGCGTCTTTAATGACATCAGTTTTGCTTTGGGGCTAGGCATCCCAAATAAGTGTCATCCCAGAGCCTGCGGATTTGGCAGGCACAGGGAGAGGGTGTCGCGAGGGGACTATGAAACACTGCTGTGGTGGCTTTCTCAGTAGTTCCGAGACAGGCATGTCTACCCGAGGAGCTGGGTGTGACACACAAGCCTGCCTGAATGGCTTGTCCTCGTGAAACACTGGCCACCTCCCGCCCGGGTTGTCCCCCCCACATGGGTGGCAGCTTTCACTTGAGTAAGCTGGTGAAGAATGAACCCACCGATGCCTAGAAATCCGCCTCCTCCCTCTCTTCCCAGCCCTTCTCTCCGTTTCTGGGAGGTGTAATGGAGCAGATCTTACAGGGAGCAGCTGCCTCTGCCCCTGTACCTGCCTGCTCTGTGCTGTGCATTATAACTTTGAGATGAAAGGGAGGCATGGGGTTCCTGGTGCCCCCAAGATGCACGGCTCGGGTCCTCTTTCCTGTGCAGTGTCACAGCTGCCACCACAGCACAGGCTTTGGAAAGGCTTGTTCGGCAGGATGCTGCAGCACCCCTCACTTGGGTGCATCCAATTTCCAATCTCGCAGCACCGTGGTGGCATGAGGGCAGCACACCACAAGTTCCATGACCTGGTTCATCTCCTTCTGCACCCCACTCACCCCCTCCACAGTGCGGAGGCAACAGGGGATTATCCTCTTGGCTGGAGAGAAGTCTGGGTGAGTGGAGCATCACTCATTCCAGCCTGTCATCATCTCCAGTAATGTGTTCCTTGCACATCGTGATGCTGCTCTCGCCCCCCATCTGCCCCAGTGGTAGTGGGAACCCGTCCCAGCTTCCCTGGTTATATCAGATGCTGCAGATGGCCCTTCCTCTTTTGTGTGTGGCAGCGTTTGACTCTCCCATTCAGCTGCAGAAGAGCTTATTTTCCTTTGTTTTGAGTAGACTTAAGAAAAACACAAACCCGAACTTCCAAGAGCAGATCTCAGCTCTCCTAACAGAGACCATTCAGGTGCACACCTCATATTAAAAATCAAACGCTGCCCTTTTCTTCTCATTGTTACAGTTCTTTTCGGGACAAACTTGGAGTAAAAAATGTGGGAACTCTCATGAAAAGAGGAGGAATATGGTTTCACATGATGATTTTCCATTTTTGAGGCAAATTCTAGGTAGTAGGTCCCAATTCTCAAGTCATAGAGTGGGACATTTCTAACTTAAAGAAAATAAACCCAACAACCTTTGGTTTCTGGTCAGAAACATTTTATGTCCCAGAGATGTATGTGCTGCCAGACCAGTGTGCCCTTGGCAGTGAAATAAGTTCTTCCTCTTGTGCATCCATCAGAAGCAGCAGAGCAAGGGGAAGAGGAGGTGCCAGGAACAGGTCTTAGCTCTTACAAAAGGAGGTCTCCTGTTCTACAAATATAAAGAACCCATTTCTGTTCCTCAGAAGTCAGAAGATCCAGAAATTCCATCCTGTCCCTGTCCCAGGGCAACATCTTTTTCCAGGCCTTATTTCAATATGATTTGGGAGGAATTTCCACAACATAAAGATTTGTTTGAAACTAGTTTCATTTAATCCTGAATCTTTCCTTTAAAGCTGAGTCTATTAACAAATATGGGCAGTGTCCTGGTTTGGAACAAATATATTCAGAGGGATAAATATTCTCTGATAAAAACAGGCCACAATCACCCTCTCCCACCAGGTTTGAGGAAAGAAATATTTCCTCGAAGGAAAGTGAAAGGGAAAAAAACCCTATTTATTTAACAAACACACAA
>WEIV01023710.1:470188-658465 GCA_013390005.1 Calyptomena viridis
TCCTACATTGCTAGCTGCTGCACCTGCTTGGTATCCCTCATCATGAGGAACTTTGGAAATGAACTGAGGTTCTGGGGAAGATAGCATACAGCCTCCTGCTTTCCATCTGTGTATCTGTCACCACCTGTAGAACCAGAGAGTGGAGGTAGGAGCAGCTGCACCACTTCAGAGCAAGTACCAGGCTGGTATGAGTCTGAGGGTGAAGGAAGTACCTGTACCTGGCCAGGCTGTTGGGGTTGGTCATGGTCACACAGCCAAACCCATACACCCAGAGTGTGACCCAGCATGGCCCAGAGAAGGCAGATTGTCAGGACAGGGAGAGATTCAAGATAGAAACAGGTTTGGGGAAAGCAGCTAGACCTTGAAAACAGGGGTGTTGAGATGCTTGTGAATGAAACCAGTCAGCAGAGCTTGGAGGGCAGATATTGACTCCTGGTAGGGCCATGTGGACACAGTGGTGAGAGGTGGAGCTCAGGTAGGGGACATGCCCTTTGCACATTAACCTCAACCACAGCTATGGGAACTCCTGCTGCGACCTGTATTTATGTTTGTATTTTATTGTTATCTGTTTATCTCTCAATTTAAGCAAGATGGGAGCGGATGTTTCCACATAGGGGACTCACTTTTGGCCTCCATTACATCGTGCCAGTCTTGAGGAGCTCCTGGTTCCAAAAGCATTACACCAGGATTTACACTGGCAAGGTGGAAGTCAGAATATGGCCCTGCAACCCCTCCTTGTTCTTGTTGGAACCTTTTTGCTTTGTGGCTTGCCTAAGAGTCCCATGCAATCCTGTTTTCCTTCTCTCTTCTTTTTTAAAAACCTCACAATCTAATTTTTACTCTCTGGCTGATCCCAGGGCCTGAGGTGCCACCTCAAAATAGAAATGCATCCTCCCTTCCCCAGGTCCAAGGAAGTTGTTTTCCTCTGCCTTCTGCAGCGCAGGTTAAGCCAGTGCCAGCTCTGGTCTCGGGAGATTCCCTGCAACCCCCACTTGCCTCGCTCCGTCGCCGGCAGCTTTTTCATTATTTATTTAATGTCTTGTACCGTAAATAATGGTGACTTTATGGTTATTAGGAACGGGTTAAGGTACATGCGGGCAGCACCAGGCTGCCTTCAAAAGGAACAGGCCCGGCATAAAATGTTGCGATAATTGCTTTACTGCTGAGTGCTTGGTCTTTATTTTGTGTCCGATTTGTCTCTTAAGCCAGCGTAACATTCTCCCCGCTGCAGGAGAATGCAGAGAGCAAATTGAAGGTCTGAGCGTGAACAATGCAACATGGTGCACTGCTGGGTTTTTCTTTTCTTTCCTCTTTCTTCGTTCCTCTCTCGACCTCCCTCCAGTCATCTCTGCTCCCCCTCCCCCTCCAACCTCCTCTCCCTCTCTGCTGCTCTTACTCTTCCACCTCTTGGCACCCTGTTTATGGCAGGTGAGATGGGAGGCAGGAAGCTGTCAGGTCCTCTTCAAAAGCAAAAAAAAAAATATAACAGTGGAAAGTACCTTCTTATATGAAGCCAGGCATGTTCTTCAGCCTGAAACCACAAGCACATGTCCCAGCCCAAGAATGATGGTTTTTCCTTAATGTTAATGATACCAATGCCTGCAGCAGGTAAGGATGCTCTTGGGTACCCATGCCTACATGGCATCTGCCCATGCACCTCATGTGCCAAGGAGGAGTCAGGAGGGAACAGGTCATGGAGGCAGATGGGCTTTTGAAACACAGCACACAAGGTACAAGGATCTGGAAAGTGTTTGTGTCATCCTGCTGTACACAATAATTACCCTGTTAAAAGTAATTACATGTGGTGTTCTGGTTTCATTTGTGATCCTTCTAAGGTGAAGCTTCCCTTTCCCTCCTCTTAATCACAAAAGGCAGCTGTGGTTGCACTGCAGACAATGGGAGCATCCTGGAGCCAGGCAGCTGTGGTTGGTGCATCAACCATCCCAGGGCTCTGGTGACTGGCCTGGCTCTTTCCGCACCCATACACCCTTTCCTGGCCTGAAACCATCGGAATTGTTTTCCCCTAAGATTTTTTTTTGGCAAAGGAGGGGAAGCCAACTGCCAGCTTGGTTCTCATGTGGCACTGCAAGTCTGCTCTGGTCTGCTCCTGTAACCTTAACAAAGTTGCTCAGTTTTCCTGGATCTCAGTTATCCTGGCTGTGAAATGGCATCATTGGCCCAAATCTGCCTGATTATGAGTTTGTTTAATAACTGTCCAGAAAGTCCTATACCAGAAGACAGAGATCTGCTCTGGAATCCTCTGTCTCCTCTCTGTCAGAGGTGGATGTAAGCAAAGGATGCAGTTTCTCATCTAATCTCTGGTTGTAGAAAAATCATTGCTTATTGACATGGCCTTGTGGACTCCTGAGTGCCTGAGTCTTTTTCATGATGGAGAAACCTCCTCTGGTTGGAAAGTCAGCAATTTCCTGTTTGTGCAGTATGAGCTGGCAGGATGGGATGGGGTGATGTGACCTGGCCTGGTACAGAGCAGTTGAACAGCCCTTTCTTCATGCCTTCCTAGCAGTGTTGCAGACAGGGAAATATTTGCTTTACTAGGAAGAAACAGTGAAAGGACATTCAGTTGTAAAGGAGTCCACAGCCTTTTCCTGGATGCCCAACCAGGAGTTTCTGAGATGTTCAGAGTCTCTCACACTTGAGATCGAACCTTTGTGTTTTGGGCAGTCTATGCCTTATTCACCTGATATGGGAAATTTAAATCAATAATAGCCCCCAGGCAAATGTCATCTTTGAAAAAGCTTCAGTTTGAATTTTACTCTGGAGTTAAGATTTAGTTGTTACCCCAAGGGCAACAGTTGACGAGAACTTCATGTGGGCAAAAATTAAACTTTTTTTCTTGGTCCTCTCTTTTTATCTCAGCTAGAGACATGATGCTTACTGGGAATTAGATATAAGGGAGTTTTACCTTCACTAGGCCTCTGGAAAATATGATTAGCAGATCAAATTATTATACGAAAGAAGTTGGTTATTTTGTTTGGTTGGTTTTGGTTTTGTTTTTTTTGCAAGAATCCAAGAGTTATTTTAATCAGAAAGTGCTAATCATCAATTTAAGCTTAAGGATCAATGGGCTGTAGCTGTGGCAAATGTCAAATCAATCCTGAAAATCTGACCCATGGATAGGTTTGGTCCCCTTTCTCACACTCCCCACCTGCCTCCCTTCCCCCTCCCCTTGTTCCCTAGAGCAGTGACAGAGGAATTAATAAGGCATAAGGGGAAATATGAATGAATTGGGGTGAGTGAGAGAAGGAAGAGCAGGAGGAAGGATTTGCTCTCTGTATCTGAACAGCTTTAATTAGCTGTTTCTTAGTGTCTTTGGTTTGCTTGCTTGTAAGGGTAATCCAGTTAAAGAGGCTGCCTTTCATCTCTGTTAGACTTTTCTCAGAAGAGAGGGGTGGGTGAGCTGTGCTGGAGCACGGGGTGGGAGCCAAGGCCACCCCAAACCCCAAATGTGATTGTTTCTACAGGGCTGCCACCTTTAAAAACAACTAAAATAACCCAACTCCAGTGCAGTCCTCTAGCTAACCACGAAAGTCAGCGGTAAAATGGCCAATGTGCTTCTCTGGGCTTAATGTGTCCTGTTTTCTGACCCCGAAACGTTTTCTTTATGAAAGGATCAAGTTGGGAGCATTGTCCCAGTGCCTTGAAAAGAGCTGCACAGAATGCTCTTTTGTGTTAAGTTGCCTTTTTTTTTTTTTTTTGAACCACTGCCTGCTGTGTTTTTTTCCTCCCCCTCCCTTCTGCGTGGTGGGGGGAGAGGCTGGGACGGACAGTGATACAGACAGAGGCTGTCTTGATGAACCATCTGTGCCACAGTGTAATCCAGTGGAGCTGAAAAATTAAAGAGCAGTTTCAATTAACTTTGTCTCTCTGGCTCTTTCTTCTTCTTCTTCTCCTTCTTCTTCTCCTTCTTCTTCTTCTTCTTCTTCTTCTTCTTCTTCTTCTTGGGAAGAAGTTTTATTTTAACCCCTTGGAAACCATTTGGATGAGGAGGATATCAGTGAGTACAGGGCACATGTAAAACCACACATCTGAAACCAGGACACTGTCCATGAAACCCAGCATCCTATCTGGTGCAGGATACACTGACTGCAGTAGGAGATGATTCAGAAGGGCATGTAATTTTGGAATAAATGGGCCACCGGGGAACTTCTTAATTGGTTGAAAGCGTGCATACTCCCTTAAAAAATGCCACTGACAACTCTTGTTTACTCTTGTTGCTATAACCCAGAATGTTTTCATTATCCTGTATAAGTGGGGGTTTTTCTCTCTTTGATTGTAGCCGCAGCACTATCTTGTGGCAAGGAGTCCCATGGGTTAACTCTGCTTTGTCTGTAATTATTGCCTTTTTATCAGTTGTAAGGGATTTTTGGCATTCATCTTCTTCATTCATTTTCCTCCTCCTTTTACTGGAAGAAAAGTGTAGTAGGTGTTATTTTATTAAAACTACTTCTATTCCATGTTTCATGCATGCCCTTTGTGACCATTCTTATTTCTCCTCTATAGAAAAGATATTTTGATTCTCTTTGGGAAAAAGGTTGCTCCTGACCTCAGATGGTGGCTGTGGTTCACATGAACACTTCTGTTTACAGCAAAGGTGCAGGGTGGGATGCAGTGTCCCTGCTGCTGATGCATGTGTGTGTCACCAGGTTGTGGTTATTGTGGTTTTTTTGGGGGGAGATTCTAATTTGTTGATGATTCTAATAGTCTTAGGTGCATTTAGAAAGCCCAGAAAAGTTGCTGGCCAGTCACTGAGCTGAGGCACTTTGACAATTCCCACAAGCAAGAGAGTATTTGTCTTTAGAGGGGGGCTCCCTGGGAGGGATGTGTTAAATCATGGCCATCTGAACACCGTCCTTAATTTGGGAACTGTTTTCAGAAAGTTGCCTGATACTGAAGTGGGGCTTTGCTCATCTGTAATCCCCATGGCCATCTTTTGGCCTCTTTGAGAAACATTACCGATGTTTTGCCCTCCAGTCCTCTGGCTTAGTGGCTGTGATAATCCTCGTACTATTTTGTTCTTATAAGCTCCTTTTACAGCTCTAGGACTCCCAGTACTTCACAAGGGAGATAAACTCGTTAGTGCTTTATTTTGAAGGAGAAATGAAGCACAAGGAAGTGAACGGACTCACCAGAGTAACCAGGTAACCAGCATCATGTCTGAGTCTGGTCCATGAGCTGGAAATCCAGGCTGCTCCCTGTTTTCAGTGGAGTTGAGCTCTTGGTGTTGAGGAGGATAATTCAGCCCTGCATTCCCACATTCCCTTGCTTTTGTCTCTCCTGGGCCTGGGAACTTGAATTCTTGTAACCTGCGTGCTGTGCACATACAGAGGCAGAGTCTCCCAGGGTCTCACTCCTCCAACTCATCGTTTTTCTCCCCCCTCAAGTATTTGGCAACCTTCCTGAGCTCTCCCAGCTCTACACCCTCCTCCTCTTCAGCCTTCCCCTTCAGCGAGTTCTCTTCTCCCACATTTGCAGCACAGCAGCAGCAACTTTTCCCCAGCAGTGATCTTAGGGAAAGACCCATGAGGATGGCCCCATGCCTGTTTCCCCTCCCAGTGCTTGTACTGGTGGCATGGAGGTGTCAGAGGGGTGGGTGCAGGGCCTGGGCCCAGTTGTTGTCCTTGGCTATTGAAAACTCCAGGTCTCCAATCACAGTTTTGTCAGCTGGAGGCCAGGGAGGGAGGACCTTTGCTTCCTACCAGATGAAATTCAGGTGGTTCCTGGACCCAGGCTGCTCTGTCTCACTCTGCAGAAGCTGGGACAAGGGGACTGTGGGCTACAGCAGAGTTCTGCAGCCTGTGCATCTCTGCTTCAGGCTTGTTTCATGCAGCTGGACAAGCCCAGGCAAACAAAAAAATTTGCCCCCCATCCCGAGCCAGTGTCCCCGGTTCCAATGACTTCTGCAGCCAGGAGGGGAGGTCACTGGGACATGAGCGTCTTCCCAGGCCCCCCCGGAAGCTCGAGCTTGTCACTTCTCAGGCTGGCAGACAAGCAGGGAATACTGCCACTGGCAGCAGCATCCCAGTATCCACTTGCCCTGACTTCACCCTGTGCCCTCCCTGCTGAGACAGTCGGAGGGTTTCCCCCTCCATGTGGGCAGCCTCCCGGTTACCAGGAGCTGCTGCTGGCATGACTGGGGGGGGGAGGAGAATACTCAGCAAATTGCTTTGCTGCACATCTTAAAGCAGCCCTTGATTTGATTTAAACAAAAACAAAAGGGGGCTGGTGGAAAGCGGGGCAATTGGCGGGCGCAGCCCCTCTTCTGTGTCTCGCACACACACACAGGCTCGCATAAGTGACAGCTCAGTGGGCTGCTGTTGAGGGCTTTCATTGCACTGGCTCAGCCTTTCGCTCGGGAAAGCCAAAGTGTCTGTCACTGTGTCCCTCTCTGGCCCCCCCACGCCTTTTCTTTTTCTTTTCCCTTTCTTTCCCTCCCTCTCTCCGCAGAGGAATGGGCAAGACCTTTGCATTCAAAGGGAGGATGGTTCTGTGAGGTCTCGCTGAGGGTGGAAATCACTTTAGCAGAGATGATGTTTCTTTGTTTAGGGGTAAATTGTGCCCCTTCTCTGTGGCTGCAAAGTTGCCAGATGCTGTCATCTGCAGGGGGTCCCCAGAGAGGGGTGCAAGAGCCACGAGAGGAGAGGAAGGGCTCTAGCTTGGAAGGGGAGCTGCAGGCTTTAGCACTTTTCAGTGGGAGGCACAGATACAACGGGGAAGAGAGAAAGGTTTGGAAGATTTGTGGTCGGTGTCTGGGGAACTGCACATGAGCAAGGGCCCAGGGAAGAAGTGCAACTGGGTGGAAAAAACGTGCTCCTTCCTCACATCGTGGGGCTGCAAGCTCCATGTGGTTTCTGAGCACAGGCTCTCTCTGGATGCTTTGGTCAAGTTTCTGCTGTTATTTGATACCACATCAGATTCCCATGCTGCTTCTACCCCCAGCCTTGACCAAAATGGAGCCCTAGGACTGAATTAACTGGCACTGAGGGAGATAGATTGGGTATTGCATTTCAGTGTCTCTAGTTCATTTTATTGGAGCTGTTCTGACCATATCCAGCTCTCATAGCAAGCTGGGGTAGATCCATCCCTAGGTTTTCACATGAACTTTACACAAAACTCAGGATAGTGAGATAAAGAAAAAGCAGTGAACAGCATCAATGAACACACAGGGTGTTTGGAGATTTGGCAATGGGCGTGATGGGGCAAAGCCTACTGATGCTCTCCCTGGAATGAGCACCCACTGAACTTTTGCCTGAGTGTTGAGTGCACTGCAGACAACTACAGACACTGTGCTCCCTCTCCCATTATCCCAGGGAGAAGCTGGAACTCAAGAGCACCAGCAGAACTTTTGAGGACATTCCTAGTACCCCTCTTCTGATGCCCAAGTACATGCTCTTGGCCAGCTGTGACTAAGAGTGAATGTGTTTGGGATGATACATTTGCCTGAGCTCCAGGACCAGGACTGCTCTTACTCTGACAAGTGAGCAGCCCTCTCAGGCGCTTGTGCCTCATCATCCCTGGTGAACTGTTGACTCCCCTCTGAAGTGTATTCATGGTCTTGTATACACTTGTTCCTAAGGACTCAGAGCATAGTCTCAGCCCTCCATAGCTAGTCATCCTTCCTGTGCATGATCCTGCAGTCTCTACCTTGATGGCAGCAGATGTCAGGTCCATGTACCTCTGAGAATGTTCTCAGATCACTTGCAGGCTCAATGCCAGCACTTTGTGTGAAGAGGCTGGTGGGTATTCAGAAGCAGACGGGGTGGCTGCTTTAGCAGCAGATTTCTGTAACCCCTGGCATGGGAAGTGTGATGTGGAACACGAATTTTGTCTTGTGTGCTGCTCCCCCACAGTCATTTTCTCTGTTCTCCATTCCTAGCAGCAGTATCAGGCTCACCACAGGTCTGCTTTGGCAGAGGGGAAGGGAAGCAAATATCTCCCCTCTCAGGTTTAAGGAGAGTGACTCACGGTTGATCCCACACAGCACTCCTGCCAGCCCCCAATTCATACGCCTTGGCTGTGCTGAACGCTTTCTCTCGGTCCTTTTGGCAACCTCACAGTTAAAAACTTTACCAGTTTCTTTCTCTTTTTCCCTTCCTTCCTTTTCAGAGTTGACAGGGGCAAAATAAAGGCTTTATTTTTTTTAAACAATTTTGTTCCTTCTGGGAGTGATGGAGCGAGAGTGAGTGAAGATTATAGCTCTGTGTGCCGAAGACCTTCATAATGGGGGGAGAAGCAGTGACATAATGGGAACCTAATGGCAGTAATTGGCCCTGGTTTTGACAGGGCCTATATCACAGCTCAGGAAAAAAAGAGATGTTTAAAGTAAAAATTTACACAAAATTATACGGTTTGGGGGGTGAAAACGGCTGTTTGGTTTTTATCTCTCTTTTTTTCCCATTCCTCTGGGGACATTGCCTTGCACTGTGTTTGTGTCTCTGTGTGTTTTCATGTCCATCACTTAATCAAAGTCAGAATGCGGGTCCCTGAACAAGAGAGCCCTCTGTGCAGCGCCCAGGTTTTTAAGGCTCTGGGTCAGATGCTGAAAGCCAACGCTGCTGAAGTCTCCTTCAGGAGAGGTGGGATGTGGGGACCCCACTGAGATTTCTGTGCGGCTCAGCCATGCCAAGGCTGGTGGCACAGGAAAGCAAGGAGCACACCGGGGTGCAGAAACCAGAGCAGCAGAGAGGGGCTGTGTGTCTTTCTTCTTGTCTTTCTTGTTGCTGCCCACATCAATGAGTGAGACCCTTTCTACCTTTCTCCACCTCCACTTATAAGGGCTGCAAGAGTCTGTGCAAGCAGAGGACAGTGACAAGGATGTACATGAGGGAGGCAGGGAAGGGTAGCAGTGTGTCTGCAGGCTGCTGTGCCGTCCCCTTAGCTCTGGAGTCTCTGTGCTTCCTTTGACATTTACTCTGGTATGCAGACAGCATCTTACCCAACTTCAGACCCTATGAACTTCCTTCTTTGAGCATAGCCACACCTCCTCCAGCCCTAGGCACCTCTTTGATCATCTCCCAGGATCTCTTGCTGCTGCACCCCACATCTTCTCTGCCTCTCTCCAGCACTACGATACCTGGGGACAACATCCTTTCTCCAGCACGGCCATGTCAACACCAGCCAAAGTAAAACACTAGTCCAAGTTCTGATGTCTTTGCAGGATTGGGCCACACTGCATGTTTCTTGTTGCTGTATCACAATGCAAGATGAGGTCCAGCTTGATGTCCTCTACCACAGTCCAGCTTGATGTCCCCAACCATCACCTAGGTCTTCCTTACTGTTGCACCTCCGCATGCACGTTTTCTTGCTCAATATGTGTCGCTCAGCTTGTTTTCCCTTGGAACAGCAAGGGAATAACGTGTGCTAATAAAACGCTGTATACTGTAGGGTTGCACACTTAGCCAGAAAGTGGCCCCAGGCTTGGAGCTGTGACTGCAAACAGAAGCTTGGAAGTGCAGCACCACAAGCATTTGTGTGTGTGCAATTTTATGTTCACTGCTTGGGATGGGGACTCAAACTTGTACAAGACCCTGAAGAAGCCTTCAAAAAAATGTGTGCACATTGTTGTGTGTGTGCTTATCACACGCATAGTTGTGCCAGCTCAATGACAAAGTGTATCACTGCAATTTGGATCACAAAGCTACTCTAGAAGATACTGAGATGTTTCTAGAGGGCATTGAGTGACAAATTGCTCTATCTTGAAGCTGGATTTAGCACAAAGGGCTGCTGGCCTTATGAACAAAAAGATGTTGAGTTGGGGTGCAGGTCTGCAAGTTGGTTTGTTTATTGGAAAGGTCCCAATTCTTTAACTCTCTTGTCTTTAGAACCTCTGAGAGGCTCTAGTAATTATGCTCAAGGCTTGCCATGTCCATTGCCCAACAGAAGCTGGACAATATTCTTTGAGGACTGACCCCAAGGGGGCAGCCTGGATGCACAACAGGTACATTTATCCCATGGGAACGTCCAAAGGGCACTTGTACAGATGTCTTGCCCCTGTTCTGACCAAAATTAAACCAGTGGTTTTGCAGTAGTACAGTTTGAAAGAGACAAGGAGCTTAAAGTGGGATCTCTCAGTGAAATGCCTGAGGGCTGTTGTTACACCTCTGTATTAAGGGATCAATAGTCATTTGGACCAGATTGAGCAGAGAAAAAAAGTAATCTCAGCAAGCACCATTCCCTGTGTAGCTGGGCTGGAAGTGGTCTGCCATAGTCCTGGAGACTAACCTGGGCTCACTGGGTACTTGGTGAATTTGCAGGCCTCAGGTGTTCCACTCTGGTGTGATGTTTTAGGACTAAATAAGTACATCTATCCTCTAAGCTACGTGTAGTTGTCTGTTCTGCAACATAGGAAGGTGAGAGTCATGACACAGAAACTCTCTGCTTGTCCACCAAGCCCACACAGATCACCCACTGCTGTGATCTGCCTGGAGAAGGCCTTTCCTTGGCGCAGCTTCCGCAGCCATCTCAGCCCCGCATATCTCCCAGAGAGGACAGAGAATATGTTTAACTCGTTTTAGAGATGGGAATACAAAGTTCCAATGGCTGTGTCACTGGCTGGCTGTGGGGAAGAGAAGTCCTTTTAACATGAAAGGCTGAGCATAGCCATAATTGTTCCCAGTTCTTGCGTTGCTTTATTCTGGGGTGCCTCTCTGCCCACCCTCCTGTTGAGCTTGTGAGTGTGAGAATGTGTGTGCCTGTGCGCATGCACCTGACTGACCTTAAACAAGTGTGCAAAACTCGTTTGCCTCCCCAGCTGAAAGGCAGCAGAGCTGCTGGGGACCTTGGGGGCAGGGGAAAGGCAACATCTGTTCAAAACCAAACAGTACCGCCTGCTAAATGGCCTAGAAAGCTCCTGCAAGCAGGGTCCTGAGTGGAGACTCCAATGCTGGGAATGTTTTGTCTGGAGGAGCTGGGATCGGAGGTGGGTGTCCGTGGGGGCTCCCACATCCTGAGAATGAGCCACATCTGGGGAAGTCATTTGGCTGGTGCTGATGATTCCCCAAGCGGTCTTGGCTTTAATGACTCGTGATGCCGCAAGAAGTGGTCCTGTAATGGCCATTCCATGCTTGGCCAAGGGGCACGTGCACTGCCCTCACACCGGTGTGTTTTCTTGTTCCCACAGGGGACCAGCACCTTCCGCTCTCTTACTGCCTTAGGCAGGGCCACCTGGAGACCCCAGTGCCTTCAGGAAAGGTCAGGGAGATTTGCAGGTTGTAGTAAGGTGTCCTTCTGGTGGCCATCCAGGTGGTTGTCCTGGCTCTGCTGTACCCATCACCAGTACTGGACTAGTGTGAATTCCCCCTGCATGCAAAGGGTTCAGAGGTGCTGGCTAAGCTGAGCTGTGGATTCAGACCCAGGAGTGTAAATATGAGCATGGATTTGCTGCTTGTATTGGGAGGGAGAAGGGCAGCATGCTGACCTTGGAGCAACAGTCTTGATTGTTCCACTGCACGGGATCTGGGTTTTCAGTGAGCATGCTATCTATGTTTCATTGCCTCTAGGAGGGATGGTCACACCCTGGGATACCATCACCAGTTTTGCCTGCTGGAATTTGCATGGGACCAAGCACCCCCAAGCATGGCCCTGTGCTTACATAGCCCCTCCTACTGTGCAGCTGAGAGGCAGTGATTGGACTTGTCCTCCTTGTCTCTGCCAGACTTCCACAGATCTCCATTCAAAAAGGTCCCTTCTTTAGACCTTGCAACCTTCAGAGCTTGGAGAAACCTTGGCCATCCTGTCAGCCCATGAGCTGGCCGAGCCTGCCCCATGGTATTTTCAGCTCTGCTCAGAAAGGTGAATTGCTGTGGGACTTGTCCTGCTGGGAAGCAAATTAGCAATCCGTTTAATCTGGCACCTTCCCTGAAACGGTGAGTGGTGCTCAGTACTCCAGCAAGAGTCTAAGTACTCTGCAGCTGGCAGTGTGGGATTATTCCTCTGCAGTTCTTGTGCCACTCACTAATAGACTTCAGTTGAAATCCCCTGGCTGCATGGCAAAAATTCCCTCAACTTGAAGTTGCCTTCTTCTGACTTGGTGTCCCGTAGTCATGGTGCTCCTGTGGCTTTTCTACTGTCAAAGCACCATGCCTATTCTTCCATGGGAGTGTTTTGGTGGGCATGTAGTTTCTGGTGGTATGTGCATTTAGGGGCAGGGAAATGCTCTTTGTCTCTGCTCTTTGTCCTCTGATCAGCCTTGGCACAGAAGCTCAACCTCAAGAGAGGCCAAGGGGAATGAAGCTACCATGTTCATCCTGGCTATCCTGCAGCCTCTGAGGATGCTGCTGACCCTGCCAGGTGTGTGGGCTGCAGTGGCTGACCCTGTCTCGCTTAACCCCAGAGAGCAGAGTGACATGGTTGATTACCCACAAGTCATTTTTTGTGCAGACACAATGTTCTTCAGGCTCCTGCTGTGATGAAGAGGGAAGAGAGACAGAGTTGTTGCCTGGCGGCTTCTGTGGTTCTTCTCTGGAGTTTCTCATGATTGCACTGGTTCAAGTGCCTGCTGCAATCTGCTCCCACCCTTGCTATCTTGGCAGTGTCCATATCAGTTTCTGGAACAGTCAACTTGACATTGTTGATGGTCTCCCTCTTCTATGCTTCCTGTCCCTGGTGTGAGTAGCCTCCCTTTGGTGGGTTGTCTTGGTGCTCTCCTGCTTCCTGTGCAGACACTGGCAGAAGATTTGTTTTCATGCCAAACCAGATGCAAAGCCATGACAGCACTTGCAATGAGATTCATGTATGCATTCGGACTGCCTACAGGGTTCCTGCTTAGCTCCGGGTCGCGGCATCCGGTATCCCATCCTACCAGGAGCCTGTCTACCATGCCAGTGGGGAGCAGGGAATTGCCTCCCCCTGTCCGCCTTGCTCAGCGAGTGCTCATAAAGCCGCAGGTGTGGGATGTTTGTTATTTAGTCTACAGCCTGGTATGTGACAGTTTCTTTTCTACTCAGAGTGGTTTCAGATAATTAGTACATTATGATTCCACCACCTTGAGTGGGGGAGAGAGGAGGGGGCAGCCCACCCTCAGACTACTTGTAATTTCACATCCTGTGTTTTATGGACCCAAACTGTTTGGGGCGGGGAGTTGGATGGGGGGAGGATCAGAGAGTAAACAGCGAGTCCTTCCCCCACCTTCGCCATCAGCCAAACCCTGAGGTTGTTAGGGTGGCCAAATGTTGTTTTGCAGAGTTGCACCCAACTTAATTCAGAGATGTTTGTTTGCGCCTTTTCCCTCTCTTTCTTTTTTTTTTCCGTTTTAAGACTTGAATGCCTTAAAAAAGGAAGAATGAAAAACAAGATGCTCTTTCTCCCGGCCTGACAGTGCTCCCCTCTCCCTTTTTATTGCACGCTTATCGCTTCTTTCCCTCCTGCTTTTGAAATTGATTTCCTTTCCTTTCTCCCCTATTCAGGGCCTAAACGCTGAATGTTCGATATTTCATTTGAGGCCGCTAATCGCATTACCACCCTTGACGTTTTACAGATATCATATTATGGGCGCAAATTTGGCAAATTATTAGCGTTGTAATGTATAGCTTGTCAAAGGTATTTAAGACACTAAGAGCCCTGGGCTTATCAGGGTTCGCAGAGAGCTCTCGTTGAGCTTTTGAAATGCAGAGAGCCGGTTATAAAACACACTGTGACTCTCTTTTCAGCTTGTAAAAAAAGAGTGTGAGAGAGAGAAAGGAGGGGGAAAAAATATCATCCGTCTATCAAGGGCTTCCAGGGCTGATAACAAGCAAAATTCTTCTCTGTGGGTTTCACTGGAAATGTGAGAAGCTTTTAAAACATTTCACAAGCTGTCTGGGAAAGAGAAAAAAATCTTTATTGAAAGGATGTAGCAATCTTTTTACTGAGGTCTATTTATCTCCTGGGAACAAGCTGTAAGTAGGAGTTTCCCTCCCGGTGACTGGAGGGGCTTGGGGAAGGAGAGTGGTGTCCTCCAGTGCTCCTGCGATGACTCCTCCTGGCCCACCCTGGGATGCTGGGGTTGGAAATGTGTCCCAGCAGTCCTCCCTCACCCTGATCGGCCGGGATGCACATTCCAAGTTCCATCTGACAGCAGAGATGGGAGGCAGATGCTGCTGGGCCAGCCACAGGAGAGAGGGTCGGGGAAAACCCCTTCCCTGGTGCTTTGGAGCAGCTCCGGGGCAGGCAGAGCGGGACAGAGCCAGTGTTGGCATTTGCTCAGTGACCCTCTCCCAAGGGGAGGTGTTTCCTCTACGATCAGTTTATTAAAATGGTTTTAAGTCCTTTTAAAGCCCTGTGGGGGATTTGTGCCTTCGCTTGGTGTCGAGATGTGAGCGTGTGTGTTTCCCCCTCTCTTTTCAGACCGAGGGAGGAGGGGGCATGGCAGCGCTGGGTCACATTTTGCTCCCAATATTGTGATGCTAACAAGCTGAGGAGTTCGCCAAGGCGAAGCGGGGTGACAGGGTTGGCGTGATTCACTCCCCGCTGGCAGCAGAATGGATATCATGCGTCTTATTACGGAGTTAGACAGACAGAGCCCCACCACTGAGAGCTGTCAGTCCTGCCTCTGCTTGACAAAAACAAGCCATAAATAAGCAAATGCTTCACAGCAAGGGGGCTTGTGTGTGTGTGTGTGTATGTGTGTATGTGTGTATGTGTGTGTGTGTGTGTGTGAAAGAGAGGGAAAATGGCTCTGTGTGAAATACCCGTGGGGGGGCTGCATTTGTAACCCCTGTTTGTAAGAGGGAAAATGGGTGGGATTTATGCACTGGGTCTCCACAGAAGAGAAGATCTGTCTTCCTTTTGCCTTGCTTAAGTGTTTAGAAACATAACCCTGTGTACACCAGGCAGTGTGCATCTGGGTCAGAGCGTGCCAGCACAGGGGGTGTGTAAGCACCATCTCAGCAGTTTGGGAGGTTGTGTCAGCGGGAGAGGTAGCTGAGGGGTTCCTCTTGCAGAGATACTTTGCTGAGAGGACATAGTGAGATGCTAAGAGTTGATAGAAGCTTTAAAAGTACCTGTTGCATACTCATATGGGTCTAGCTGTAGGTTCAGGGAGGTGTCTGCTTTTCTGAGCACAGAGCATCACTGAAAAGAGCTGAGCATGGAGACATGCGTAGGCATGGATGAAGTGTCCATAGTGTTCAGCAAGCTCTGTCAGCACCTGTTAAGGTAGGAGGACATTCAGCTCTAAAGAGCAAGAAGCCTGTTTTGTCTAGGGCAGGAAGGTTTCATGGTCTTGTCAGAGCTTTTCTAAGTGAACATAAGTGAAGGACCCTGAGTCTATGCTCCTGCATGTGCCCTGTGAAGGCTGTAGCCATGTCACCCATCCCTCCCGGGCTGAAACGAGTTAGCACTTGGTGCCCTGTCTCTGCTGATGAGTGCAGCAGGTTTTCCTGGAAGCCCCTTTCAGCTGCTTTCTGCTGCGGGTGCTCTGCCTTTCACATCCTCCGAGCAGCTTTCGGACGCTACTCATTTTGTGGTGCCCCGGGGGGTTGCCAGCAGAGGTGTAGAGCCCACATGCAGAGAGCCCTGTTTGATCCTCAGTTTACTTTTCTTGTCCAGCATTCCTGGGTAGCTGAGAAGTAATCCATGGATCCCCGAGGGCCACAGAGGGCTGCAAATCACTGTGCTCTGCTTATGCCTGTCAAGAAGTTTTGTAACTGCCTCTGTGCCTGTGGGTGGGCAGGAGGTTGTGTCCTCTGACCAACCAGGTAAAGCAGTGAACCACACGATTTCCACGACTTTCAGTGCCATACAAAGCTGCTCAGCATCCCTGTGCCATGCAGCACTTTTGGGGCAGTGCTAAGGACTGGAAGGCAGAAACATCAGCCAAAGGCAGGCAGCAGTGCACAGTCCAGAGAGGTGCTGGGCACGGTGGTTTGTTGATTCTTATGGACTCCTGGAGTAGTGATGGGAACGAGAAGATGTAGGAGGATTTGAGCAAGGGTTCTGGGCTGACTTTGTCTCCTCTGAGAAATTTGCCACATTGCTGGCAAATGTGCCACACAAGCCCTTTGTGCATCAAATGGAGTTCTTTTTCTCTGTTCATGGCCCTTCTGCCTTAGAAGAAAGCAGGAAAAAGACTCTGCCCTGTCCTTGGTTGGTTTCTGCTGGGTTGAAATCCATCCTTAGGGTTTTGGTCCTATTTTCTTAATGGACAGAAGTTTGTTTGATTTGAGCGTGGAGCCGTGGGCTCCCTTCCCCTCTCAGCCTCCTAAGGATGCAGCATTCACCCTCTCTCTCATATGAAATGGCGCATCGGTAAGTGCTACTTAAGAAAACACATGTTCTCCCCCTTGAAAGCAGCCCCCCCACTCCCCCTTCACACCAACACCTTTCTTTATTCGACCCAAACCTCACCAAGGGGAATTTGCAACAACTGCGGTGATAAATCCGCCCGCAGATAATTGGCAAGAAAACAACACTTGTGCAGTATATAACGTTTTATGGTTGTTTCATGTACTTTATTATAATACTAATGAGCAGTTATATATCAGGAGCTAACTGCACGCCGGATTAGCTTGTTAGCATGATATGAAACGGCAGAGCAAATAGTCCAGTCCCCCTCACCCACGCGCCCTCCCCCTACCTCTCCTTCCCATTTGCACTGAGTAATTAGTATGCAAATTAGACCCCGGGACCACACAAGTTCTAGTATATTACAAGGGCTTTATTATGCTCTTGTGAGTAGATGATGGAAGCGGCCCATGACAGTGTTTATCTCACTACCTCTCTCTCTTTTTCTCTCTCTCATACATTGGCAGAGAGTAAACACATACTGAGCTGGGCCCCGTACCATTATGACTCCCTGAAGATGCCACCAGCTTGCCTTTATCCCGACGACCAGAGTTAAGAGCCTTTTCTGGAAACACCATAACAATGATGTTAATAATAATAATAACAACCCTGATGATGGTGATACTAAAAGCAGCCTTGGCTCTGGCAGTCATGGTGATGATTGCAGGAGCAAGAAGAAGGATCAGAGTGAGCCAGAATGAGCTCTTTTTCACCTGGGTCATGCTGCAGAGGAGCAAAGGTTAGCCTCAGTTTCCAGCCTCGCAGGGATATCCTGCTTTCTTGAGCACAGGATTATGTTGTGTTAACTGCTCTTGATGTGTGAGGCTCAGAGCGAAGCATCTTCATAGTCTTCGGTGATTTCCAAGCCATGGAGCAATAGATCTCAGCTGAAGTATGCTACTGGACTCCTCTCCTCTTCTGTTTTCTGTACACTATACTTGGTGTACCACTTTCTCTTTTTCCCTCTGTTTCTCTCTGAGATGGTCTTCAGCCACCATGTATCTGTTGATGGACATACCTCCCTGAATATAGGTGCCTTCCATTAAATTCAACTGTAAGGCATCAGCAGCATCCTCTGTCTCTACTGCCAGCATGACTCAGATGTGACTGAGGAACAGACTCCATGGTCCATGGGGGCTGTACTCCTGCCATAGGAGCTGAACCCACCAGTTTGGGTGCCCATCACCCTGTGGAACTACTAGTTCTAATTTCTGATTGTCGTAACCAAGGCTGATGTCAGTCTGGCCACCTGGATGTGAATGCATACAGTCTCATTCCCAGCCTTCTCTCTTCAGGTTTGAGATCTGGTGTCTCACTTAGTTGAGGGTGCTTTTTGGGTTGAAGTAGTGAGTATTGGAGAGCTGGCAGGGGTGAAGGAATGGAAGGAATCTCCAAGAAATCTTGTNACATTGCTGGCAAATGTGCCACACAAGCCCTTTGTGCATCAAATGGAGTTCTTTTTCTCTGTTCATGGCCCTTCTGCCTTAGAAGAAAGCAGGAAAAAGACTCTGCCCTGTCCTTGGTTGGTTTCTGCTGGGTTGAAATCCATCCTTAGGGTTTTGGTCCTATTTTCTTAATGGACAGAAGTTTGTTTGATTTGAGCGTGGAGCCGTGGGCTCCCTTCCCCTCTCAGCCTCCTAAGGATGCAGCATTCACCCTCTCTCTCATATGAAATGGCGCATCGGTAAGTGCTACTTAAGAAAACACATGTTCTCCCCCTTGAAAGCAGCCCCCCCACTCCCCCTTCACACCAACACCTTTCTTTATTCGACCCAAACCTCACCAAGGGGAATTTGCAACAACTGCGGTGATAAATCCGCCCGCAGATAATTGGCAAGAAAACAACACTTGTGCAGTATATAACGTTTTATGGTTGTTTCATGTACTTTATTATAATACTAATGAGCAGTTATATATCAGGAGCTAACTGCACGCCGGATTAGCTTGTTAGCATGATATGAAACGGCAGAGCAAATAGTCCAGTCCCCCTCACCCACGCGCCCTCCCCCTACCTCTCCTTCCCATTTGCACTGAGTAATTAGTATGCAAATTAGACCCCGGGACCACACAAGTTCTAGTATATTACAAGGGCTTTATTATGCTCTTGTGAGTAGATGATGGAAGCGGCCCATGACAGTGTTTATCTCACTACCTCTCTCTCTTTTTCTCTCTCTCATACATTGGCAGAGAGTAAACACATACTGAGCTGGGCCCCGTACCATTATGACTCCCTGAAGATGCCACCAGCTTGCCTTTATCCCGACGACCAGAGTTAAGAGCCTTTTCTGGAAACACCATAACAATGATGTTAATAATAATAATAACAACCCTGATGATGGTGATACTAAAAGCAGCCTTGGCTCTGGCAGTCATGGTGATGATTGCAGGAGCAAGAAGAAGGATCAGAGTGAGCCAGAATGAGCTCTTTTTCACCTGGGTCATGCTGCAGAGGAGCAAAGGTTAGCCTCAGTTTCCAGCCTCGCAGGGATATCCTGCTTTCTTGAGCACAGGATTATGTTGTGTTAACTGCTCTTGATGTGTGAGGCTCAGAGCGAAGCATCTTCATAGTCTTCAGTGATTTCCAAGCCATGGAGCAATAGATCTCAGCTGAAGTATGCTACTGGACTCCTCTCCTCTTCTGTTTTCTGTACACTATACTTGGTGTACCACTTTCTCTTTTTCCCTCTGTTTCTCTCTGAGATGGTCTTCAGCCACCATGTATCTGTTGATGGACATACCTCCCTGAATATAGGTGCCTTCCATTAAATTCAACTGTAAGGCATCAGCAGCATCCTCTGTCTCTACTGCCAGCATGACTCAGATGTGACTGAGGAACAGACTCCATGTTCCATGGGGGCTGTACTCCTGCCGTAGGAGCTGAACCCACCAGTTTGGGTGCCCATCACCCTGTGGAACTACTAGTTCTAATTTCTGATTGTCGTAACCAAGGCTGATGTCAGTCTGGCCACCTGGATGTGAATGCATACAGTCTCATTCCCAGCCTTCTCTCTTCAGGTTTGAGATCTGGTGTCTCACTTAGTTGGGGATGCTTTTTGGGTTGAAGTAGTGAGTATTGGAGAGCTGGCAGGGGTGAAGGAATGGAAGGAATCTCCAAGAAACCTTGTCCCCACTTCTGGGACCCTTGTGGCATGCAAGGGCATGTGGTGGCATACACCTCCACATGTGTATTGAGCTCCATCTCAGAAACAAGCAGGTTTTTGCCCAGAAGTTTTCCAGTAGAAAGCCCTGGCTGTGAGGCCCTTGGACTCTGACCAGAAGATGTTGTATGAAAGGGCCCATGCACTCTGTGGAAATGCAACCTCCTGCAGTCACCTTCTGCAGGTACCTAGGACTTGGGGAAGATGTAGTGGAGCCAGGTGATGGGCCTGGGATGAAGGCAGACCTGGATTGGCACCATACTGTGCTGGGCTGCCCATGGGTCAGGAAAAGTGTGGCAGGTATCAGGTGTTAAATCGTCTCTGGGGGGCTGCTTTTTGGGGGATCACTGCCAGCATTCACTTTGGTCTGTTTCCATTTGCATATGGCTTTTTCTCACCCGGAGAGCTGACTTTCCTGTATGTTTGCTGTTCTGGAGGACAAAGAGAAAGGGAAAACCAGAGGGATGGTTTGCTTTTCTGGGAGGTGTCTTCTCAGGGCTTAATGCTGAAGAACTTTGTGCAAAAGGAGAGAGAGCCTGAAATCCCAGAGCAAGAAAAAAATTGGCCACATTTGTCCTGAACATAAGTGAAGGGCAGGGGAGGAAATCTGTAGAGGCGGCAGTTTTTGTAAAGCGCTGAAGTGCCCCACACATCATGCCCTGACAGGCCCTGATGTTAGCTCCCGGAATGGATCACAGGAGACTCATTAGAAAAAACAAATATTATCACACGCTGAAATGATTTATGGAGAAAAATGAAAAATTTTGTGTTGTTGCGTCCTCGCTCTCCGGCTCTCCTTTGCTTTCGCTCAGGGAAGTTATTTATGGCAGTGGGCCCTTAACAAGAGCAAGGCAAAGCGCTGAGCCGCTCGCTCCTGCAAACTGCCTGCATTTGATTTTTATTAGCGAGTTAAAACTTCCTTCTTTTCACCTCCCCCCTTCCCCTCGTGCGCCTTTATTATCCCGGACTAACCAAAATGCATTTTAATGCCTACTACTTGCGCTTTTAATAGTGATTCTATCGCCACCCCAGCAGCAAATAAAGTGACATTGACAGGGGAGAGGAAGGCCGGACAGACAGCCGGGCAGACAGGAAGGAGTTACAGCCCGTGTGCGCTCGCTCCTCGGCTGCTCGGCGCCGATACCTTCCCAGTAACCCGAGAGCCGTTTTATTGTCAGACCAGCAAATGCACACCCGACTGGTCACCGCTGATGTGTTCGCAGCCCCGGCAGCGTGCCGCCGGCAAGACCGGGAGTGTGCAGTGCCGCGGCGCGTGGCGTTGAGTCCCTGAGGAGGTGGCTGGTTCTCTGCCTCCCATCTGTGACCAGTTGTGGTGTTTGGGAGGCTCTACAGTCCCTGCAGAAGTGGTGGATCCTTGGCATCCACCTGTGACCAGAGGCAGTGAGCAGGAGGTGTGGACCTTCCCCAGGCTTTGCAAGTGTCCCTGGGTGAGGGCTCCGTACCCTCAGCTCTGCTTCGTGACTGGAACAGCCCTATGGCTTTAGGGCTCCCAGCCTCACACAGGGTGTTCCTTCACCTTGGCCTCAGTTGGAGGGTGAAGAGGGGCTGGTGCCTTTCCCTTGTGGGACATAGCCTGGCTGCTGGGGAAATTTGCCTGGACTCAGTGGCTATGCCAGGCCTTGGCCCCACCAGGAAGTCTCTGAATGGCTGTACAAATCCGTTCTTCTCTGGCCAAGCATCTCCGAAGCGGCAGGATAAACTTTCCGGAGCAATGGTTATCATCTGGACTTTCCCTCCACTCCCTCTTTGTGTGGAGCTTTTCATGTGAACCCAGTATGGGCATCTTCCCAGCCTAGGGGTCCTCCCAGTCCTGGACTCTCAATGCCTGCCTTCCCAGCAGTGTCTGGGGCTCTCAAAGGAGCTGGGATCCCCACACTGGTTAATGCCCACTGACACCTGCAGCTCCTCAGCTGGTGCTGGTGGCCGGGGGAGGCGTGGGGAGGGGGGATCGTTGGTGGCGTTATTATGAAGAGCTCAGCAGGCCTGGAGCTGTCTATTGTCTGGGTGGCAAATAAATAAATAGAAGAAAGCAAGTCTTCCCTATGGCTCGGCAACGGGAGGTTAACAGCTGGACATGACATGACAAATTAGACGGGGTTTTTTTTCCTGCAGGGGCTGATCCCAGCAGTTTTTTGTGAGAAGGAGGGACGAAGGAGAGCAGCTGAAGGAGGGGAGGGAGAAATTCGCTGGGTGAGGGTCCCATTGGCTTGTAGAGAGGCTTTGTCCCAAGCCGGCTGCCTCCCTCCCCACCAAGCCAGGTCCCCAAGGACAAGTCTCTAGAAAACACATTGTGGGATTATCCTCCAGAAGGGAATCCTAAACCCTGAAACACCCACCTTAACCCTGCGCACCTGATTCACACAACAGGTCCCTGCAGCCAGCCCCCATGTTGTGTCCCCGCTCTGGCACAGCTCCACTCTGAAATCAGGCAGCACGGTGCCTTTTAACGGCCAATAAAACCCGGAATTCTCCAGCAGGAAAAGCAAGGAAATTAATCAAATCGCGGCTCTGCTGTGAATTACGTGCTCACCTCCCATCTGCCTGTTCAGCAGGCTCACCTTCCCCTCCCTGCCTGCAGCCCCTTTGGCTTGCTGCAGGAGGGAGCCTTTATGGCTGTGCCTGGAGCCCTTGACATTTGTCGTGGGCTTAATAGAAAATGTGTTAAACATACAGGAAATGGCCCAAATGTTAGCAATGGGTCTAGTTGGCTTGATTTGTTTCTCCTTTTGGGGAGTGGCAGGGAGTGGTTTGTTTCATTTGGAAATTGTGGGGTGCAATGGCAGCTGGTCTTGTCCCCAGATGGTCTTTCATGGAAACCTCTGCTGGGATGGTGCCCCTGACTCAGTGTGCTGCTGGTGGCAGTGATGCCAGTCACACTGAATGTCAGCCCTGGCACTTTTGTGAGCTGGGTTTTTTTTCGAGGCTTCTCACCAGGCATTTCCACCAAACCCAATCTCCCTTTACTTCGAATGGCTGCTGCATTGCATGTCCAGTGCTGGAGTCCATGAGTCCCTTCTTATGCTTTTCTGTCTTCTCCCTATCCCAGCATGTGAGCACCTTGAGCATGGCCTGCCTCCATGGCTTTTATTTCCACCCTCATGCCTTCCATAACCTGCCAAGGACCTCTAGGAGGGACTGCTGCAGCTCTTTAGTGAGCCTCCATGTGCAAGGACTGTTCTGTCCAGAATTGCTCTTGCAGCCTTTTCTGTATGATCACTCTTTGCAGTACGTTGACTTTGCCAAAGGCTTTGAGAGAGCTGGAGTCTTCACTGTGCCACTGGTGAAAGCCAGGTGCAGTTATGAATGGCCTGATGTCACTCATACTCAGGTTGCACTGAGTTCCCATGACTGCATGGATGTGGCTGGAGAGGAACTGCTTACTCTGTCCCATCCCAGCTGATGTGCTTGGGACCCAAAGAAGATCATCTAAAGCAGCAAACATGACCCAGGCTACCCAGCAGAAGTAGCCAGGATGTTTCTTCTGTATGGTGTATACTAGTGGAGCCATCGCCGTGACTGTGGCATGGATGGGCCCAAGGGAGCTGGAGCCATGGTGGGTGGTCAGGAGGGAGACTCTATAAATCCCATCAATCTTCTCCTCTGGCTCCCATACATCTGCTTGCAAAGGGAGGGGAGGCAATAACCTGGCTATCCACTTACCATTGGCGCTTTGAGAGGTGGAAGGGGGAGGAAGGGGGGAAACGCCAGCCCTGATCCCTTGGCAACTGTGGGCTGAAATATTAACTTGAAGAATGTGCCCAAGACTTGTCCCCCACACTGGCCTGCTTCAGCACTGCCTCCTGGGGGGTGCAGGGAGGGGACAGCCTGTTTGCACAGCCCAAGTGTCAACTAATTAATAGGAGTTTATAGAAACATTTCCAGGGCAGCTGGCTGAGGAGCAGTGAGCAAAGCGCCCCACATTTCTTGAATCCCAGCCATCACCCGGTGCTCTTCTCTGCATCTTAGAGGGGCAGTAGCTGACTTGATTTTCTTAAGAGTCTGTGTGACCAAGGCAGCTCAGCTGGTCACTGCATCACTGCCGCCTGTGCTGCCACCATGTAAACGGGTGCCCATGGGTTGTTCTGGAGACCTCTTCAGTGCAGGGACACACTTCTCTTCCCAGAACTTCAAAGTACTTGTTGCAAGACCCAAGTGGGTGAATTTGTTGATATGTGTCCTACAGTGTTCCCTGAGCTACCCTGGTTGGTTAAGGAGCAGTGAGTTTAACATCCTGCTCTCTGACCTCTAAGATACAGGTGTGGATGAACCCACTCCAGACCATAATTTCTCATGTTTTCTCAAATAACATGAAAGAAGCTTGCTGGGAAGTTAATGTACTCCCAATAGTGTATGTGCTGGATGGTCCCCTTGGAGCGCATGCCCTGCTTCCTCTTTTATTGACATGAGACTGCGTAGACGTCAGTGAGAGGCTTTGCTTGTACACCTGTCCCAATGCATAGCATGTTCCTTGGGACCAGCTCCCCTCCTATGCTTCACCTGGTCGTGGTGCAGGGATCTTACACGCTCAGCCAGGATGGAGCTGTCCTGGGGTAGGGAAGGACACAAGTTGGGGGAACACCCTGGGGTGCAGGGCAGCCCCATGGACCCCACCACAGGAAGCAAGGCTGGAGACCTCTGTTCTGAGCATCCCTGAATTTAAGGCCTACCTGGCTGTGATCTTTGAACAAACCAATAAATGAAGTGTAATAACCAAAACAGTGATTGTTTTCCTCATGGTAGCTGTGGAAATATCTCCCTGGGGAGGATAGACCTGCCAGCCTCAGGTTTTAGATCACAATCCCACTAACCTTCCTGTCCCCTGGGCAATAGTTTACTGCTGCTGCCCTCAGAGCTAGGCTCTATTTATTATATATACTGGCCTCTGTGTGTGGCGGTGTGTTTGTAAAGCCTGATTGAGCTGTAAGGAAAAGTGCACTCAAGGGGAAGAATGAAACAAATGCCTGATTTGGCCTGTCCTAGGTATGGGCTTATAACCTTTGTGGGTGCTGCCAAGAGGGTTCAAGTCGGTCATACTGATCTTCTGCAGGGGACCACAGTTGCCCTTGCCATTGTAACCACCCCTGACGTGCCCAAAGGCTGGTGGCTTGCCCTTTGTATGAATCTGCAAAGTCCAGCTTGGAGAAATTGAGACATCATGCAGGTACAGCTTGGAGCAGCCAGCAGATCAGACCCCAGTATGTCTGGGAATGCTGAGTCCAGAGCCTGCAAGGCGGTGTAGCCATTGGGTGCTAAGGGACCATTTTGGGTGTGTTTTAAATGATAGTTATGCGTAGCCTGGATCAAAATAATCTGCAGATGATCATTTGCCTTCGGACGACTGATGGACAATCAGGTCAGAGTGGGAAGGACAGTGCTGTGATCTCCTGACTGTGCAGATCTTTGTCACTGGGCTTGAAAATCTCATTGGGGTGGCAGAGATTATCAGACGCCCTTGTCCCGGTGCTGTCCAGCATCGCTTGTGTGCACTGGAGACTCTTACAGTTACTGTGCTGCAGGGAGAGGATCCACAGACGAAACCTTGGCCATAGAGGGAAGAGGAGGTTCTAAGGTGTGTATCTGTGCACAGGTGTACACAAACCAACCTACTAGTGCTCAGCTTTGTGTTACAGGTCTGGTACTACTCAACTCTGGGAGCAAATCTTCTGTACCGGTGAAGTGGCCACCTGGTGTGGACAGAAGTGGATCATGGCACTGCTTGCCCTATCCCTGGGGCCCCAAAGAGCCTTGCCTGGACATTCCCATTTCACTTTGCCCAGTTTATCTGGTTTGATACAAATGTGAACTGAGCCTGCAATAGAACAGGAGACAAGGTAGATAGGACCCTGTTAAGCTGCTGTGGGATGACACGGCTGAGGAAAACCTCAAAGGACAAACAAGATAATGTTCTCCACTCCAAAACCCCACTGTGAGTTGAGCATTGGCTGTAATTACCTCCAGGCTCTGGAAGCATTTATTCCTGGATCAGGGCTTGGTTTTTCAGGCCCATCTTCAGATCTACATCCCAAAGGTCACCTTTCTGGTATGGCTGGCAGCAGGGCTGTGCTCCAGCAAACAATGTGCCTGGCAGTTGCTGGAGTCATCAGCATTTCCCTCCTTGTTTTGCTGTGGTTTCTACTGCAATGTGTGTGCGAGTTGAGAACCCAGTACAGATTGACATGGGAGCTGGCAGACTGGGAATGGCAAGGCTACCCCAGCCGCTCAAGATGGGGCACAGTGGTACAGCGCAGACATAGTTACTCTTCATTGAGGTAACAGAGGGCTGTAAGATCTTTCATTTTCCAGGAATCTGCTCCCTCCCCCTACATTTAGCTTTCCTATATAATATTCCATGCTGTAGCCTATAAATGTTGCTCTGAGCCCACAGCCTGATTGAATTTGGAAGCCTTTGTTTACAGATGTCTGGCTGTACAGGGATATTTATTGAATTTTCCATGAAATGTTGCTCCTCTAATGCTGTAAAGCACAAGCTGCCCACATCAGAGGAGCTCCGCGTTAAGGGATCGGGTTTCGCAGAGATGCACTGCTCTCCTCATTGCTCTCCCTTGCCATCCTTTCCCCTGCCAGGGAAGGAAGGTGGGTGCTGGACTCCATGTGCAGCAGAGATTTCAGGGGACTCATGCCCTCAAGAAAAGAATGGGCTGTCTTGTGTCCTGGGGCTTGATGGTGCATTTGGTCCTGCAAGGCAGCAACTCCAGCCACGTGTGATGCAGCCTGGCCACTGCTAAGGGCTGAGCACTGCAGGGCATGGCAGGAGCCAGGCCTGCTGGTGGGACTGCAGGTGGATCTGACTTTGGGCTGTTACAAGTACTGCACTGGCTGTTGGTGGCTCTGAAGAGACCTTGATGGCAGACAGATTTCTTCAGGGCTTTTTTGTACCTTCATTTGAGGCCTGAAATGTTGGGGTATAGTCAAAATAAGGGATAATGTCCCTTCAGTTGCTGTGTAACAAGGTCCATCTTTCCTTGCTGATCTGATCTACTTGTGCACAACAAGCAGAAGGCTCTAATCATCAAAAGAAACAGGATTTTATTCCTGGGAGACCTTTGTGGAATCCCTTGCAGCATCCTCTGACCTCAGTGTGTCATTTTTAACCTTTGTCTTGAGAGGGAAGTGAGGGAGAGCGTGGTTTGTGAAGGACACATCCGGGACCTACCATTCTTGCAGTGGTAGCTAGAGGAATGTGTCTTCCTTCCTCATGGTGGAAAGTACAAAACCATCTTGCAAAACTCTAGGTCAGGAGCCCCAGGATCTCTGATGTAAAATAAATGATTCTCGGGAGAGAGCATGTGTTCACCATGTTAGAAAAACAAGCCCCCTGCAAACAGCACATACCGAACTCTGCCCAGAGGAAGGGACTTCAAGGGTGGACGGAGAGAGCAGTCTGAGCATCAGAGCACAGCCTGCCCCCCTCTCCTGGGCTGGATCTTCACACTGGTCCGAGGAGGAGGCAGGAGGGTTGGGGGCTTGTTTTCTCAGATTTGATTGGTTTATTTATGTTTGGTTCAGGCTCCCATCTGGTCCAACTTCAAACAGGGGCTGCTGCGAAGTGTGGAAGCCACCAAGAGAGAATCTGCAAACAACAGTTGTGCAAAGTATATAAATATTTCTGGACATAGAAATTACTGTGTCTGAGAAGGGATCAGTTTGAGCTAGGATGGAGGGTTCCCCGTCCTGCTTGAGACAAGTCCTGGAAGGTGGCTGGAGCAAGGAGAAATATGTGCTTATCTACAATTTACATGTGCATGTGCAAGGGCAGAACCAGGCCTGCTGAGAGCTGCTACGCCAGAGGCTGTAAGGCAAGGAGAGGACAATGGGGAAGTCTGTCTGTGTGCTCCTGATTTAACAGTCAGTGTGCAAAAATGTCCACTGATTTGGGAGGCCAGCGTTGGACTTGGGTTGGATACAGCAGCTGCATTTGAAAAGTTTGGTGCGGATGCTGGACATGAACTTTTAGTTGAAGATACGTGGAAAATCCAATTCTGTTAGTGATGGCCTTTTGTGCTGTTTGAACAGCAGTGAGTGCCTGGACCAGCATCCTTGTGCATCCCAGAGCAATGCAGCTGGTGGCTTCAAAACTGGCTGATAGATTATAAACCAGATCAGCTCAAAGATTACAGTTTGGATGGCATCTCTTCAGGGAAAAAGGCAGTGGCTGGTGTTATGCCTTGTCTAAGCCAATGTCTGAGTTGATGATGCTGAAAAGGTCGTGAAGGCTGTGCAGGGGAATTCGTAGATTGTGTTACAGTGGAGGAAACTGCAAATGCCACTGAGGGCAAAGAAATAGTGTCAGGGTAGAGAAGACAGTGCATGGTAGATGGGGGATGCTCAGGTGTGGGAATGGCACATAGCATTCCCAGATGTGCTTCTCAGTATTCAGGTGATGGTCCTTTCTTGTGCAAAGCAATGTGTATTTCTAGCTGGGACGAGGAGAGGGGCAAGGAGGACACAGCCACCTCTATGGACTCATTACCACCTTTGGAAGCACTTGGGGGTGATGGGTCTTGTGGGGTTCACCAGGAGTGTACCAGCCCCAGACAAGGCATTCTCCACACTGCAGCTCCCCCTGGCCTTAGCTGTCCATTGACTTCTGACCACAGGGACTGGAGCCAAACCACATGGGCGAAATCCAACCAGGCTAGTTGTTCTCAGATCAGACAAAGAAGAACCCAAAAGCAAGTATTTCCTGAGTTGAGTACTGGTCAGAGAGGGACAGAGCAGTTCCAGATTCATGGGTTATCTGAATGATTTACATCTCCAGGATTCAGAGGTTTTAATCTCTAACTTTGAGGTAGCACACCCAGATGTGCCACAGGCAGCAACATGCATTTGTCCCTCCCTCAGGGAGAGCCAGGTGCTCTCAGCAGTGTGTGGTAGGACCTGACTACTAACCATGGACAGAAGTGACATTGTGCCTGGTTGAATGCTGTCCTTCCCTTTGCTGCAGAGCTGCCTGGTTTGTGTCCCAGCCTTCCTTCAAGAGTATTGTGGCAGCCAGAGCATGTTGGCACAGACTTAGCCAAGGGAAGGCATGCAGCACTCTCAAGGCTTGGTTTTTGTTACAAACTGCATCAGGCAACAGAGTCAGCAACAAGGCAAAGCCAGAAAACCCTTTAGGAGCAGAGGTAGTACGCTGAGATTTCCCATTTGCCCCTTTTCCTCTTAGCAGGGATCAGGATCAGCACCATGTGAGCTCCAAAACCCACCATCCTGGGGCATGGCACTCTCTGGGAGCTGTGGCTTTCCTGCCCTGCAAGCATCACCAGCTTCCCACACTGGGGCTCCCTGAAACTGGCGAAGCCCTGGGGAAATTCACTTGGAAGATCTCAGAGTTGAACTTGGATTGGAGAGTTTCTAAAACACGTCCTGCCCACACAGAGCCCAGCCTGAGCCCTGGCCCAGCCGCCAGCAGTCGCTCTCTGCAGCGGCCCTCGGTTAAACCTGATCCCTTGCTTTAAGGGGCTGCCTGGCACTTAGTGGAGACCATAAATAGCGATTTATAAACGATCTTCACGCTGATTCCTCTGCCGCTGCCTAGACATCAAAGTCTATAATTCACGCCCTCCCGCGTCCTGAGCCTTGCAAAACCAGAGCCTTTGATGTCAGCCCCCCCTTTGCTACCTGTGCGCGGGGGCCGAGCCTGGCTGGGCTGTGGGCATGTGCGCTGCGTGCAGCAAGGCGCCAGGCCCGCTCTGCGAGGCATTTTATAAGGTGTCTGCTGTCACTCAGCCTGTTCCTGAGCCTGTTATTCCCTTTGGCGGGGCCGCGTGGGACGTCTGTGGAACAATGGGAGTGGACCAGGGGGAGATTGCTGGGGGCAGCGTCCAGAAAGCACCTGGCCTCTCCTTCCCCCCCTTCCCCCCAGCACCTGCAAATTAATGGAAACTTCTCCTTCCAATAGTGCTGCCTGTGCTGTTTAACAAGTCCAACATCATGCTCCGAGGGCTAGAAACCAGCCTCACTTTTTGGGGTGCAGATGGCTCCCAGGATCCTTGCCCAGCCCTACTGCACCTGGGACAGGGGCAAACACTGCTGCAAGAACTGTGTGGCGCGAATGGGCCATGATTATATGTAACATGAGGCTAAGAAGGAATTTCTATAAGATGGACATTTTTCTCTTCCTCACACATGTGAAACTGCGAAATGGAGGCTTCATGCTGTGGCTAGCTGAGGTCTAGGCTAGCTCTGTGGGACAGGTGTCCCTGGGCATATCTAACCAGCCTGGCAATCTCTTCCTCTTCTGCTTCTTTCTGACTCTGTTTTTTAGCTACTTTTTAGTACTTTCGAGCACTGTAACCAGTGCAGGCTGTGGAGAAAGCACACATTCCTGGTCACATCCCTCTTAAACCAAATGGTTGTTCAAGTGCAACGTTCTTGACTGTGGTACCAAAGTGCTGTGAGAAGAGAGAGGCCTTAGGTCCTTGATCATTTTCATGACTGCCAGTTTAGCCTCTTGGACCCCACATGAGGGTCTGCGGGGTCAGGCACCAGAGTTGGATATAAGTCATATGTGAAACACAAATGAAACTCCATTAAAAAAGTTTCCTATTGTGGTGCAAAATACTTTGTCTTACAAGCCAGACATGGCAAAGTTGATAGAGTTACTTGGGATATTGGGAGGATTTCAATGTATTTTGCAGCTGGGATGGTTGTGACTTTATTTATTTCATTTTATTTTAAGTGAATGTCTGTAGAAATGTATTGAGAGAGTCTTGCATATGCCACAGCCTGGCAAGTGTGGAAGAAAGGGCATGAATCATGTCACTCGGCTCTGTATTTAATCATATCAAACTGGTTTGATTCTCCAACAAGTCAACATATATTATCTGTGTAAAAAAAGGCATTTTACAGGACTAGGAGTCTAAATATCATTTATAAATATTTAATTCTACAAGTGATCTTTTCAAAAGAAGAATAGCTCTTCATTATCATACCTGTGTCTATTGAAATATCACCAATATTTATCATCCACTGTTGATGCAGTGTCCCACCTGGGCCTGGAAGAGTTATTTTGTACTGGAGACTACCATGGGACTGGTCTCATCCTTCTCCCCATGCAAGGCACTGCATGAAATGGGACACACAGCCTTGGCACGGGCCCTCTCTTCTCTTGCCCCCAACCACACAAGCACAGCAGCATGAGGGTCACACCATGGAGGTGCTCAGCAACCCAGTGCCTAAGCTTGGGGGAGCTTCATGCCATCAGACTCCTTAACCTAAGCAACCACAGCTGCCAAAACCCTCTTTGTCTGTCAGAGAGATTTCATGGGGCACTGGTCACCCATCTTGCTATGAAAATGCCCTGCTTTGCCACTATTGGACTGTTTTTACGGTTGCCAAAGTGAACCATAAAAAGCAGTGGCCTCCCCACTCATCCTGTCCCCATCCCTGTGGCTTTCTGCCTGTTTTATCTCTCTGACATTCAGCCCAGTCTTGCCCTGCTCTGTTTTGACTCCTGACAAGTCTTTCAATTTGCTCTCCTCTCTGAAGAGCTGAGAAGCCATTGATAGCTCTCCCCCTGAATTATTGAACCTCAGCATTGGGTTTCAGGCCCCAGGGAGCAGCCCTGCACACCATCGATCTGCAGGGCTCAGGTTCAGCCTGCTGTTGGCACATGCCTGTCCCTGGGTCCCCAGGCAGTCATGGCTCCCTGCATGCACGACTTCTAGCTCTGCTGTAGGAGGAGACTCCCAACTTTTAGGGACAGGGCTTTAAAAGATGCCATCTCTGGGGTATGCATCCTGCAAATACATCTTCCTTGTATTTGGCAGGGTTGGGAGGAGACAGATTTATTCGTGGCAATCTTCCCATTTGTAGCCATCCTGACAGCTCAGGAACCCTGAGCCCTCTGTGTCCTGTCCTACGAAACACAGGTGTGCCGTTGAGGTAGCACCAAGATCTTCTGTTGGGGCAGAGGGCCAGGAAGGGACAAAGGATTAGTCTGGTTAGAGTAGGGGGACCTCTGACTTTGCTTTTCTTGGAGAAACAAACCTCCCTGGAGAAGACACAGTGGCAGGGAGCATCTCATTTAAACCCTACTGGTATCTTGTCCCAACCATCCAGGACTTTCTTCTTGTCACTGATGTGCAGTCTAATCAGAAAGCAGACACCCATTTGCACCACAAATACCCTTCCGTGTTTTCATACGCTTTAGTGAATTGTTTTCCAAAGACCATGGAAATGTGTATTGACAGGCTACAGAAGACTGATAGCCTTTTTCACCATATTTTCAACAGGAACATTTTTCATCCCCTTTTTTCACTGCCACCCATATAGCCACTGTACCATGAAAGGGTACACTGTACCACTGTACCCTCACACACCATCCCATATCACCATGCATGTCCCCTGGCACTGCTGGGCAGTGCTGATTATTCAGGAGAGGAGAACTATCTTCTCTATCCCTTCCTTACCCACTTAGGGCACTTTTAGCCCCTAACCACTTCATGGTCCTTCTCCCAGAGGCTGGCAGGATGCAGGGGCATGGAAGGGGCTGGCCTGGGAGCCAAAGTGCAAATGCATTTTAGTAGGGGAGGAAGAGGAAGGGCAAGTGTGGATTTTATTACGTGATAACATATCTTCAAATCAGATTATGGGAAATTTTCGGGGGCACCTCAGCATTAATTGGTTGGGCCAGCATTGGTGAAGCTGTGTGGGAGCACGTTGGAGCATGTGCAATCGGATCCCTTCCATTAGCCTGATCGATAGCCACCGTGTGGGGGGAATGGGTGAGAGTGTGGACAAAACTGCATAAATATATACGCAAGAGCCAAGAAATCACATTACAGCGAAAGAATCTGAGCACAACATGGGTAACCCTTTCACCCCAGCATCCAGGGCAAGGGAGAGCATTAACACTTTCAGGGCAGCCCTCTGTTTCCAGTGCTGGATCAGGGCATGACCAGGTTGTGGTTTGGTGCAGCAGAAGGAAGCAGTGAGGCACCACTTCCACATGCCTGGCTTGCTGAAGGCCAGGTGTATTTCTGGCAGTAAGGGATCTGATGGCACATGCTCTCATGTGCATGACATGTGGCTGGGCACTAGGAGTATGAGCACCATATGCACGGTGTCCCCTCCAGTGGTGTCCCCTCCATTAGTGTCCCCACTACTCTTCAAAGTGTGGTGCTTGTGTGTTAGTATTAGACACTGCATCTGTGTGATGCACAAGGAGAAGGAACTGGCAAAATGCTGGAGAGTCACTGCAGAGCTGAGCCAAGCCTAGACTGCAGGCCAGGTCTTCCTCCATCACTTCTCCACCAGCAATTTGCTGTGCAACCTCTGGAGACTGGGAGTTACGATTCTCCCTTCTGCATCATGTCCTGCAGCATCCCCTGGCACTTGCAGGCAGGCAGAGGTGGGTGTACCCAGTTCAAGGCAGCCTGATGGCAGTGTGGAAGAGGGAGGAAGGGAGAAAAACCACTTCCTATGGGACAGAGAGCAAAACGGGACAAGGGGGATGTCAGAGGGAAAAAGACAGCTAACATCAAAGCGACAACAAATTTATAAAATGTTCTCTGCTTCATACAATCGTAAGAATTTGTAGGAACACAGGACAGACCTGGTTGTCCTTTAAACCCATCTTCTTTACATCTCACATTTAGGATTTCTGGACAAAAAAGTATCAGAGAAGCACAAATGCCTTCCCACTCTCACCTGCAGTGCTCTCTAGAGTCCCAGGATTTTATCTCTCTTTCCACCAAGCCACTTATCACATTTCCAGGCCCTCCCTAGCCATGTCTGCCTTTCCAGTCCTGTTTTGACACTTCTAATTAGCAGACATTTAACACCTTGTTTGGCTTGGACTCTGCCTTCAGCCAGACAACACATCGATGGCCTTTGACTTCTCCTCTGACCCCAGCTAACCTGGCAGCGCAGCACTCTTGGCATCACTCTGAACACATCCTGTCCAATTTCCTCCTGCTGCCCTCTGCCCCCCAGTCCCCACGGCCCTCCCCAGCCGTGCTGGGGCAAAGGCACAGCGAGATGCAACGCACAGCCTTTCCCTTCGTAAGCTCTTTCCTCAACATGATTTAAAGCACTGAAGCAAGAAGAGGGGGAAAAAAAAAAGACCTGTAATAAAGTCAGCACTCTGCTTATTAAGGGGAAAAGGCTATGCTTTACTTATACTAACATTAATTAGATAGATATATAGGGAGCAAAGAGGCCTCCAGGAGATTTATACAGGGGCCCTGAAGACGGATGTGAGGATTGACAGACAGCAGCTCTCTCGGAGTGCCAGGAACAAGGTAACTGGGAAGTGGTAATGGGGAACCAAATGGCAGTAGTCTCAGTGGCGCTTCAATGCAGCAAGTATGAAGGTAGATGAGGATGCTGGACATGCCAAAAACACCTGGGGGTGCCATAAAGCTGGAAGGATGTGCAGATAAGGAGTACCAGGAAGGTTTCTGAGAGCATCATCAGAGAGGAGCGTGTCTCCCTCTCCTGTTCTCCTCTGTGGTACAGGCAGGTAGGTGTACTGGCAGCTGAAGTCTTTCAAGCAGTAGTTTGTCTTTCATTCTCCAGAAAACTGTAGTGACTTGGCTGCCATTACCAAATTGAAGAGACACTCCAAGCTGTTTATTCTCATTGTGAGACTTTTTTTCCCCTCTGCTCCCTGCCTTGTTCTATCAATAAAATATTTTCCTACCATTCCCAGCGCTGAACAGATAGCAGAGCAGCAAACTCATCATGGCCTTTTCATGATCCCCTGCAGAAGGGTGCTTTGTTAGCTCTCATAAGAGCAAGTCCCTTTCTGCTCAGTGTGTCATGCCAAGGTGGAAGAACAGTCCCTGCCCCAGCTGCCCCAGCTCCAAGCCACATGCAGTGTGGCAGAACCATCTGTGTGCCAGCTGAACAGATGACCATCTTCTTCATCCTTCTGGGACTGTCCTCATGGCCATCTGGACCATGCTTTCTTTTTGTTTCTGTTTGGTGAGGTGACCACAATCTATGGGTACAGCAGGGATAGCTGAGCCCATATCACCTGCATGCTCTATGTTTTTCACTATCTTTCCTCCTTCCTCATGTGTCATCTTGGGGATAGCAGAACTTTGCACTGGTCCTTTCCCACTCATGCTTCAGCAAGGACAAGTCACGCTTCAGCAATTCACAGCTGTCAAAATTTCCATTTTGCTAAGAGAGTTAGCATCCTTGGCCTTTCTTCACTCTCCTCTAAGTGCTTCTTTTACCTGCAAGGAAGAAATCTGACTGAAGCAGGAAAGGAAGCTTAACTGCGTGTCTTCACAAGTCCAGTGGAGAGGTCTTGCTCATCCTAGGACTGCCAGACACTTGCACACCAGTGAGAGATTTCCCCAGCCTAGAGAGCTGGCTGTCTTGTTAAATGTCTGTTCTAATCTGCTTTGCACAGGAGGAGCTTCCACACAGGGAACAGCCCAGGGCTACTTGGGGAGGCTGTGACAGAGATGGGAGTTCAGCTGAGGTTTCTTTGATCTGTAGCCTTGTGCTCCGCCAAGAGCTTATCCTGCTCTTGAATTAGGGCTTGTAAAAGGCTTGTGGCTGCTGCTGACAAGAGAAGGGTGAAGGCTCTGGGGTTTTTATTTGCAACTGCTGCAGCCTGTGTCCATGAGCTATGGCAGGGCCACTCATCACCCTGTCCTGCCTTTGCTTTTTGAACTGGATATCTCCCTCCTGCTCCCTTTCTCCCAGCCTGGGTTAAATATAGCAGCTAACTTTGGTGGTGATTAGTAATAAAATTTTAACAAGCATCCATATGAACGTCGTTCTGTCACTTTTATGAGGCCATTTACAGCAGGGAGATATAAGAGCACCTTAAATCTCCCCCTAACAGGAGGGGTCGTGTCAGAAGGGTGAGAAACAGAGGGCCCAGTGTCCTGTGTCACCTGCCTGGTGGTGCTGATGATGCTCCCTGTTCCCATGATGGGATGGTGGCTCCCCTTTGTGCAGATGTTACTGGCTTGACCAGTCTCTTTCTGGATGAGTGGGTGAAAAAGCAGGGCGATGCTGTGGGCTGACAGTGCCCACAGGTGCTGCCTGTCTGCAGAGGAGCACAGCACAGTGATGTTGTTGGACCTGAGGACGGGCACAGCAGCACAAGCTTAGCTCAGGCCCTGTGGCAGGGCAGAGGCCTCAGTACTAAGGCACTGCACTTAGAAAAATAAACTCCGGTAGGAAAAAGTGTTCACATCAACCATTTTCCATTCACCTCTCAAGCATGCTAACTGCAAAATGGGGAATGAATGGTTCTTGTCTCTTTGCCCAAGCCTAAATTTGGGGCCTGACTCTACCCTGACACTGCCTACCTTTTTTAAGAAATGCTTGTAAAAGCTTTACACCCTTCCTTGTTTCCAATCCATTTGGCTGCATAAAAAAGGCAGGGTCTGCTCCTGCTTCCAGTGGTGTGGATCTGCCCTGTCCTCGGCCACATCATGGCCCACGTAAGCGGAAACTGGACTGAGTTGCTGCTCAGCAATATATGTGCAAGCAGCCAAAGGGATCCTTTCCAGGAGTACAGTAGAAGGAATAAGCCTTTGTGTTTCCTGTGTAGTTACACATCCCAGCTCTGCTCCTGAAAACTTTCTGTCACTGGTATTGCTCAGCATGGCAGCTGCATCAGGCTAGAACAGGTCCCAAGTCTGGCCAGGTTCTGGGATGAGCACAGTTTCTGAGAAGTGATCCAGCCAGCAAATTTAGGATGTGAGATGGCACAGGTGGTGGTTCATGCTGTGAAGGTAAGAAGTCCTTCTGCCCCAGGTGAGAGGCAGTAGCAAATTCCCTCACCTACTGATATCCATGTGCTCCCAGAGGAGGGCAGAAGGGATCCAGGACAAGAAGAGGTGCTGTGCCTTCCCCAGGGTCAGAGAACCCTTTGAGTGATGGAAAACCTCAAAATAGAGCCCTTCTGTCTCAGTAGCCACCAAACCACATGGCTTCACAACTGCTCAGCGACACCTCTTTCGTGTGGGTGCTCTGCTTCCTGTATCAGCAGCTCAGGTCAAACACAGCTTCACCACAGCTTTTATTATTAAGAAAAATGCTAAGGCTTGTGGTCTGAGTTATAAGTGGAAGTCTAGGTTTGTTCCTTTCTCTAGTTTTGTTTCTTCAAAAAAAAGGAAACACACCTTTGAATAGTGAAATCAGAAAATAAGGAAGCAAAATGTGTCCGAAAGGAGGGCTGGCTTGTTGTGAGCAGTGCATGGTCATTATTATTATTTAATGTAAATAATAATGTCAGTATTATTTACATGACCAATATACATTGTGACTAATATACATTAATTATGTAAAGACACATAACTAGTTTTTCAATCTCATATACGCTACCCAAGCACTGAATGTGCAAGGCACCCGTGCAAAGGCAAGGGAGCAGAGCAGGCAGCAGATGCCTTGTTCTAGGTCTAAAGCTGTAATTATAATGCACTGGTGCAAACCTGCTCCTTTCTGAGGAGGCAAGACATAGCATCCAGCAATCCAGTCTATTTTTAAGGTAGTGATAAAATGATACCAGTGATGTCATGGCCAATGATAAAAGTAAGAGGCAAAGATTGGTATAAATTATTTTGGTTTTCTCATAAGGAGGGCAGAAGTGAATAGGTTAGCTAAATCAGACTGTTACTTCTTTTCTCAGAAAAGGTGACTTTTTCATGTTTAAAAATTTCATTCTGAAGTCTTGTAGGATACACTGGCCCTCTCTTTTTTACCAAATGGGGAAGTGACTCCACAGTGCTGCTGTTTCCTGTGAAAAGCAAGCCTGTATACACCAGCAGCCCAAGCAGACAGCATCTTCAGGGCTGCCTCTGTATTGCTTGCAGGCCACAGAGTAAAGCAGGGGTAAGAGCACAAGACAGCTGCTGACAGCTTGTGGGTGAGAGCAGGCAGTGGCTGCTATCAGGCCAAGATGATGTTGGCACCGGCTGCCCTTGGCAGCAGCAGGATGATCCTGCATCTTGCTTCCAGGCCGCTCTATTGAGTTTTCCTTGGAGCCCAGGATCCCCCTGGGCTGGTATTTGGGTGTTTTTCCTGATTGCTTCCTTGGGTCAGATGAGAAAGCTGTATCCCTGGGAACAGGAAGGACTTAATGCTCCCTCTGTGCATCACTTCACATTGCTACTGAGAGAGCCCTGGTACCCCAGATGAAGTTAGTGAGCCACGATGTCCCACACATCCTTAGTGCTGTAAACTATGTGCTCCATCCTCCAAACACCCTTGCATGTGCCACATGCTCACTGTGCATGTCAATGCAGTCATAGATAATGATTGGGATCCTGGGATCACCACAGTGACCTGCTTGCAGGGGCAAGTTTTCTGAGCTTGGCAGAAGAAGGCACCTCAAGGCCTCTAGTAGGTTGGAGATGCAGGAGATGATGCTGCAGGAAAGTGAGCCCGTGGATGGTGGGATGCTGGGGTAGACCTGCTCCACAGGGTTAGAGCCTGCTCCAGCAGGAGGTCAAAAAGGCAAAGTTTCTTGGGAGGTGAATTATCAGTGGGAGCAATATCAGCAGGTCAAGCACATCGGTGCTGGGGTAATACAGTTAAGGTGCAGAGCCTTGGAGGGAGCCCGGCCGAGGAGTGCAGCATTAAAGCAATGAGCCCAGCTTAATCTGCCCCAAGTGAGGGCAGTGGGGTCTTTAATATTGTGTCAGGCTCGCAGGCCCTTGTTGGCGGGTTATTCTTCACGGCAGCTAATGCCACTGGGCTAACTGAATTAGCCCCTCCTTCCGCGGGGTGAGCGTGGGGTTGCCGGGAGGGCGATCGTGCCTCGCAGCTGCAGGGAGAACGAGTGATGGCCTGGAAATTCAATCAGGTGAGGAGCCATCGCCATCCCCGAAGGACAGCCCGATTGGGGAGGAGAGCCCGGACGGGAATGCCGGTGACTGGCTCCGTGCTGTCCCTGGGCAGGGTACCCTCCGGGGACTATTCCCTGCTATGGATGGCATGGAGTGCTGCCCGCCAGTCTGCTGCTCTGTATCCATCAGCCTTCTGGGAGGGCCTTGGTGGAGAGCTCATCTGTAGCTCCGTGCTTATTTGCAACTTGCTAATAGCTGGGTGTGTTATTCCCTTGCCTATCCGTAGGGAACTGTGGCACAGGGACACAGTGGTTTTGAGACATGCACTGTGTGTCCATCCACCATCACACTTGCAGAATTTGTTTGACCAGAGATGAAGGTTCACTAGTGAGAGATGGCCTGAAAAAAGGAACTGGCAAATGGGTCTTTTTCATGGCTTTGCTGTTGGGACGAGGTAAGGGCCTTTTTATCCTCCAGAAAAATCACTGAGTGATTGCACCATCCTCTTTGGAAAGCCCTGAGGGAAGTGCAGGTGAGGACAGCTTAGGGGCTGGGTACAGCAATGGCCTATCAGGAGTCTCCCATCAGGAGTAATTTTTTTGTCCTTCAAGAAAGGAAGGAAAAAAATCCCCTCTGAACCTCACAGGCATTTGCTCGTTGTCTTCCAAGCCTGTCACTGCTTTTTTTCTTTCCCAGTCCCAGCAATTGCTTTCTTCTTCACATCTAGTTACAAGCACACTCCCGGCAAGTACTGCAGCACACCCTGAATGGATGACAGTGGCTATGCTCACCACTGCCCAGATGGTGCCAAATCCAGAAGGGATCACCTGTGTGCCAGGGGCCTGCGACAGGCTGCTCCTGGATGGTGGCACTTTGTCAGTCTCAAAGGCAGGAGCAGCTGGAGGGGGCCACAGAGAATGCCGTGGTCTCAGGAACCGGGACAGCAGACCCACAGCAAAGGGTTGCTCGCCTCCCATGGGACACAGCACCTCACCCCACCATTCTAGCCCTTTCCATAGCTGAAGTCACTGTCCTTTCTCCCCTGCCACCAGAGCAGACACAGTCCCCTTTGCTTTCCCAGGTGCCCCTTTGATCTTCAAACCTGCCCCATCTCTCTCTACCCCCTCCTTCTCTCACATTGATATAAATGGAGGCTTTGGCTGCCTTTAAATACTCATATCTATCAGACAAGCTCATGTCAGCCATAAATTTTACAGTAATGATGATTTTCTAAGTGGGTCGACTGGAGCTATTTCCGCTTCAGCCTCAAGTTACTGCACATGTCCCCCCCAGGGTCTGGCAGCCTCATTTGTTGTCCCCCTAATTGTCATTTCTCCCATATGCACTTGGGCAGAAGCTGGAAGGGAAACTGACTGTGCTGCTGGCCCCGGGCTGGTGCTCCCCTCTACCCCCATAAGTCCCTCTTAGTTTTCCCCCTGGGAAGGGGCTTCAGAGGAGGGGAGAGAGTTGCTGGGATGAGACAGCACTGGCTGCCTCTAACACAGGCAGAGGGAATGGCTGTAGAAACCCGCCATATGGATGCCCTTACCTCTTGCCACACTCCCCCCCTTCCCCAGACAAGCAAAACCAGCCCCGACGTGTGAAAGCTGTAATTGCAGGTAATCCCTCTGCATGGTGCATGGTTTGAATTTGGCAGAGCAGGAATGTGGAAGGGAAAAAGGGAATTACTGCCCAGACGCGCTGCAGGGCCAACATCTGCACGAGTCATCAGTGCACATCTGGCTGCAGCAGTCTGTGCTTGCGGCCCAGCCAGTCACTTTTAGCCCATTGGGTCTGTCTCAAACTCCCACTTAAGAGCAGGACATGGACACTCTGGGACTGGGAACCCTAGGGTGTTAAAGGAATTACTCCCTTTGCCTGTTATTGCTGCTGATGTTGAGGTGGTCACTCAGACTTGATGTGCCTTAGTTTTTCTATTTGTGGAACAGATACAGGCTGTCTGAAGGACCACACTCAAGGGTACCCATCTCTAGCGCTTCTGGAGTGAAGACAGGCACCCTATTCCAGGTTTGCCTGAGGCTGCCACTGCTTTACAACACCCTTCAGTGAGATGCTAGATCTAAGGAACTGATTCCTGCCTCCATGTACAGTTGGGATCAGTGGGATGAGTCCCTTCCTACTTTCTGTTTCTCTTGAGCGTGGTCTCAGAGACAGCAAGCTTTCTGCAGGATTTCTGCCTTGCAAAGGCCTTTGCAAGGGAAGAAGCAAGCCAGGACAGGCAAAGTGGGACTTGTATGCTGTCAGTACTGGAGGGTCTTTGTTGCTTCCAGGTGCCATGGATCTCAGTGATTTGTTTATACTGGATAGGGGTGGAAAGCCTCCATCACAATGACAAGATGTGCTCTTGGTAATTCCTTGCATTTCCCCACTGTGGCTGGCAAGCTTGTCCTGCACCCTGGGAAGGTTGCTGGGACCCAGGAGGAAGCAGAAAGGACTGGGGAGATGGGATGGCTCAGGACACTCAGAGGGGCTGAGGTCTTGATGAAGGGAGGCTGTTACACGCAACACCTGGTTTCTGTGGCTGGGCTTGATTTGATCTCTGGTGAGAGGGTGGGACAAGAATTAAGTAGGTTAGAGAGACAGGCAAGTGGCTGAACATCCACCCACCACCATACTCTGGGATGAGAGCTGGCCCTGGGGTGCACTGTCTGTTTTGTCCCAGAGGTAGCCAACCCTGCTCTGTCTTGATAGAAAAGATCTTGGTCACCTTCTCATTCCAGCCCTTTATCTCTAAGGTTTCTTTGGGCATGTACATTGTAAGGGTGTAAGTCCTTGCTGCCAGTGAACCATGCTGTGCTGGGAAGGGGATGCTGGGGTTTTTTTTTAAGCAGCGGGCATAGGTGATATGTCTCCTCACAAATGCAGTTGAGCACTCTCTCTCATAAGGAGCTTTCTTGGGACTGACCCAGGAGCAAAAACACCTTCTGTTCAGTCACTTACACACCTCCCTGCTCTCCCAGCCTTCAGTAAAGCAGCCTCACCTCACTCTGCAAGACAGAAAACGCAACCTCCTCCCCAGGCAGGCAGATTCCCAGATAACCCCCCTGGCTTTCTGAGGGCAGTGCAGGTGTCAGAGGCATTGTCTCTTTGGAAATTAATTTTCCTGTCGATTTCCTTATTTCTCTTAATTGATGAGGGGCAAGTCTTAGGCGTGTTGCCAGCGGCACCAGCCACAGCCTCGTGTAGGTATCAGTAGAGCCAAAAGCACTAGCGCCGAGGGTTGGGGAGCGTAATGAACTCTCAGAGGACTCGTTGGAGCTCAGCCCGTGCTCTAGATTAGCTGAGGAATCATCTGGCCCAGCTATTAACTGTCCCATTTAACATCATAAATTATTAACCTAATTTTGAGGAGGGTCGGTGACGGATCATGCTGATTTTGTCTGCTTTTCTGCAGCCTCTCACACAGTCTGCCAGTGTGGGGTGAGCCATGGGCAGGGCCTGAGGGTCCATGCCTCTGGAGAAGGGGAGAGACAGGGCAGCACAGCTTGGCTGCCTGCAGAAAGACCAGCTCTGGCTCTTCTTCCAGCCCAGTAGAGAGCTCGGCAAGAGCCTGAGCAGGGGGAATCCCCCAGTAGAAATAGGGAATGTAAGAGCTTCCCCCAGGGAAGAACAAAACCACCCATGCCCTAATGCACCTGCACTTATGTGGGGCACATCTGCACCCCTGTGTGTGGGTGTCCGGGACCTCTGGCCCTTACTGGGTACTAGTATGTGCTGCCCACCCTCAGTGGAATCCCTTAGCAGAGGCACTTTTTAGCTTGCTTAAGCTTACTAGTTTGTATAGCAAAGGCCTGGGGTCAGGAGGTTTTTCTTCCTATGCTTGTTGTAGGCTGGAGCTTGTTCAAAAAGTTTCCTTCCTGGGAAAAGTTTTAAATAAAATAGCAGGGGAAGTGGGTTCTTTGGTATAAAAGTTTTAAACCTTTCAGAGCGTTTTTTTCAGCCAATTGAAGTGTAATGAAAATTTAAAGGATACCATCTTTTCTTTCTCCTTTATCTTTCTTTGAGAAGAGAGATATATGCAAGGGGAAGGGGCTAAGAATTGCACTCAAACCAGCATTTATTTTGAGTGGAAAAATTTTGAAATCATTTGGTCTGTTGAAAAAAACATACAAACCTGAAGGAGAGCAAGCTCTGAAATCCTTGTAAAATGCCTCTTTCATTCTGGCATCACAAAAAGGACTTTTTGTTTCCCTGCAAGCAGCTGTGCTGCTCGGTGCTGCCTGTCCGTGGTGTGTGAGTGCGTGGCCCTGGGCTGGCCGTGTGTGTGTCCCCAGGCTCTGTCCCACAGAGGGGTGGCATTTGGAAGCCAGCGTAGCTCCCATTCCCGCTCGGCTTCAAGGCTGTAGAAGGTTCAGTGGCAGCAAGCCTCACTGCCATGTATCTCCCTGGATGAAAGTGCTTGGGGTCAGGATCAGCAGGCTGCATTATGTCCCAGCGGCACCCCAAAAAAACCCAACACAAGCACAAAGAAGTGGTTTTGGTTATGGTGGGAGCATGGAAGAGTGTCAGAGTTTATGTTAAATTGGCAAGAGCCTGTACTGCTAATCTGCTTATCCCTGAGTACCTGTCTACTAACCAGAAGTGCCAGTAGCTCATCATGTGCTTCCTGGCCTTCTTTCCCTTACACAGTGAAACAAGGAGTCCTGAATTTGCAGACTCACAGCATTGGTGCTCTCATACTCCCCTTACTTGATGTGAGGCTTTACACACACAGAATAGAGAAGGAAATAGCCTTTGCCAGAGGCCCGAGCCTCATGCACATGCAGTACAGACCCACACAGGACTGATGGCCAGCACATGGATATAAAATACAGCGCCCTCCCATAAAACATGCACTGCTAGTCTATATATTTTGCAATCCCTTTAAAGATTTTTTTTTCTTTAAACCCCTCACCCCAGCTCCCTCCCCATTCTCCCCCCAAAAAATTATTATAAAGAATTATTGCCATTAGTACGTCTTTCCCAGTGAAAGGAGAAAATCGCCTCATTCATAATTTATACCCTCAATTACTATTAATAAAGAAATATTTCAGCAGAAAATCGCCTGGGAAAATTACACGTAACATTGCATTAACATTCTATTTGAACATTTTCATCACATTTGTTATAGAGTTAATAAGAGGGATATGCTCCCCTGACTTCTTCATGAAATTATGGGCTGCCTATGATAGTTTAATCTTTTAGACTTTATATAATATATTCACTTTACTAATTGAGCTATCCAAGGAGCAGTTAGGGATGTTCTTAAACGTGGAAGACAAAGTAATCAGGGCCGTGACTTCCTGACAAGAAGATCTTCTTCCGGAGATGAGGAGCCGCACGTGTGAGGGGCACACACATACGTGTTTGTGTGCAGATGTGTCACTCCATTAGTCCTTCCCTTAATGTCCAGCCTGTACTTGGAAGTGAACATGAGTGGAGGGTGGAGGTGATGTTCTGACTTGTGAAATGTTCCCCAAAAGCCGCATTTGTATTTCAGAGTGAAAGGGGGTCTGGTGAACTTGAGCAAGGTATTGTTTTGGGAATTCGAAATGCCCAGCATGAGGGGTTTCTCAGGACCAGCACTTCATGTGGACAAGCCTTTATGCTCAAATTCACCCCCACCCACAGTCATGCACAGACGGTCTCCAAAACCCTGGCAAGGAGCTGGACTGGGGTGTACAACCCAGTACAGTACAACCCCTGCTGTCCCTGGAGCTCCTGTTTCACCAAGTGGTGAGATGAGGAGCATGCAGTGCAGAAAGGCTTTCCCCCACTCAATTTATAAACAAACCCAAAATTAGGCCGTAGGTAAGAATTGAGGTAGATGTGAGCAGAGGAGGCATTTGGAAGATGGACACTGCTCTTGCACACCACAGGCATTGCTCTGGACAATCCACTTGTCTCCAGAAAATGTGAGAAACAGAAAATTCTTGGTAGCTTTCTCTTCTGCTCCTGAACCTGCAGCAGCTGGAGCCTTGGTCCAGACTCAGTTGCTCTTTGACATTTCCTTGCACAGATGCAGCATTGGGCACCTAGATTTGAGCTTCTCGTGCAGTTTGGTACCTGAACCCAGGTCAGGGTCTCTCTGTGAGACCCTCCTTTCCCCTTCGTGTGCACACAAGGAGCCCTTTACCACAAGATGTAATCTAGGACTCCTGGTTTCAAGCAGAAGGCTTCCCAACAGTGGTTTGCACCAGATCTATGTGAAAAAGAGTTGCATTGTCAGTGTGTCAGAGGTTGCTGACTCATTAAGCCAAAGTACATGCAGCCACAAGCAGGAGAAAAGAGGGATCCAATAGTGCTGACTAATGGCCCTGCCACTGGGGATGAAGAAAGCCTCTGTTCCCTGACGATGATGAGGGAGGCTGAGGGAGAACAGGACGAGCTGCTTCATTTCACATCCATAGGGCACTCATGTTCCCTCTGCATCCACCGAGACCAAGCATGGACAGGGAAGGGGTGGCAAGGCACAAGATGGCACACAGCCTCCTAGGCAAGGCTTTTCAGTCACTCTTGAAACCACTCTTGTCATACCCAGCCTCTTCAAACTGGTGGCCAATGCTGATGGCAAGTCAGAGGTTTAATGAAAAGCCTTCAAGTGTTGAGATTCATTATCTGGATCTCATTAAACAGCAAATAAGAGCCCAGGTGTTGCCGACTGAGCCCTGCTGAAGGCAGCTCCTGGAGGCGAGGCAGCCTAGGACTGCAGGAGACCCCTATGCTGGAGAGCAGCCAAGTGAGCTCCTGTCACTCTCTGCCAGAGATAAGAATAGGTGTAGGAAGAATGCAAGGAGTGTGTTGGCAGTGAGCATCCCTTCTCCACTTCCCCAAAGTCAGTCTATTCACATCTTCAACCCATCATGCCCAGCCGGGCTTAGCCATTCAGACCCCTGGTGTGACATCCAGTTGAGTCACCCAGAAGAGGGGCTCAGCTCCTTCCTTCTCTGTACTCCCGGCAAGCCCACCAGGTAGACAGGGATGGGTGAGCGATGGCAAAAAGAAAAAAGTCACTGCAGTGTGAGGTGTGGACAGCAAAGCATCCACACATGGCTGCATGAGATGTGCAGCTCCACTAATGCATTCATGGTGGATCATGGTTGTTCCCAACTGGCTTCTCATGGAATGCACTGCATCCTCATCGCTGAGCTTGCAACCAACCATTTCCTGGGTGATGGTGTGCCACCAGCCAGCACTGATGGAGGCTGTGGCCACCTAGACCACCATGGAGACATGATGGACAAGCAGCAGCCCATGCAAGCCCACATCTCCCCATTGCTTCCCGGATGGGCAGGGGGCGACAGAGCTGTCCTGTGTGCAAGTACATGGGGAATGCAGGGAATTGGGCATCCTTCCAGGGACCACAGGAGCAGCCTGAGAGCAGCAGAGGCCAAGGAAGGCAAGGCATGAACTGTCCACCCTGGAGATGGCCACTGCCTGGTCCTGGGCAGGATGGACCACACTGTAAACAGGACAAGGCTTGTAAACAGGGCTCCAGCTGGGATAAATTTAGTTCATTGGGGTTGCAGCCCTGGCGCGGCAGGACACAGTGTCAGGGTATTGTCAGGAGGAGAGAGGGAGAAAAAAGCTGAATAAACAAGCACAGCTTGTCCCTTTTTTTTTTTTGTCCCAGCGTTGTTGTTTCAGCCGGACAATTGCCCTGCAGATTGAGGGAATGGGCTGGAGTTCAAGTAAATTTGGCTTTCAGTGTGTCCCTTTTCACATTGTGTTTTCACATGGGAATGTATCCTGGCATATATGAGGAGAGTGTTCATACCTGTGTGTGTGTGGTTAACTCCATGGATGCTCTGTGCACATCTCTGGGCTGGCCTACAGGGACATGGGCTGCTTTGCATTCCAGGTGAGGCTGAGCAAGTTGGTGTTGGCTGTCATGCAGGACTTGGCTTTCTCTTCATGCACATCCCAGACTAACACCTATGGATGTCCAAGAGCACACATGCAAGGTGATCTGTGCTCCATATGTGTCTGTGCATGCCTCCATGGGTAGAACAGCCCTGGAGATGTCCCTCCACAGGAGAGGGGACTCTGTGGAGGTAAGAGTCTCTGCAGAACTTTAAAAATGCAGATCAGGACTCCTGAGATCCTTTTCTCTTTTTCTGTCATAGGGTTTGGACAAGTTGTATTCCCTTGACAAAATCATCTGTGATCTTGGGAGCAAAGGGCATGGATCTTCTCTGTCAGTCCTGCTCTATAAGGACCTAAGTCTTTTCTAAAGGCCATGTTTAGAAGCAGCCTAATTTTCACATCTTAATTTTATTTTTCTCACATCTCTTTCTGACACACACATACACATGCACACTTCTATTGGAAAAACGATTTTAATACCCATGGCACATTGTCCTGGTGTGATATAAAATCCAATGACATGTGGCATTTGGAAAAGGTCACTTCCCCCATCAAGATTCATTATCCTACCTCAGCCTGGGAAGCCATGGGGTTGCCCCCTCCTCTGTGGACCCCTTGTCCCCTCCGCAGCTACAGCAGGCGAGCAGGGAGAGGGGATGAGGCATTGGGTGGCCATGCCCCGGACTTTGGCAGTGTCAGGGCAGTCTCTGCAGGGAAGGCTCTTGTTTCTCATTTGATGTCCCTGCTCTTCCAGATGCCTTAGTTTTCCCCCTGCAACAGAGCAAGAGGAGTTACAGGAATGTGCTGCTAGGAAGGCTCTGTGTGGTGCACAGGGCTGGGTTCGGCTTTTGCCTGCCTTCCCCTGATCACTGCTCCCTGTCTGTTCCCTTTCAGAACAGAGCTGGCTCTTGCAGTGCCCTCACTTTTGACTGGGTTGATTGGGAAGTGCCTGTCCGTGTCAGTGTTCACCAGCACCTTGGCAGAACTGAGAAGAGAAAGTGGAGAGGATGTGGAAAGCCCAGCTCCTTGCCAGTTTCCTCACCAAGCGTGGGGATGATCACAGCAAGACAGGAGTTACAAACTGTCCTGGGCTCCTTACATGTTTTTGCCTTTCCTAGGACTCATTTCTGCTCAGTCTTCCCCAAGACTATCTTTGTCCAAGTATATCCACCTCCCTGAGGTGTTTCCGGCCCAACTTGGAGCTATTCCCTGGAAGACAGAAGGTTGCAGGAGGGTCAGACTTGCTGTGGAGGCTGTCTAGGGGTTCTCGGGGGATGCAGTCCATTGCAGAACAGCTGCTCCCCATGGGTTGTTCCATGTGAAGGGAACTGGGAGCCAGGACTTTTCCACCTGTCTACTAACTGCCTTGAGGCACCTTGGCCAAGTCGTAACCCTGTTCCCCACCTGCAGGGGAGGAGAGAGGCAAGGGTGGGCGCACTGAGATGCAGTAGACTTGGAGCACCAAGGGCAGGAGGTGGGAAACAGGAGCCTGGAGGGAGAAGGATTATTTTTGCAGTGGGGAGTGGGGTTTAATGCCTGATGAAGATGGCTTCTCAGAGTGCTGAGGGTGTTGGTAACTGGAGTCCCTTCTTGCCATATAAACACCAATGAGTTATGGGTACCCCAGCCTCTAATTACACAGTCAGCCCCAAATAGGCTGTGTCTAATGAGGCTGACAGACTAATATCTCAAGAGCCCTTAATGTGTTATCATCTCTTGCTGTATGACCTCATATTTATAACTGCTCTGGTAGGAGGTTGAGAAATGTCCTTCTCTTCCCCCAGACCCCTCCCCAACTTCCCACCCCCTCCCAGAGCAGCAGCTCTTCAGCCTCATCTGTTAGGATCAGGAGGAGAGAGGCGACTTCTCTCCATCCATCATCAGAGGAGTTTGCGCTATTAGATGATTAAAGACATTTTTTATAATGTTTGGAAGAGGCTTTGAAATGTCTCTCAAACAGTGTGATTAATGCCTGCTTAACCCTTGCCTGACTGGGATAGTGTAGTGGGAAGGTGGGTGCATCCCAGGGCAGGGCTCCCCAGGCATCTCAGCAGTCACCCAGCCGTTGGGCACCCCAAGCCCTGACAAGGTGTGATTCATGAGCACGGGGCACCTGCAGGAAGCTCCAGCCTCCAGGCAGTTCCTAACGCACGGAGGACTTTGTGGTTTCTGAGGCTGCAACGGTTGGGGCAGGAGGAAGCATCGCCTGCCCCCTCCCCAGCACTTACACAAGAGGCCCCAGGGCTGTGCTGGTCCCAGTCCGCAAGCTGGAGCATTCCACACCAATGCTGTGGGTTTCAAGGGAGGGCAGGGAGAGCAGGTGAGCAGCCTGTGCCTATTTCCGGATGGCCTGAGCTGGTGGGGTGTTCGCTTTCCTCATTTCCCTTTTTCCTCTGCTGCTCCAGACGAAGTCTCTCCCAAAAAAGTCATGGACATCTTACGTGCTCCGATAGGATCTGCCTTTAGAATGTTGCAACCTTGCTCAGAGTTTGCCATAAAGACCCATGGGGCTGGTAGACATATTCATGCTAAAATTGGTGTCAGCATTGTCTGGTACCTGCCAAAGACTGAATCACTGGTATTCCCTGACACTGGTTCCCATGGGGGAGTGGAGATTTGGCCTCGGATGGGGGAAGGATGCCTGCCTTCTTTGATCACAGGCACAATGTTTCATAATCTCAATTTCTTGTCAATTAATTGCCAGATAGAAGCGACAACCAAAGAGGGCCCCAGGCGTCTGCAACTGCCACTCATCGTATGATTTTAACTCTCCCCCTCTGTAAGTTTGCATTATTTTCTTCTTCTTGTTGTTGTTATCTAAAGAAACCTCCCCTCCCTCCCCCTTCAAAAAGCCTCCTAGAAATCCCAGTGCCCTTGTCAATTTGATATTCAATGTACAAATAGCTGAGAAGGGTTAATGCATGATTAATAGGTGTTTTATTAAAATGGTTAATCTGTCATTATAGAGTCAAAAAGATCAATAGATTTCTTATAATCATGGCTTAAAATCATCTTTAGCACCATTGCTTATGGGCTTAAGACCCTGAGCAAGATGCTTAGAGGACCTGGAGGTCTCCTGTTAACTCCTTCTAACTCTTCTGTCACCTGAAGTGTGACCCTGCAGATGGACAAAAGCCAACACAGGGCTGCATGTACTGTTATGGTTACCATCCACTTTATCATTGTTGGGTATTAAAGTTGTCACACCTGAGTGACAAAAAAGGGAAATGGAAAGCAGGAGAAACTGGGAATGCAGCTGGATAAATGCTCTTTATTACAACCAACAGCAGTGCCCGAGCAGGCTGAGGTGGGAGCATGGCTAGGCTGTCTCCTATCCATTAATACCTCTGTGAAGCAGCAAGTGTTGGCCAAGCATTACCCGCCACAGCTTTGTTCCTTCCATAAGGAGCGCTGAGGTGAAGTGGGGGAGTGCCAGCCTTGCACGGAGGTGAAGCCATGTGCCTGGTGTGAGGCAAGACGTCAGTGGTCAGGGAGGACCAACCTAGTGCCACCTGAGTCCTATCCCTATCCACAGCCCCAGAGGCTGCTTTCCTGGCAGCTGAGTGATGGTGGGTCTGGTTGACCCGACCCTTTGGGATGCCTGTTCCAAGCTGCTGTTTGATAACTCCAGTGACACTGTGACAAATCCCAGAGATGCTGAGCTGCCGACCCCCAGCGCAAGGTCTCTGCAGGAGGAGGTGCTGTTTAGACAGACTGACACAGAAGCATCTGAGCCAGCCCAGGCAGGGGGAGTGCAGCCCTGCTCTGCCTCCTCACTGCCTCTCAGCATCCTCTCCTCCGCAGCAGAGAAGGGATCCTGAGGTCATGCAGGGAGGGTGTGTGGTGGAGCCTGGACAACAAGGCAGAGCACTGCAAGAGCAGCTGACACTGCAGTGGCCTGCACCACTCATGCAATGGAGACCCAGACCTGCTGCCTAGTGAGCAGAGCAGATGTTGCTGTGCTGGGACCAGTCCTGGTAGCCTATGCCTCCATTTCTCCCTGCCAGGTGCCTGTGTGCAGGCTGGGCAGACTTTGGTGCAGCTCCTGGTACCATGAGCCTGCCCAAGATTGGAGACTCTCACTCGGAGACTGCCAGGAGCTGATGCTCTCTGATGATTTAGCCATGCAGAATGACTCTGCTGCAGGCCTCTTCTCACACTTCCTCATCTTGCATGAGGGCTCAGCCCCTCTTCCCACCGGCTCTGCTCCCTGTCTGACCCCACAGCCCATGCCAGCCAACTGGCCTCAAACCAGTTGAGGTAAAATAAAGGCAAGTTCATCCTGTTACTTTCCTTTTCTCTTCCTTGCCCATCCTGCACCCAGCTGCTTCAGGCTGGCTTGAATAACTTCTGCCCCACAAGAAATCCCCCAAGTCTTCCCCATCCAGCTGGCAGGTGTGTGTCTGGTGTGGGGATCTCAGCCTGCCTTCATCTCCTACCTCCACCAGTGCTCTGCGTGGGGCTGGGCAGAGATTTTCCAGACTCCCTGAGTCCAGCCCTCTCCATTCCTGCCTCATTGCTTATTTCTAGACTATTAAATTCGACAGGGAGAATTTGTTTCTGTCCAGAGCAGATCCCCGGACAGTCTCAAACCTCTGAGGATTTATCATCCTGAGCTTTTGTTTGTGGGTCTCCAGGACCCTCTGCCCCACAGCCAAGCCCAGATATTTCTCTCTCTCCTCCACAGAGCCTGCTGGCCCTAAGGAACACTAACCCTTTTCTTCCCCCATGATGTCCAGGCATCTCCACACCCCGGTCACATACATGCCTGCAAATGCCACTGCTAGGGCAGGATGCTGTGGTCACAGTGGCATGGGACATGTCCTACCTACCAGCTACCAAGAGAGGTGGTCCAGCTCAGGGCACACCGGTCTTCCAGCACAGAAATCCCCTGGGATCCTTAGATCGTGTTCAGCCCACCCTGAGACTGGTGTGGGGAACCTGGGTTTGTTTCCTTGCAGGCCCCAAATTACATCCTTGCTTGCCTCCCTGCTCCACAGCAGCTAAGCAGCTGGGAGGGCCAGGCACAAGCAAGATGTGACCTCCCTTTCTTTTCTTGGGGGTCGGCAGTGATGTACCCTCATGTCTAGTACACCTGAAACAGCAGCAGCTGCCTGTTCCAAATCACAGCAGGGTGACAGCAGGGGTGGTTCATCTAAGCAGCCATTCACAGCTGCCCTGTGATCAGGGTGGGGAGGATTTGAGGTCACTCATAGGTTCAGATCTATTAGGACAGAACTATCAACTGGCATAGTCAGCAATTGGGGTTGCATTTCCAAATCACCACCACTGCTGTGTTGAGGGGGATCCCACTGGTCACCAGCCCCCTGCTCACTCTCGTCCTATCCCAGAGGCCACTGTGTCAGTGACAGAAAGCTGCTCTGGAGCCCGGTGGAGTGTGACAGAGAAGGAAGGGGGTGCAGGGCTGGTCCACTGAAGTGCCACCCCCACAGCCCCATCCCCTCCCTTGCGACCCACATTCCTCTGCAGCAGCGCCAGGAAGGGGGGGGAACCAACCTTTGGCATGTTTATTGACACTCCCTGAGTTCATACTGTGACTCTACAATCTTTCCCTGAGATTATTAAGAATTAATTGATCACTTTTATATTCCCCCCGATACCTGGTGCTGCTCTGTGACAGGCAGCAGGAGGAGGGAAGGGAGGCGGGAGGAAGGTGGGGTGTGTGTAAAAAACACACTGATAAATGTTAATTACTCTTTTACAGCCCTTGTCAAATTCCAAAGCAAGTCGTAAATTCATTAAACTCTAACGGATTAAGCACATGCAGCTTATTTAGTTGCCATAAACAAGATCATTTGGATGTTGATTTTCCCCTTTTTATTGCTGCAGCAGAAAAGGGGAAAAATCAGATGAGGGAAACAGTTGGTAGTTACAAGGGAGTCAGAAAAGTTTGGATTTATTTAATATCTTGTTTTCTTGCTCTGTGCCAGCTCTCTAGCATATTGGTCCTGAGGTTGTGCCTGAGCAGTGTCTTGCCAGGGAGTCTGGCTGTCACAGGAGCCATGTCCAAGCAGCTGAGTCTGCATGAAGAGCCCTGGGATGAATGGGCCACACTGTACACAGGGTCTCCAATGTCCTCTCCATGCACCAGGGCTGCCTTCTTAGTGCTGAGGCTCTTAGAGACCCAAGCAAGACCTGGATGAGCAGAGATGGGCTGTTCAAAGACCTTTTAGTGGTGTCTTTGGGTGGATTTGCTCTCTGCTCTCCATTGTGCTGGGAGGTCTTCAAGGGTAGCTTGTTTCCAGTGAGGCTCAACCTGGCCCCTGGGATGCAGGGCTCTGCCCTAAGCCATTCTGCAAGGTATTATGCAGGCAAGAGTTAGCATAAAATCAGCTCTGCTCATTCTGGGATGTTTCAGCTCATTTAATGCTGTCCCCAAGGTGCTGACTGTGCCCAGGTAAGTTAGATGTGACCTCTACCAAGCTCAGCTGTGTTAGTGGAGACAGGGAAGGGATGCCATGCTGGTAGGGAGAGACAGGGTACCTTCAGCTGCTCTTAACACAGGAGTGTGGTCCAAGGTCTGCCAACCCACTCAGTGAGCTTGCCATCCTCTACTTGTGCATGTTAATAATCCAGGCTGACCTCCTGAGCTGTGTGAGCAGTAGAAGGAGGATGAGAGGAGGGTCATGGGGATTAATTAATACTCAGGGCTCTAATTGCAAGTTTCTTAAACACTAGGCTTCTAATGACGAACAGGCTCTGAGGCAGCCCTGAGTCCTCCTGCCCCCCAGCTGGCCCTGTTGAGACATCTCCTGCCGCCTTGCAGGGGCAGTTTTACTGAGAAAAGGATGGGAGTTAGCCCCTGGGCACCAGGATCTCCCACTGGAGCTCTGAGGCTCCAGGCTGTGTGTCCAAGAACTTGCCACACTGTTGTGTAACCCCATTAGCACCCTGAGCTGAGCATTGGAGACCTGCTGCCATCCTTAGCATACCCAGCCCCCTGCCTTGGTCCAGTGGGACAGGGGCAGGAGGTGGCCTGGGGGTCTGGAGTTCCTTGATGGGTCACAGCCTGGCTCTGTGCAGTGGAGGATGCTCCACAGGTCCAGTGCTGGCAGGAGCAGTGGCACTGCTGGCAGCTGGTTCTGCTGGTACTGGGCAGCCCTCTCCAGCTGAGCAGCTCAACAGCCAGCAGTGTTGGCCCTGGGGCACAGTTCTGCTTCTCCAGCATCTCACAGCTTCCAGCAAGTCTGTGCTTACCAGGAGCTGCAGGCAGCCGTGCACTGCAGGCAGTAGAGGGAACTCTAAACACCTCACTGGGGCTCACTGCCTGGCTGCTGCCAGAAAAATTTCAGTCTTTTTCTTCAGGGTCCTCAGCAGTTCATCTAAAGCAGATAACAGGCACTGGGGAGATGGCTGCCTTCCTCCAACCCCATCTTAGCTCATCTCTGAAATGAGTACAGGCCTGGAGGGTCTGAGCCATGGGCACATACCCAGCTGCCCCAGCCCTGCTCCCCTCTGCATTTGCCTCTCATAGGGCAGAGGGAAGGAGAGGAGCTGCCAAAGGTCTCAAATAGGACAGTGAGGGGATGGCAGCCTTCAAAGCCCCATTCCCAGCAAGCGTTTCCCTCCCCCAGCCCTCGCAGCTTGTACAACATGCACAAACAGGTGCGAGCAGAAGTGTCCCTGCTGCCAGATCCTTTCGTGCTTTCCTGCTCTGTGAAGGTGCCCTCCAGAGATCTCCCTGGGCTTCTGAGCACAGACAGGGCATCCAGGGGTTAACGGAAGGAGTGTTACCCATGCTAAGCAGTAGCTAACAGCCACTAGCTAATAACTTTATGGCTTCAAAGCAGGGCATTTATCATGCTGAAGTTTGTTTATGCACTAGTTATATGGCACATTATACCAGCACTGCGTTTGGCTGATAAATTCTCTGTGACAAGCGAGGCTACCAATGGGGACTCACTGAGTCCAAAAGACCAGTAGCTTTTTCCTGAACTCTGCTTTCTGAGATAAGGATGTTTTTTCCCTCTTTTGTTTTGTAAGGAGGAAAGAAAAAAATTGGACAACCTGTAAACTTGAAAAAAAAGAAAAAAAAAAAAGAGGGAGAGTTTTGTTCCAGATAAGTTGCCTAATGCTCTGATGGAGGCAGAGAAGGTCCTGGTCCTGGTAAGGACCAGGTGGGATGTGTTGCCAAGTGATGCTCATGGGCCTGTGCTGGGAGATTTGGGTGTGTGCTGAATGGGCACTGACAGGCTCTGGGTGTCTCTGGGAACAGCCTATCTTAGTCCCATCTGTGTTCTTGGAGAGTATTTTTTTCAGAGAGGTGTTAGAAGGTACTCTGTCAGCCCTCTAGTTCTGCCCAATGTTTCTCAAATGAGCTATAATCATAGCATTTGTCACTATTTTGAGGTTGTTGTGTGTGTGATTTGTTGCTGCTTCGGTGCAGTGACTGCGTTCCTCTGTAGCCCCTTGCTCGGGGTTCAACTGTTTTAATCCCACTAATAATAATGACCTTCACATTTCTGGCTTCCTCTATCAGAGGAGCCAAACCCACTTTGCAAACATTAACAAGCTTGGCCTCCCAACTCCGTGCAAACATGATGGGTCAGGATTATTTTTCCTGCTGTGGTGGTGGGGAAACTGAGGCATAAAGCAAGGAGCTGGCTGACCTGAGCCCACCCAGAGGGGCAGCCTTTGCTTTAACCAGTAGACCTCAACATACATGCTCCAGTTTGGACCAGCGTAGGCTTTCATGGTCTCACCTCTGGAGCAAGACCTGGAACTGACAGGTTGGTGAGTTGCAGTGGGACGAATCCTGATGCCAGGACCTACCTCTGAAGTGCCACCAAGGCCGTTGATGAGTCAGCACCCGTTCCTCCTGCTGAGGAGTGGGATGCATGCTGCTGGATGCTGGGAGGTTGCAGTGTGCCAGCTCAGCCACAGTGGGCTTGTCCCTCTGCCCTGCTGCAGCAAGAAGAAAGCCCCTACTATGGTCCAGTGTTTGGGGGCCAATGCCCAAGCAGCAGAAATGTGGTTGCTCACCTCCCTGCATGAAACATACTCTTATGTGCATCCTCAGGGGCTCCCCGGTGAGGGCATCTTAGTGCATTTACCTGTGCACACACAGAGGTGTGCATAAACACAGATTCATTAGTGCACTAGATGCAACTCCATCTCCAGAGCTGTGTTAGGATCCATCGATGGCTGCCCATCCACGTAGGTATCCCCAGACATACAGCCATCCGTGTGCATCTCTGGTTGCACACCTATTGCATCCCTGGTTACACACCTATTGCATCCCTGCCTGTGTACCTGTGCCAGCGTGCGCGGCCGTGGATCTGCATCGGTGGCTGCTTGCAGTGGCCCCTGCAGGCTGTAAATATTGGCAGTGTGGCGGGGAGGTTGAGCGGTTTATGGCTCAAGGTCAGGCCCATGAATCATAAAAAGGTGTCGGAAGGAGCATTAACTCCTAGCCTTCGCTTGGTCTCTGTGTGGTTTCAGGCGGGGCCCCGAAGGCAGTGATTAAAGGGTGCACCTTCCCCTTTCAGTTTTACGGTAAAAGGAAAGCAGTAAATTAGAAGCCCACAGGCTGGGGCAGGCCAGGTCCCGCCAGCACAACAGCTAAGCAAGTACCTGCCGTGTGCCCTGAGACCCCGCTGCCGGCACTGCACGCCCCCACCAGCACAGTCTCTTCCTGTGGTAGCCCTTTTCCAAGGAACGGAATCCAGCCATGTGGTGGGCATTGTGGGGACATCTCTCCATCTTTGGCCAGCAAGAGCTTCGGATGGCTGGGGGTGCTCAGCCCCATTCACCCTATAGGTGCTCTGCACCTTTTTATGACTCTGGCTGTAATTAACTCAAGTAATAAAATTTTTTGAGTCCAAATAGATATAATTAACGTTTAATGCCCCTGTTTTCTTGTGAATTGTCAGGACTATTAAGAGCTGAGTATTGATTGAAGAGGTGAGACAGATGTTTCTGCTGCTGAAGTGGGAGTGCTTGGACAGAGGCAGAAAGCCTTGATAATGGTTGGATCCTGCCACACATCTGGACTTTAGGATGGCAAGCTGGGGCTGGGGAGGGCTGTTGGAACATCCAGAGCTGTGAGGCTGACCCCGGCCTAGGGAAGCAGGGAGGAGGAGATGAAGGTTGCTCAAAGGATCCTGCTTTTTTGCACTGCTCCGCTATATATATAGCCTCTAGCACTGCAGCCTCGTGGTGAGCACTCAGGCGTGGGGCACTGCTGCCAGCATATGCTTCAAACCCGCCATCTCCTGGAGAAGGGATTTCAGGAACAGAGGTGTGAACACACTGTTCAATCCTCATCCCAGAAATGGTGTCCTCCTGAGCCTGACCCAACTCACAGCTGCCCTGGCACCCCTGGCTGGTCTCCACTGCCACCTGCCAGGCTGGTGAATGGGACATAGGACACAGGAAACAACACCTCCCTGAGCTGCTGCTGGTGCAGCCAGCCCCGATAAGGCACTGTGTGAAGGGCTAGGCCATTGCCAGCTCCTGGTCTTGCGGTGCACGTCTACCCAGGGACACTGCAGGTACTGCAGCTCTTCTGGCCCTGCTTCCCAGTGGGGAAGCTGGGGCTGGGCAAAATGAAAAACATAGGCATGTGCTATACCCCTGTCTCTGGTCTGAACTGAGCATTAAATGTCTCTGAGGAGGAGAGGAAGGGAGCCTTGCAGAGTGCTGGGAAAGATACTACTTCTCCTTTCCCTTAAAAAAAAGTGCTTTTTCCCCTGGGGAATGGCATTGCAGAGCCCTGAAATTGACACGGCTGCCAGAGCTGATGGATGGCGCTGGCCGAGGGAGCAAAGCGGGTCAGCAGAGCAGAAACCAGCAGGCACAAAGAGAGAGCATCCCTGCTAACCAAGGCAGGCGGTGACACCCTGTGCCGGGGCTGGGCCCACAACAGTCCCCTCTCTGTTGGTCTGGAGAGTTGGTACAGCTGGAGTACCTGGGGTGCCATCCTGCGATGCCCTCGGGTTCACCCCAACTGCACCCGCTGACAAGAAGGGCCTTCTTCATCTTTGCACAAGCCCTGATTGTTCACATGCTTCCCCTGCCACTGGCTTGTGCTTCTGCCCTTCCCAGAGATGGTTCTGGGAGGAAAGGGAGGGTTTGCAACATCTGCATGTCCAGAGCTGCTGTGACTTCAAGGTTTCAAAAGGAGCTGGGACTCCTCATGTAGGTCTAGACCAGGTTATCTCAGTCCCTTCAACAGCTCCAGACCAGGATGTCTCAGTCCCCTTGGCAGCTGTGCTGTGTGGCTGTGCAAGCCCACAACCCATCCTCATCTCAGTTTTACCACTGAGGTACTGCTTCGCCTTTGCAGGTGTGCAGCAAAGAGTAGGTGCATGCATTTGAGCCAAAGCACCCCCAAGAATTGGAGATCTGCAGTGCCAACTGCCCAGAGCAGCTTTGGTGTGGGCAGTTGTGCAGCCAGGTCCTGGGCCTCCCCTCCTGGGCACACAGCATTCTGCCGGCCATCTCCCAGCTGAGACGAGAAAAACTGAAATGTGGAATTCTGGTCTGGTGTGAGTCTCGGAGGACTGCTTCAGGCAGGGATCTGGCCACCTTGTGGGGCTGGTGGGAGAAAGTGAGTTTTTGTCAATGGTGGAGGCAGTGGCTGCAGGGAGAGATCGAAAGATCAGGCAGCTGTGCAAAATGAGCCCAAACATCACTGAAACTTGTGTGCAGTCTCTGCTTCCTCTGAGAGATGTATAGATGGCCTCTGGGTAGGGTAGGGGACAGCAGCTTGGAGTGAAGCCAGAGGGATGCTGGCTGTTGTGCTGTGACTGGGGCTTACAGACACTGTCCTGGGGGCCCCTTGCTCTGCCAGTGGGAAGCATCTTCTACCCGAGCACTGTCCCCATCAGCCATATGTGGGAGGGCAGGATATGTCCCCCTCAAGCATGTGTGGGTGGGCAGGATTGGGAGGAGATCCAAACAAAGGCAGGCCACACTGAGCTGTAGAAAGTGAGAAGTCTTTGCATGACTGGAATAAAACAGGGTGCAATGACCCTGAAGTTTGGGACCCAGGACTGCAGGATGTTCCCTGTCTTTCTTGTGGTGGCAGCAGGACCTTCTTCTTCCTTCCACTTGAACATAAGGAGGAGAAAAAGCTCCTGCCTCAGCTGGGAGGGCATACCTTTTGCTCAGATCCCCTTGGACGGAGGCTCACAGTGCCCTCCAGGGATGCAGAGCTGCATTGCCCCTCCTGCAGCCTGGGGACACTGAGCGGGTCTCCCACAGACACGTGGCAGGAAGGAGCCCAGGCGTCCTGGCTGTAGTCCCATGCTCTATCTCCAGCCAGAGGATATGCCTGAAGTTGCTAGGCTGAAGGATGTATTTCTGGAAGGATCTGAACCCCAAACTGTCATTGCTCTCCAGCAAGCCCAGCTGCTGAGTCCCTCTGCAGCGCTGGACCACTGCTCCAGCAGATGTGAAGAGGAGGAGAGGAAGCACAGGGAAGGGGCTCAGCTTCAAATCGATTCCGAGCACTGCGATAAGAATCTCTTATCACCCTTGTCATTGTAATGGTTGGGACTGAAATGCCGGACTGAGTAAGAGCCAGATTTCTGCATGACCGGAGGTGAGAAGGAGATGTGGAGCAGCAGGGAGGCAGTCGTGGCTCTGGGATGAGATCCCAGTGCTCTGAGCATCTGCTTGCTCTCCAGTAATGCCCTAAACCATCTCTCTTTTCCCTTCCCAGCCTTGAGGCTGTCCCAACTCCTTACAAAGAAGAGGAGCTCCCGGTGACATGGGTGAAATGCAGTGAAGGAATAGGTCCAGCACATCCAGACAATGCATAACGTTAAGGGGCACAGAGAAGAGAAGCCCAAAGGACTGAATATTGCCAAGGGAATATTTATAGGTGTGGGACCAAGTGTGAAAGGAAGAACTGGGAAGTTCCTGCTTCCACCTCTGCAGCTACCTCTAGCCTCTTCCCACCTCTCCCTGAGCCAGGCTCAGCTTCAGCCCCTCAGGGGGTACCGCACAGGAACAAGACATGCACACAGAAGCCAGTAGAGCTGACAGGGATCTGGCAGGAGTTTCAAGGCATTTGGGAATTCCCTCTGTTCCCATTGCTGTCCAAAGCAGGTTTTCCAATGGGTAAGGAGAAAGGAGCCCTGAAGCATGTTCTGCTTTTAACCCCTGATGCTTCTCCCCTGCATTTTATTAACAACTGTTGATTGGGATTCCAAGGTCATCTGGCCTTGCAGAGACAGAGATAAAATCTAAGGCTGCTGCACTCCCCTGTATCTCTGGCCCACCAATCTCCCTGTCTATCTACAATCTCTCTCCTGCTAAGCTTTCCTCTGACAGACAAGTCCCAGAAGGTTAAACAGGGTCTTGCAGCAAGGCCACTGCTCTGTCCTCCTCCAGCAATTGTGCAGCTGGGGGACATGTCAGCTTTCTGCCCTCTTGCCCTGTTCCCCTTTGCAGTGGCTGTGTGGGATGCCCTACTGCCACGTGGGGATGGCCAGGCAGGGTCCGCAGCACCAGGGAGGGCATCACTAGTCCAAAAGGTTTGCTGAGGATCTGCAGCTGCCTGCGAAGTTTTGTTGCTGGCTCCACACTGTTGGTGTTGGCAAGTCCCCCAGTGGATGGCAGAGCTGGGGACTTGCGCAACATGGGCTTTGTTGGGCCTAACAGTTGTTCTGCTGGACAGAATGGCTCAGAGAACTGGGGTTTTTTTGTCATGGAAGAGACTCAGGTTTCGTGGCTGCTTCGTGGTTGGGGAACTAGTGGACTGGTGTGCTGAGCAGCCCATCACTCTAGAGAGACACCTTGGGACTTGCACATTTAATTCTAGAAGGGATAGTGTCAGGTCGAGTGAAATTGGCCTCACCAGAGGATTTATTCGTTTCTCCTTCCCTCTGCCTCCTGACAGGGGCTGTGTTGAGATCCTGCGCCACACAGTCATCTTGCTAAAGCTGAGGGGAGCTTAGTGCTTAAAAGGTTTTCATGCTGCAGTGAAGTTTAGTGCTTGTCAACAAGTCCGAGGTCTTGCCAAAGAGCCTTGACAAACAGGAAACAAGCAGTAGGAGAGCAGTCATCAGTGCTGGGAAAGGGGGTGCACATGAACTGGGTCTCCAAAGCACCTGCATATATGGGAACATCACATATCCAGCTCTGCACATCCCCACTAGCAGATCTGGCTGTCCCACACTCCAGCAAGAGCTGTATTTGGCCCAGCTGTTAAGTTTAAGCGTCATGGAAAAACCTTCATTAAACCTCACTAATGTGGAAAAGCAGAGCTGGCCCGTGGTTTTCAAGCCCTTGCTTTTGTAGGCTCTTGCAGAAACAGACGTACAGGTATATTTTGTGCTCTGTATTCATCAGGAGGCTCTTACTGCCAGGGCGAGTCCAAAGCCGGCGGGACTGAATGCTGTTGCAGTAACGTTCTGGCTCTGCAGATGGGGATAGCAGAGCTCAGAAACTATACCCAGTTCCAGATGTCACTGAAAAATCTTGTCCTGCCAGGGGAAGGTGAGGAAGACACTCTCCTCTCCTCAGGCACCCCAGCCTGCCCCACTGGGAGGAGAAGACCCTAAAGTTATTTTCTTTCATTTTGAGGAGCTGGATTTTCTGTATATGAATTTGCTTGAGCATGGAATAGCTCAGTTCAAGCTCTGGGAGATGGATCTGGCATGGTGCAGATCTGCAAGACACATGGCACAGGCAAGCTGGCAGTTCCAAGGTCTGGAGGCCACTCATTCTGTGATCACCCCACACCTTGGTGGCTGCAAGAGGAGCAAGAAAGCACAGGTGACAGGGCAGGCCGTCCCCACCATGGGCACGCTGCAGCAATAAGAGCCCCCAGAACGTCTGCTCCCATGGGATCTGCAGCTGCCATTGGGTCACCCGAGTCAAACGTTTGAGCAGGATTTGGAGGAGAGCTGGGTAGCTTTATGGGCAGTAATAGTATTCACAGCCCTGCTGGCTGAGGCACTGATCCAGGGGGAAGGGAGACCGCTCCCCAGCAAGAAACAGATTGCAACATTATCTCACCTCCAGCCTTCCAAAGGACAGGACTGGCCTCATCCTTTTATTGAAGCATCCTTGGTTAATCAATAGATACACTGTGAACGTGTGAGTTGATCCCACCTGGTGCAGCCAGTGTTCCTGTGCTGGTGAGGTCCTCAGTTGGTACAAACTCATACTTCTCCATGGATTAAGCTTTTCATTTCATGGGAAGTGCCAAAGATTTCCTTTCCTCACCCCACTTCTTGGCTTTGTCCTGACATCCGCTGTGACTGCCTTCCTTGGCAGCTTCCCTGCCTGACAGGCAGGGGTGGCAGGCAGCCCTGCACACACCCCACACTGTTTTCCCATCACCTGCCATGGGGCCCGTATGTTTTCATTTAGTCAGCATACGTCTGCGTCCCAAGGAGAGGGAAAAAAATTACTCCAACATCTTGGTCCAGTTAACAGCTCAGGCTCTTGACTCTGCAGCTGGATTTGCAGGGACTGTGTTTCATGTTCTACATTAGTTGGCCCTCATCTCTGGGTGGATCAAGGTGTGCATCTGTGGGGAAGGATATTTGGTGGCAAGGATTTTTGTGGGGGGAAGGATGCCCCTAGGATCTTAGGGAGCAGGGTGGGACTGTGCTGCCCCCTGAGAGCAGGCAGGCAGGAGCACTTTTCACCCCATCCTTTGTGGGCTCCTCCCAGCACAGCTCCCCATCCATCCCATACATTTACCTAACGCTAATGAGACGTATTGATTGGAATGATGGGATTTGTAAAGGTCGCAGGGTTAAAGTACATAAAACCAGCCTTTCTGGAGCTGCAATATCAGGGCCGATGGGTCTGGTGGGAGAGATTAAAGGCCTCGTGCTGCAAGAATGGAGAGAGCTGACAGCAATTACATTTCAGATGTGTGCATAGTTATAACCCCCCCAACTCTGCAAGACAGGCTATCACATCCCCACCACTGCAGAGCAGGTCTCCAACACCACCCATCTCCCCTTCAAAAGCAGGATTTCAACAGAGCAAAGCAGGGAATGAAAGAAAAAGGGGGAAAGGAAGAGAGAAAGACTGGAGATCCCATTTGAGAAGTCCCTGGGTTTGTGCCCCTGTTTTGGGATTTCAGCAGAGCTGTTGTGGCACCACTGTGCTAAAGTTGGTGGAATATGAACTCCGAAAACATTGTGGCCCCTTTTGTTAGGGCAGGACTCCCACTACTGGTAATGAGATCATCTGGCAGGTCATTAGAGCTCTGTGTCCACTGGAAAGGTTCATGCTTGAAGGCTGGAGTCCAGATTCTCAGAAGCACATATTCAGTTGACTGGAGGTTTGTCCCCACTCGGAGTTAACAGATCTTGCAGTAGAAGGCAAATGGACCTAGACATCACTTTTTCTAGAGGTGTTTCTCAGCCACATCAGGGACACCAAGGAACTCAGTCTCTTGCACTCTTCTCTGGGCTGTGCCCACCAAAGGTTTCTCCTAAAGCCACAGGGCCAGCCCAGCTCTGGTGGAATCATCTTACTCCATCATCTCTCCTTGCAGACCCCTTTCTGCACCACATATTTGGTTTTTGGGCTAAAAGAGAAAGAGCATAGCCAGGACAGTTGTACCACCTGAAGGTTATGTGCTTTCAACACCGTGGGTTCCTGCAGTGGTTGTGAGGTGCAAGGGAATAAACATGTGTCTCAGAGTCCTTCCTGGGTCTCCAGAGGAAACAAGTACACAGAGACATGAGCTAGGCTGAGAGATGTGCTGTGCTAAGGATCAGTGTTGACAATATCACTACACACAGAAACAGCTGAATTATCTCCACGATCGACCTTCATTAGCACAGTCTTAAACCTTAGCTCCAGACAGGAGGAAGCTCAGCTCAGGGACCTTTCACCCCCAGCTCATCTTGACTTCGCATCACCCACTGTTCCTCTTACAGTAGGATTAACACCAGAGGCACCTGGGACTCAGGAAGCCTGGCTCCATCTGGTGTCACACTGAGCCAAGAACATGAGCAGAGGCTGCACTTCCCCAGGGATGAATCCTAGCAGGGAAAAGGAGCCATTTACCATGCAAGAAGAGAGGAACATTGCTCTCCCATAACTGTAGCTGTCTCAGGCTCAGAGCCTTTCCCTGATGCCAAGGCAGGGCTTAGCACACGGCATGATGAACCAGTGATCTTCACAATTCCCACAGAGCAGTCTCACAAAGCAGCTTTCCCCTGCTGCCCATCTGCATACACTGGAGATTTAAATCCTTCCTGAGCCCTGCTCACAGAGCTGCACTGGGAAGCGGAAGCATCTCCAGTACTGCAGCTCATCACCAGTCCTAAGCACTCACCCATGCAGCACAGTCTTTATTTATCCCTCCCGCACACTCTCTTTCCCTCTCAGATGGTAATGAGTGGTTTGCACTGGGAACTAAATGAAGTTGATTGCCCACTGGTGTCTGCCATTAGTGGTAATTAGTTAAAACATCAGAGTATAAACAGTAAATTGGCTCTAATAATTAATACTAGCACTTGAGCATATGAGAGACACAGAGACTGGGAGAGAATCAGCGGCAAGCTTGTAAAATCAGCTGGGGCTGCTTTAATTAAAAAAGAAGGAATGTAAGTAACACAGTATTGGAAAAAGGACAAAAGCCATCAGGATCATGCTCGTTAGGGACATGGTTGTGTCTCTTCTGCAGCACAGCAGTGCTGAGGACTCACCTCAAGCCTCGTGTACTTGCCAGTGCAAGATTCAGAGCCCACGATGTGGGCTGCTGTGACCCCGAGATGCTGAGATGCCACTTGTGTGATAAGTTTTAGCCTTATCGCCAGTATCCTGGGACAATAGGGAGGATGCTAACATGTGGATATGCTCCTGCAGATGTGAGGCTGGGCAGATGGGTGGGATAATCCCATGAGATTTTTCATGGGATATCTGCTTGTATCAGAGTGGTGGTCTTATCCAGTTTATTAAAGCTTATTATTCTGCTTATTAAAGGCACCATCCTCCTGTCTTTCCTTCAGTGGCAGATTTAGCCTGAAGTGTCCTTTGGGGAGAAGTATCCAGCAAGGGGTGGGTGAGTTCCTGCCAGGGAAGATTTGGTTTACTCTTAGAATAACAATTTTTTTTTTCTGACAGTTTTGCCAACCTGCATCCTGCCCCTTCTTCCCCTTGTCCACCTTCCCCTTGCTCCAGAAAGGCAGGGGTTCCCCATAGCCCTGCCTCAGCAGAAAGATCTCTGACCCTGAGTACCTTTAACACTTCATCTTAAAAATAATAATTATAATAATAAAATACAGCATAAAGCAGTGATATTGGTGGTACTGAGCACTCAGGCCTCCCAGGGAGGGGGTATGATGTGGCTCTCCCTGCAAAGGCAGGTGAAGTGTCCATGCCCCTCACAGCCCATGGCTTGGGCAGAGGTGGCGGAGACACAGCGTTTGGGGAGGAGGGGGAGGCTGTGTGTATATCACTATTAATCATCCCTGCGTACGTTAACCATGCTAATGTCGTAAGTGACAATAGCCCATCTCAGCTCATGATTTAGGGTCTGTGAACGGAAGCTGGGCTCCTGGGAGTAAATGCGTGAATCCTCCGCTGGTACTAAACCTTCTAATAAATCTAACGCACACCAAAAAGCCCTGGGCACTAAATCCCAGAATCCGGTAATTGAAACCCTTACAGCTCTCAGAAAAAAGGTAACTGGTGAGTGGAAGTGAGTGTATGTTTTTACAGAATATATATCCTATCTGCACCTGATTATCTCCAGCAGAGACAAAAGAAACCTAGTGCTTCCTCATAAAGCACCTTGTTCCACAGACTTAAGATGATACCTCTGAAAATAAGAACCAGGCAGCCTTGTGCTGCAGGGGCTGATGCTGTGCTCTCCAGACCTGAGTGGGCAGGAGCAAGAAGCTGTGTCTCTTTGCTGCATCCCTTGTTAGCCCAGCCATTGGCAAATGCCACCAGGACTATGGCATTCCATCTGTCTGCTACCCTGAATTGTCATACCTTGGTAACATGGGGGACAGTGGGCCGGCACATTTGGGGACAGTCACCAATCTAGCCTGGCTTTTGCATGCCTTTGTAGCCAGCTGTTAGTACCAGCAGAGGAACATCTCCAAGCTGTCTCTGCCCTACAAGTGGTAGGGGCAGAGGAATGCAGGATGTTCCCACGGGGCTTGGCATCCTAACCAAGGTGGGGTGGTGCAGGGTGGCTGAAGGTTTTCCCCCACCAACTGGGTCTTCAGTGCAGGGAGGAGCTGGACAAGCAGAAGCACGTGTGTGGGGCCGATCCCCACCTTTGAGAGTGAGGCATTTGCAGGCACAAGTTGTTGTGGCAGCGATGAATTTGGCATCCCTCCCACAGCTTGTGTGTTTCTGATAGCCAGTGCTGAGGCTGTTTATAGTTTTGTTTACTTGAAAAAAGATCACATTGGTGTTTTATTCTGCTTTTAATCTCTGTTACAGACCACTCTGTAATGCCTTGGCAGGGGACTTAATAAATATAGTCATTTGGATAATGAATGATGATGATACAGGCAAGCTCGGGGGAGGGTGCAGAGGAGAGAAGCTGTGCAGGGCACCTGGAGGCTGTTTGGAGGCAGGAGGATCATGTCCTCCTGGGATCAATCCTCTGTAAGGTGCTACAACCCCAGGTGGTGACTGGGACACAGGGATTGCCCAGTGCTTTCTCAGTTCAGCATCATTTGTTGTGTGAAGAGGCCTGAGACTCGCAGGGATCAATGCAGACCCCAGTGTCCTGCCTGGCAGTAACCACGAATCTTTCACCCACGATGGGTGGGGATGTCCCGTGCCCCTGAAACTTGAGGACCTGGGAGCTGTTCCATGCCCGCTGCAGCACCGTTTCCTGCAGCACTTCTGTACAATAGCTTTCTGTGAGAGATTTCTCAGAAGCAATAAAATTGGAGCTTTTATTCTCTCTCTCCCTACCTTTCAGTTTACTGCTGCCTGCCTGTCCCTCTGTATTACTGCCCCTCTTGCCATCTCCCACTGGAATCCTGCATCCTTCCTGCCAAGCCTCTGCACACCAGCACACTGGCGTTTTCGGGTGAGCCAGAGCCAGGCTGCAAGTGAGCTGCGATGGCTGCCCACCTGCATCTCCCATCCCATCCAGGACACTGGGACTGTTCCCTTGGGACAACAACACGATTGCCATTGCCTCTGTCCTTGCCCCCTGCCAAACCTGGGGGGAGCCTGAGCACCCTCATTTCTCAGGTCACCGCTTGGCTAATGGTCTATTAATTTGTTCAGTTGTCCCCTGTGAGGCAAACTCAATTTCTGCCTGAGATTCCTCCCTGGCTGTCGACACAGTGATGGATAGGATGAGTAGCTGTCACCGCCAGCCCCGGCACACGCCCGGCACACCGGGCACCCGCGTCAGCCCTCTGCCTGCACCCCAGTGCAGCTCCAATGGGGCCAATCCGCTGCCTTGTGCCCAAGAATCTGTCTGTGGCAATGAAAAATGACAGAAATATTTAAGGACAAATAAGGTTTACAAACCCAATTTAAAATTATTATGGAAGGCCCTGGCTGCAGATGGGCCCAAGCTGATTCGCGGCAGCAATCAAATCGAATTTCCTTATCGTTGTATTATTTTAGGGCGTTATCTGGCCCCATAATGCAGTTATAAATTCAATTTCATCTGTGAGCGTTCATTGTTTACTGTCGCCTGTTTGCTGGGGAAAATGTAAACACTTTGCAGCCCTCGGCTGCAAAATTAATTTCTGGTGGAAAACAGGAAAGAGGAAAAAAGTGGAAGGTGCCCCCAAAAAAAGAGAAAATGAAGGGTGGTGGCAGAAGTGCTGGTGGACTTTGCACCAGGATTGGCTGGGGCACCAGAACTGTCTGAACTGCTTGTGCCAGTCAGCTCCTGCAGCCAGCTGCCACACTGTGCCTTGCTTTGGATGGCATTGGATGGGAATGCATGGGGATGGGCAAGGATTGATGGAGACAGGTACCTGGGTGGCATTGGCAATTCTTGCCTCTCCTCTCTGCTGCCAACACTTCTCCCCTGCGCAAAAGGAGAAGAAAATACTCAGTGACCTGATGGGGCTGCCAAGGGAAAGTTGAAGGTCTCCCATTAATTCAAGACTAAAAATGACAAATTCATCTTCTACGACAATTAAATGAAGTCAGTAATTGATGCTAATTGATCTTCAGCCGAGAGGGCTCTTACTGCTTTGCTGTGCTCTCCCTGATGCTCTGGCACTTTCCTCCCTTTCCCAGTCCTCCTCCCTGCAGTCCCTTGGCCATGGGGATGTCCCCAGGGCCTCAATGGTCACTCTTGCGCCTGCCCAGCCCAGCCAGCCCCATGCATCTCTTTCGGCCACTTGCTTCTTGGGCTTTGCATTTATTTTCTCCTTTTTTTTTTTTTGGAGGCAGGTACCAGGTCTAGCTGTGTTAGTGACAAAGGATTTATAGCCTACAGCTGTGTAGGTTTCCACTTAATTTTTATAAGCCCAGCATAAGAGCCAGCAGGGGGTAAAGCACACTTGGATTTTCTCTACTTAAAATATTACAATGTTAGCACTTTTGCTTGAGCTCTGAAAAGGGGGCGGTGGGGGGGCTGGATGCATGCGTGTGTGTGTGTGTGTTTGGGGTTTTTTGGTGTTGTTTTTTCTTTTTTTTTTTCTTTTTTATGAGAGCCCTTTAATCTCAAGCCAATATGTCAAAATCAAATTAAGCCTTGGAAGGGGAGCGGGCTTAGCGTGCCAAGCTCACTCGCTGGGTTGTAAATGTACAATTGTTTCTGGGAGCTGTTATTAAAGCGAGGTGACTGCTGCCTATTAAGGGACCCTGACATCACGTCCTCCAACTGCGCTCAGGAAGCAGCACCAGGAGGAGGGGGACAGGGCTTGGCCACGTGGTGACCACGGAGAGGGGATGGAACCACGGTGTCCCCTGGAGCAGAATGGAGGGAGAGTGGCACCAACCCTTGCATGGATGGGCTGCATGGTGACCCCAGCAGAGGAACCCCTGGGGGCCCCTCAGGACCGTTGAGGATATGGCTCGTGTTTCCATGCAGAAGAGCAAGTTGAGACCTCATCCAAGGAACTGTCAGAGGAGGTGGATTTGGGGCCTACAGCAGGGTCTGGGTTTTGGAGGTAGGAGAGATTGCTCAGCCAGAACTTCCCACGCCCTTCTGGAGAAGCAAAAAGGGCCAGTCAGAGTTTTTTTCAGTTTTCTGATGAAAAGGTCCCCATTTGCTTTTGTTGAGAAGCCAATTTCTTACTCAAGTAAAACCCTTCCAGTAGGGTGATGAGGCCAGCCAAGACCCTTACCTGCAGAACTCCTTGCAAGGTATGGAATCACCAGTTTGGGGGACCTGGGCCTCTTTGTGGGATTGTGGTTGGGGTAGAGGGGGCAAACCTTACTCCTTTTATGTGGAAGCAGGATTTGGGGTGCTCTGCTGTGGAGTACATGCTCTGCAGGGCAGTCATGAGCCTTCTGCAGGAAGTCTTACCGTGGTGAAATGCTGCCATCAACACCATCGTGAGTATTCTAAATCCGCATTTCTGCTGAGCTTTGCTGCAAGCAAAGTAAAAGCAATGACAATACTGTAAAGTATCACTGTTCTTCACTCAAGAGAGTTTGTAATTACCCATAATGCTGATATCCGACATTACATTTAGACTGTGCAGGTCTTTAAGGTGGTCACTTACCATGTTGTATTTCATGCATTGGAACTTAAACAGGCTAGAGAAGCACGGGGGACAGTGGGGAGGTGTGTTGGCACGCTGAGATCTGCTCATTGCCCTCCCTCTCTGACCTGACTTCAGCTCCTACAGATGCCAAGGCAGGTGGTCCCTGCTCCATATCCCCAAATCTCTGATTTCAGTGCACTGAGATTGGCAGTTTCATGGGAAGCCATATGAGACTGGATGCTGCAATCCCAGCAGTTTTACCATCAGCACTGGTGTGAGGACCAGGAACAAGGACAGCAAGGAGATCTCACACTTCCTCTTGGCCACGTTGGGCAAGAGACACCAACTAATGTCCAGAATAATTAGTCCTGGTGAGAGGCAGCGGTAATGAGATGGAGCATTAGTGCTGTGCTGTCTTGCTTTCAGGCCAAGAGACAGTAGCTCTGTGTGGCAGTGTAGTGTCCTGCGTGAACACACGAGCTAATTAGAAGTGAGCTGAGAGACATCTAATGTGGTGCTGTGGGCAGGGTGTCAGACCCTGAGGTGAGCAGCCCCCAGGGCCCTGAGGGACTTTGGTAGTGGTTCTCCATCATCTGGGGGATGCTGCAGAGAAGCTGCATGCCTGCTGCAGGCTGCTTTCACTGGTTTTGCTGGGTTGCCCCTGGGAAGCAACAGCATGGGGAGTTGTGTTCTCAGGTCTTTATGGGTCCCACTAAATCCCATGTAATATACTGTAAATAAAGTTTACAGCTGAAATTGGTGTTTTACAGGGGCAAACCAAAGTCCAGTTGCAAAGCTACAAACAAATGCCATTTTTTACCCCTATGAAAAGGGGTGACAGCACCAGTACCTCCCACCATGCCCAAGTCATTTTCTGGACATGTTTCAGTGCATCTTAGGGAGAACCTAGCTTGTACCAGCTGCCTCTGGCTCTGGTCATACTCATCAGCTGCACATGGCTCATAGCTCTTTGCCATAAGTAATTGAAACTAAAAGTCATTTGCAAAGTGAAAATAAATTAATTTCTGCTAGTCATGCAGGGACTCATTGCTGAAGGCAGAGGAAGATGCCATACATGGGGAAACTGAGGCAAGGAGTTGTACTTCAGGGTCATGTAACAAGGCTCTGACAGAGTCAAAAGAAAGACTGAGAGCCATTGCGTCACCTTCCTCGTGTTTCTGCTGGTGGTGCCTAACATGTTGTGCAGGGACTCAACCCTGTGCATGGGGCCATGAAAACCTCAGTGTGTCAAAGGCACCCAAAATACGCCCATCACCCCTTTTCCTATGGCTCTGCAGCTGGAAGAGCCAGTGGGCAGGACTGCGGCTGTGAGAGCACTCTGGGTTGCTCAGCGATTCCCAGATGTGCTGTGCTCGCTGTTTTCTGGGAAGTCAGCGGCCTGAGCAGAGATAAATAAGTGATATAGACATCTCTGCACTAAACACACATGACGCCCTCCCTCCCGCTCCCCCACCCCACGCACACAGTTCTATTAATCCTGACAAATTATGACGTACAGACGTGTAATGCAAACTGATTCATCATACATTCAAATCTGCTGTGCAGGAGCAGCGGGAGGGCAGAGGCAGACAAGTGTATTACACGGATAATGTATTTGACGTATTAATAAAACCAGCCGCATTGCTCAATCTGGAGAGAGGGAGGGATGCCGATACATCATGACAGATCACATATTGATGGAATCCAGATGTTGGGAATCATAGTCTTGGGGCTTTTCTTGTATTGACTAAAGGTAAAAAATGCAAGCTGTCAGCACATTAAATCTCTGCTTTGCTCATGGAGGCTGGGGGATGACTATTTATTTGTGGAGGACAAGGAAGCTGCTCCCTGGGTCCCTCGTCCCGTTAGTCCAGCCATCTGCGAGGGAGGGTCAGGGAAAGAATTTTGAACCCTCCTGCTATTTCATTGCCTATGGACTGCAATGACCAGCCAAAGCACATGTTAATACAGTCCCATCATCTTGAAATTCTTCATTCAGCTGACAGAAATTAGTGTCAAAATGATCCCTGTTGAGCACCTGGTCTTAGATTTTTAGTCAGTGAAATACTTAAAAAACACCCCCTTTTAGCTTTGCCAGCGATGCTGCTGCTTCCCATGTTTTGCTCCTGTTGGACAGGGATGCTGCTCAGCTGTGTCTCCCTTTGTATCCTTGTTCTCTACCCTTTGTATCACTCACATCCTGAGCAGTTTGAGGGAGCATTACATATGTGCTTATACACACATGCATATGTGTATCTATAAAATATTTTTAGTATTTTTCAGGGACAGATACTCTGTTACTCACACTTTCACAGATAAAGGTCATTGTACCAATAACAAGTCCAAGTTTTATTTTACCTTGCCTTTTAAAATGAAACTGTCTTGTTTCAAATGTTTGGGTTGGACACTCTTTAAGGGCTGTTTGTATTCTTGAGGCCTGATTGACTTTGGCTTGTGTGTGGCAAGGCGTTACACATATGGTAATATTATCTGTTGGGAGACACAAATGTATGAATGTCCTGGTTTGGCTCTGTGCTACTCCACAGGAGTAGTGCCTTTCCCTTGAGCATCTTGTTGCAGTGGGTTAAACCTGCTGCTGGGTGGGTGGCCAGCACGGCAGGATGAAATGACACTGAGAACATGACAGAGCTTCATGCTAACGCTCTTCCCAGGGTTATTGCCAGCCTGGAGAAGATGCTGTGCTGTGTATTTCTGAGCTCTACCCCTGCAAGCTTGCATTACCCACCGAGGGAAGAGACCAGGAGGTGGCTGGAACACAAATGGACATTGCATGGAAGGGCCAAGGCAGCTCAAAGGAGTGGTGTGGGTTTCAAAATTAATTAATTTGCAGCAGAGAGGGAGGAATGTTGAAGCACTAGAAAGAGTTTAAACAATTGGGGAACAGCTTCCTTGGATGCAGACCACTGGGACTTAAATACAGGAGCCTAAAGAACTATTATATCAGCTCAGAGAGAGAGAGGGGAAAACTCTGTATTGGAACTACAGAACTATATACATATACATAACTCTCTACATAAAATACAGAAATATATTATATTATAGTTATTATAGAACTAGTATATAGGAGCCTATAGAACTGTTTGTATGGCATTTTTTCCCCTACCAGAATGAATCAAAAAGCAGGAATAAAGAAATTCAGAGAAATATAGAGCAGACATTGACATATTGGTGTTTTCCCTGGGAAACCCCAGTGGGTGTATGCCATGGGCCTGTGCCCAGTGGAAGGGGTTGCTTGGACTTCTCTGGTGTGCAGAGGTGCAGATGCCCAGGGCCACCCAGGAAGCCTGGGTCCCCTGTAAAGCACTCCTGAAATCCTCTGCTCCCAGGGAGGGTAACCCAAATCATAGCTGTGGGTATTGCCCTCCAAAACACATCCCCAGCATCCTCAGCTGGCTGACAGCTGGGTGGGCATTAGCACGCAGTGGGTTTGCTGGTGGGAGCAAGCCTGCCCTGTGTTCTGGGGTCAGGGCTCCACCACCATCTCTCTGCAGGTCTGTGGTCTCACATGACTGAGCAGGAACCAGCGCTGCCCATGGATGGCAGTGGCCCCACTCACTGTCCCAAGAGCAAGCAAGACCCAGCTGGCCCTGTCTTTGAGTGTGCACAGCAGGGCTGCTGCCCTCAGACATAGCCAGGGCACAGGGCTGGCAGCAGGGCAAGTCTCTCCAGTTGGTTGCTCAGCCACCAACTCCCTGTTGAGCTGTGGGTGACCTGCATCATGCACAGCTGTCAAAAGCAAGGACACAAGTCCCACAGAGTCCCAAAGTGCCTTTAAAACTCCTTCTTTAACCTCTGGAAGCCGTTTCTTTGCATGTGAAATCGAGACAATAAACACCTGAGATGAAAGGGCAGCTTTACTCTGCTAAGATAAAAGGTTTTGCTCTCTCCTCAGCATCATTCAGTACAAGTGGATAGGTCTGGAGGCTGAGCTGCTGGCAGGGAGAGCTCACCAGCCCCAGAAAGTAGCAAGTCCTTTTTCAAGTTGGAGAAAAGCAGCTTAGAGGAAATATAAATTGTACTGAGTGAGCAGGACTTGAAAGTAGGGAGGGCTTCTCAGATGGGGAGCCGGAGAAAATGATGGAGGGAATGTAAGAATGACAAAGCATGTCGTTCCAGTGGAGTGCAAGATGATTTGCTTTAGCTCATTAAATACTGCAATAAAATATTAATAGTTATTGTCCCTCTATTTTTTGTAATTATCCTTGCAAAGAAGGATCTGCTGCAAGTCACTAATGTATTCCCAGCAGCGGGTTGCTTTTTAATACGGTGATGGCAGTCAGGGGTGAGGAGGGGGGGGGAATGAAAGCGTTTATGTGTGGCCAGAAAATAGTTGTATGATCAGGGTCATTAAGGAACCAGCGCTATCTACAGAGGGAAAGACAGAAGGAGGGGAAGAGGAGGCTGCAGAGAGAGGAAGAGGGTGCAGGTCAGCCTGGGAGCACTCAAGAAAGGACAAGATTTGAGGACAATCTGGTATCCGCATCCCACCTAATCTCAGGGAAGAAATCAGTGCTGCAGCTGCCCAAGCCACTGTGGACAGATGTTTTCTGATGAACGTGGTGATTTCTCCACCTGATCAACATGATGCAGCTATAAGTATGCTGGAAATGACAAGCTACTGCTGCAGGTGCTTGGGTGCTCAGTGAGGACAGCCCAGGTACCTGGGAGGCAGATGTCAGGGTGCTTCATGTTGTGTCTGGAAGGGTTCCCTCCATCACAGCCCTCTGCAAGGCCAACCTGGTGCTTATTAGCTGTGCTGCTGCCTTTCAGTGCCCCTTTTCCAGTGCCTGTCCCACCTGCCTTTCCTGGGGCTGTCTTCACTCTGCTCAGCGCCACAGCTTGCACTATCACCTCCAGGTCTTGGACTTCAGCATCTCTCAGCGATCAGAGAGGACCCTTTGCAGGAGTTTCATCTGAGCAAGCACCCTGTGAGGAGAACCCCAGGGTGTCTGGGGACCCAGCCAATGACTGGTAGGTCAGACACCATCTGTGGCGATAACAGGCTCTGGCAGAAAGCTTTACAAAGTGAGGTGGAATGTTTGCTGCCAGCAGCAAAGAGCCCTCTAAGGCTTGAATCTTCTACAGCAGCATTAACATCCCACCCTGCTGTGCTCAGGCCAGGAGAGACTCCACTATGCTTCCTCCGTCTCTGGTTCCTGCTGCTTGAGCCCAGTGGGATGCAGAGAGGCATTTTGCTGAGCTTAGGCAAAGCTATCAGCTTAAACAGGACATGAGGGGCAGCTGAGGCTTTTCCAGCTGGGGGCAGCCCATGGTGCCTGGAGTGGGTGAGCAAAACCTGAGCCCAAGTGAGGGGCTTCTGGCACGTCAGACCAACCTTGTGATCACGGTGATGCGGCTTGGAAAGCCTTGGCCAGAGGAGACAGAAAACGCTCTGCTGTCAGAGGTGGAGAGAGCAGGGATCGGGGCTCCCACTATGGCTCTTAGCCCCAGGCAGAGAAAGCCTGGGAATGCAAGTGCCGGCCGGTAGCGTGGGCAGCAGTAGGGCAGTGCTGTGAGCCCACCTCGGTGATTAAAGCCTGTCCTGGGTATCTGCCTATCTGTCTGTCCAGGCAAGCTGAGGGCATGGCAGCCGTGTCCATGATGCTCCTGCTTCCTGCGCCGGAGGAGGGATGAGGCTTTGGCCTTTCTCAGATCCCATCAGCTGACCCTCAGAAGAGAAACGGTGCTGACAGGTACCTAAGCGAGGCAGAATTAAGGGAAATGATAATAAATGTAGATGGTCAGGCAGGGGAATGAAATGATCCATCTTTTGCATGTTAGTCAAGAGGTGCTCACAGGCCCCCCCCTCCCCGCTCCCATTCAATCAGGGCCTGTCAGACCTCCAGCAGGTTGGCATTTTTGTGAAGAATCTCTCGGCTAAAAATTGTTGTCATTCCTATTTCCTTGTTATCAGTCGGCGGCACCTCGGTGGAGCCCGGAGATTAACGCAGAATCGCCGGGCGAGCATCCATTCCCGAAGAGCCCTATCCATTACGCCGAGCTCGGCGGGTCCCTCCCGCCTCACCTCCCACATTCATCATCTTTAACGCTGACAGCCCGGCGCAGGCCTTTCAAATTTATCTCACCGCGTCCCGGGCAGGCTCTATCCGTCAAACTGCACGAGAGGGAGCGAGCGGAGCGCCGTCTCCTCTCCCCTGTTCGTCGGGGAGGGAGGGGCGGGGGAAACAACCTGCCCGTGTGAGGGACTCGGTAAAAGATTGGTCCGAGATACACAATTAATCATGGCTCGCATCAATTTGCTTGATTTACTCCCTGGAGGGAGAAGGGGCGTAAACACGGCGTGTGCAGAGGCAGTGTGGAAACATAATGTGTCTGTCTATAGGAAAAACATTAACACATCATCCCCGTTGTGGGTGATTGATGGGGGAATGGGAAAGGGACAGCCCGGAGCTGGCAGGGTGACAGAGAGACAGGAGCTTGCCAGAGAGATGGACCCAATGGAGATGAACCTCAGGGGCCACTGGTCAGGGCAGGTGGCACTTGGCACGTCCAACCTGCCTTGTGCTTCCCTCCAAGTACTCTTCCCGAGGTGGCAGCCTATTCCAGGGATCTCCCCCCACACCGGGACCCTCTGGGTGGGGAAAGGAGGTGGAAAGAGAAGCTGCTAGCCATTCTCTGTGTGCAAGACAGGTGCTTCAAGGTACAGATGTGTGAAATGTCCCATCTTCAGGGTGATGCAGAATCCCAAGCAAAACTGCTTTTGCACATAAAAATTTCCGAGGCATATCCTAAATAGGAGGTCATGCAGCTCACTCTGCCTTGCCCTCCCTGAATTCCTCATGAAAATAACTTTTTTTGCCTGTCCCTGGAGTTGGGTGCATTTCAGGATGAGATCCAAATGTGTGGAGCATGCTTGTGAAGCCCTTCGGCAGCCTTTGGAGCAGGAGATGCTTTAGCAATGAAAGATGTTATTATTAGATCCCAAGCACTGGGTTGTGCCATCCCTTGATGGCTCTAGCAGAGAGAAGAGGCTGACTTTTATGGAGAAAGTTACTGCTGTATTTACAATCCAAACCTCCTCATAACCAGCCGCAGGGTGGAGGAGGAAATGCAGAGAGAGTGTGTGATGATTTAATGTGTCCTTCTCTTGTGCCTTTCAACTAAGGAGCCTTCTTCCTCCTTCATCAACTCACACTTGGCTGGGCTCTGGCTCTGTGATCACACCCCCATGGACATGGGGAGTGGGAGGAGAGCTTCAACCAAGGTTAATATGGGGAACCAGGAATCTGGAGACCTGTGTCCCAGACCTGCATCTTCCTTGGTAAAATCTTTGTGTAAATAAATGGTACCCAGACCTTTTTGGGCCAGGCATTGTGTTTCACACTAGCTTTCAGGCAGGTTATGATGTTTGGAAGGGGAGATGAGGGCTCATGAGATCTCGTTGCCACCAAATAAATCTGCACCTTATATGTGTAGGGAATAACAAAGGTGATAGGAGTACAGGAAGTGAGGACAGGAAAACCTCAGAGTGAGGGTTGAGCAAGATGAGCAGACACAGACAGACGTTTCCCCAGGAAGCTTGCAGAGCACAGGCCATTCCTAAACTCGGCACTGTTCCTGGTAGGAGCTGCAAATACTGGTGGGTTTGTCCCCTGTTTAGCTGGCAAAGATGCTGGACAGGCTCACTCGTGCCCAGCTACACATGGCTGTTGGCTGGGGCCTTCCTGCAAGTGCTCCCATCATTTGGGATCTGAACAAGCAGCAATTTCCCAATATTTGTTTCTTAACATGCCCAAGGTGGGGTTTAAAAGCTGGTCTTTCAGCTCTTCCACTACTTCCCTATGTGGATTTTCCTTAAGCTGCACCCCAGCATTTCCACCTGGGAGGAAGGAATGGTAACACAGGGAGATCTGTAATCTGTAGAGCACTAGACAGCACTTGGTAAGTCAAAAATTCTTGAAACAGGTGTAGTCTGCCTTGAATAAAACCTGGAGCAGTGTGGGATCATTTGAGTATCCAAACAGACTATCCATTAATTGCCCTCCTGTTTGCAGGTCCTTGAGAGAAAAGCCTACTGTGCCACATCTTGTCTGTCTGTTTGTCCAGCTACCAGTACAGTACTTCAGATTGTTCCTATTTCTAATTCATAGAGTATGAATGAAACTCTGAGAATTAGCACTCCTGCTGGGGGCTGCTCCCATCCTCAAGAAAATTCCCATCTCCTCTTCTGTGTTGTGAAGCACCAGCCCATAGCTGCACACCTGATATAGCCCTCCTTGGGACAGTTACTGTCCCTAAAGCACTCAGGCTGAGCTCAGGCAGGATCAGGTCCATGATCCATAATTCTGGGGTTACTTATGGTTTAAATGTATCCGTTTAATTTAGTTTGGTTCTCCTGTGATTTAGTTGCATCCAAAGAGGGGTTTTGTTTCATCTTATCTTGTGGAAATTACTCATAATTTTGTAGTAGCTGGGGTTTTTATATATATATATATACACACATATATATATGTATGTGTATGCTGGGTTTTACAGCCCATTTTTATCACCTTTTTATTATCTCGGGTCAAAAGCTTTACTGGGTTGCATTCAGGAAATTATGCAAACTAAGAGAAAATACCATAGCAAAACTATAGATTTTCTCATTAAACTCTGCTTGGACATGTAGTTATTGTAGTAAAACTCTAGTAACTATTACAGGCCCTAATATAAAATTATAGTTTGACACCTCAGCATGATTGGCCTTGCACTGCGGTTAAATTAACCCTTTCTGTCCCTTGCCTGCTCATACTAAAGGCTTTTGCTGGAAGCTGGCAAGCCAAGCTCAGCTGACAGGCTTAGCCTGGTACTGCATCCACGACCCCTCTGTGATGTGCAGCTCCAGAGCAGCTTTGTCTGAGCTGTCAAAATACTTCACTCCTACAAGAATTTAGAGACACAGTGATGCTCAAACAAGGGGGGATCCTGCAACTCCGGGTGGATAAAGTCCAGCAAGGATGTAGGAGTCTGATAGAGTTTGCAGCAGGTTCTCATCCCAGAAATTGCTTTGTTCCCACCACCCAAAGACTGTGTAATTCTCCCTGCTCTGTGCACAGCGGATTTAAGGAGCAATAAGCATATTCAGTGACTTAATTATCTCAGACGAGATTTTCTCCTCAATTACACTCAAGTAAATCTGAAGTGATTCCATTCAAGTGGATGTTGTTAGTACACTCTTGTAAAAAGTAAAGTCAGATAAAATATCATCCATGCATTTTAGCAAATCACTCCTTTGCCAGTAACACTGCAGCAATGGTGGGAAATTTTGGAACCATCTGATGCAGTGGCAGTCTGTGTTTGAAACAACTTGGATGGTCCAGCAGGGATGGGGTACTATTTCCTTCTGATTGCCTGATTAACATTTTAAAACCATGTTGATAATAACCTGGGGTAGTGTGACAGTTCAGCAACTTCATTCGAGGGAAACACTTAATCATATTTATTATGTAAACACAGCTTGCCATGCCCCCATTAAATTATTAATAGTACCATTAGCATATTTACATATAAATCTTATAGCAATTGATGGAAATGGCTTCAAGAGCCTTGCGTTAGCTCCCTTTTTATAATGGATTGTCTCTCACAAATACCCGTTTATTAAAGAGACAAAATATTAATTTTTTGTTAAATGTTCAAGTCAAAAATGTCACCTTTGCAGTTTTGCAAATTGCCATTTATGCAAAACCTGCTGGCTTAGTATTTTCCTGTCTTAAAAACGGCCTGTTTAAAAATATTGCTTCAATAGGAGCAATTAAGGAGAATAAGAGTAAAGATATTTCAGTGATCTGAAGAAGTTTTTTGTGTTTTCATTATTGATAAAGTTGGTTGGGGTTTGTTCCATCACTCCACCCCTGGAGGTAGCCTAAAATTTCCCCCAATCCTCCTGCCTGGGGATTAACCTCTAAGAAAAGCATACACAATTTCTATGCATCTGCAAAGCTGTTTGCTATTACTGGGACCTGTGTCAATTTACTTTGGGCTGGAGACATGCCCAGATGTCCCAGTTGGAGCTGATCACTTTAACAGGATGCCATCCTGCAGTTACCCATGGGGCATCCTGGACCAGCCCTCCAGGGAGATGCTGCTGTCCTGGGGAGTTCCCAGGATGGAGAGCATAGAGTAAGACAGAAGGGATGCACTTTGTACACACAGAGGTTAGAGGTGCTGACACCAAGGGCCCGGCCACTCTCCTTTTTTTAATGTATTTCTATGAAAAGAAGTGAGGTTTCCTTTCAAAACAGGAGTGAGAAACTGAAGGAAATAGTTGGAGTAATGGGATATGAGGGGAACAGAAGAAAGTGCGAAGAGGGTACAAAGGCAGGATTTACTGGACAGGATAAAGAGAAGAGAATGGAAGCTAGGTTAGTCCTCTGGTTTCTTCTACAAACTCTGCATCTTTCCCAATTAGCCCAGCCCTGCTAATAAGCCTAATTAGGCTGTATATTGTCATTCCCTAATACCTTTCAGGTACCAGTATCCCAGGGTGGTTTGTTCTCAGGATTGCCAATTTTCACAAGTTTATCATAAGACTCTCAGGATTTTTTTTTTTTTGCTCCTTAAGTTTCAGCCCCTGCAATCAAGTGGTGATCTAAGAATCTTGGTTTTCCTTTAAATAAATGGAAAATATATGATTTGAGCCCTGTGGTCAGGGAGGAAAGCTTGAGTATGTGCTGTGAGCCTGGTCCCTAAAGCATAGAGACCTGAGAGCAAAGACAAAGATAACCACAGGGTAGTGGAATTGTGGGAAAATTTAGGTTGACGAAGACCTAAGGAGGTCACAGTACACTTAATTTCTGGTATCTCTCATATTTAAATGACAGTTTTCATTAGCATTTTTAGTAATAAAAATAATAAGACATAGCTCACAGTTTTGTGTGAACTGTGTATTCTATACATTTCCATATGGTGAAGTATAAACCTCTGTGGAGAGCCTGGCTGCCCCTTGCCCCTCCAGCACTCCTGCAGATGTCCCACAGCATCAGCTCTGAGCTGAGCAGGGGAACATAAAACCAGTTTGCTGGGAAGGGGCTGTAACTGCCTGAACTGGGACCTGTTGGGGACCCAGCATGGGGTTCCTGTTCCAGCTCCGCTTAGATTGCATCACCTTGGCAAGCTGTGTCCCCCTTGCACACCACCCTTCTTCCCACCTGAATACAGGGGTGAACAAGGCACTTTCCTTTCTGGAGAATTATTGGAGAATTAAACCTTATTATGGTAATGCAGAAGCTGAGGAAAGACGGACGAAGCATTACAAAGGATTTTTTTCCCTTTCTCAATTAAATGAATGTTCTCCTAACCCATCACACCCAGCCCTCGTGTGTGCTGTTACAATTGTCTCTAAAAACTCTGTCTGATTTTTCAAGCAATTTCTCACGAAACAGGCACTTTCAGAAAAATCATAAGAAAGCAATCGTTTCAAATTGGTCATTTGGGACTCAAATTACTAATCTAATACATTTTTTATTGAGGGTTCGTGAAAGGTTCCATAAAACACGGTCTTTGAAGCTGCCCAAACTTGCCAGCCTCCCAGTTTGACAAATCAAATCCAACAATCCACTTTGTAGTTCAGGTTTAGGGCTTGCGAGGCCGCCACCAAAATAGCAGCGTTTATATTTCTCCATCAATAGTGCCTATCTCGTCAGATTTTTAAATTCCCTGGAGTGTTTTGTTGATTTTCTTTTGCCTGTGCTGAATTTTCGTGTCTGTGTCCAAGCTGCAATGCTGATATTGGGGATATTTGAGGGGGGAGGTTGACCTGGAATCTGCTGCTGACCATTGTCTCTGGCCCTGCTTGGGAGCAGCAAGCAGGAGGACAAAAGTTGGGCCAGACAAGGACAGGACTGGGAACCAGAGACTGACTTTTTTATTATTTATATTATTTATATTATTTTCATTATTTATAGTATTTCATTGTTTTATATTATTTATAATGTTATTTATGTTCTTCTTGAGGCTGTCTTTGATGGGATCCTCATAGCAGCAGGGGACTGTGCACAGTCCCTGTCTCATTGAGCTTGAAGACTGAACACAGAAAGGAAATAAAATATTGGACATACATGGAATTTTGATCTTCTTTCTAGAAATGAGGGCCTAAAGCACGGGGAAATGAATGAGATCAGACAGGTGGTCTCCGGTCCTGAGTCCCTGTGTCATGGCATGGCCACAAGACCATACTCCCCTCTTTACAGCAATTTTTTGGGAAATAGGGATAGTGCTGACGCACTTACCAGTGACCACTCACGGTTACAAACCATCAGCCTCCCTGCACACAAGGCACTAATCAAATATATGTTAATTATTATTTTGGCAGATGCTGAGGGGCATCTAAGTGCTGCCTTGAGGTACAACCAAAAAAACAGCACCTCTTTGATCAGGTCTAATAAAATCCAAAATAAAACTCTATGGGTTGACAGCTAGCTCCTTCCTCATGCTGGAAAGGCAGCATCTAGCTAGGAAGATCAAACAGGATGAGGCCAACATCAGCTCAGGCTGCCAGGAGCCCAACCAAAATGGCTTTTGCCCTTGAACGTGTGGTGTCAGTTTTACTTTTGCAAGATCTTCCAGCTGGGAGCAAGGCAGAAATGTGGCTTGTGGGAGGATTTTCAAGCAGTGCCTGCTTCACAGTTTGACCAGAACAAGAGTGTAGAAGGGAGAGGGAAGGAGTGAGGGAGCCTGAGAGAAAGACACAGAAAGCCACTTGGATTCAGGTAGAGATGGGGATGGACAGTTTGGGAAGAGAGGGGTTTCCTCTGCCTACAGCTCAGTGTTCTCAAAAACACAAGGCTCATGGAGCAGGGATGGCACTGGTGCAGCACTGACACTCTTGGCTCAGGCATCGTGGTCTGAATTTCCCTCTCTGAGCAGAGCCATTCAAGCAGGAGAGGGGGCTTCCTTGCCAATCCCACTGCACCCAGTCCGCTCCTCACCTTGCAGCCCCTGTTGTCCTCTGCCTGTGCGGCTCCCTCGGTGGGAAGAGGCTGCCATCTGTGTGCTGACATGCTCCCACCTAATGCCTCTGAGGGGGCCCATTACTATTTATTAGGCTAATGCATAGTTTTCTGCTGCCATTACAGTTTTACTATGGGGATAATGCACAACGTGTAGTCAAAAAGTAGGGCTGGAGTTGCTTCCAAGCCAAACACAGTCCTTTTGGTTATCAGCTGGAACTGCATTCCATGGGCGGGTATTTTCAGCTGATTCTGCCTGTGGTGGTCACCCATGGATGATGGAGAGGAGCTGATAGCCCTTCCAGCCCATCTTCCAGTCTGCAACTCCCTGAGGAGTTTGACACCAGGATCCTGCCCTCATGCAGGTAGGGAGGAGTTGCACAGCTTCCTACACATCTATATATACAAACAGACCAGAGCTTATTATTGTGCTGTTTCTTTGGAAAAATAATCCATTTATTAAAATTAATAAGTGATGTGAAGTTTTGAATAAAAACTCTCTTCCTATTTCAAAGAAAACTTCCAAGTCAAACTCCAGACTGAAGCAGATTCAAAGAGGACAATTTATAAAATCAAGCAAAAAGGAAGGTGAAATAAGTGCCATGCTTTAATCTTGGCTGCAGCCACACCAGCAGCTTCTGCCCATGCTACCCAGGCTGGGGGTGTTGGTGCCAGTTCATCCCAGCTCTGCCAGCACCATGTTCAGCACAGCTGCTCCACTTATGAGGGATACAGGTAATTTTATTCCAGATGGGAAAATCTACATGCAGGCATGTGTTCCCAACTGTGCATTTCATTTTGCTCTGCTTAACCTTTCTTTTAGGCTCATGTGAGCAGCAAGATGCCCACGTTTCCATCAGAGGGGCTGCATGACCCATGGGGATGCATTTCCCAAGCTCAAACCTGACTTTTCCCTGTGCATATACATGTTAGTCAGCACAGGGCAAGTCTACCTCCTCCTGAGCATGCACCAGCCTGCTCTGCCTCTGCACCTGCCAGGCGGGAAAGGCACCAGCACCAGGCATGGAGAGGTGTCAGTCTGCATCTCAGTGCAAAGTCCCTGCACAGAGATGCATGGGGCCCACGGCAGGTTAGGGACATCAGTCCTCACACCAGCAGGCTGCAGGCCTAGCTCTGCCAACCCCCTGATCCTTGCCACCACCCTCCCTTGAACTACTTCCAGCTGCTTGATGGCTTCACAGGGTGCATATGCTCCGTCTTCTCTTTACTCTGAGGATTCTCACCTCTGCCCCGCTGGGGTTGATCCCCCTGCTGCTGTGTGCCATGGCTGCCTGCCACAGTGCGGCCTCCCCAGGACGGTGTCTGATGAGCTGTTTGCTTTTAGCTGGAGGGAAGAGCCAGCCACGGGGTGGGAGCAGCAGGCAGCTGTGACGGCATGTCTCCCAGCCCGCTGCTCGACAGACTTGGATGCAGAGAGGAGTGGAGGTGCCAAGTGCTGATCTGGCTTTTGTGCCGTTGATGTCCATGATGTTGCTTTGGATTTACACCCGTGCAAGCGCAATGGGAACTTGGCCCAATGTCTCAGTGCTGTCATAAAGCTGAAGGAGCCTTTGGACCCACTGCCAGGTCTTTAACTGGCGTGGAGGATGCAATGGAGGAGAGGAGGGGTGAGGCTTAGGGCAAGGGGAAGGCAGCCCTGGTCTTCTTGGCCTCCTGTGGAAAAAGGGATGGGTAGAGCGACTGGCCATCATGGAAGGGGACAGCAAAGAGTCTGGACTGTTCAGGACTCAGAAAGAGCAAGAAACCAGGACTTTCAATCCATTACCCATGCTCCTCCACATCCCTTCAACCTAAAAAAGTGCATTTCCTTGTGCATGAACCGAAGCACCCCAGCATATGCGAATGAGGATGTCTCTGTGTCCAGAAGCTGTGCCTGTGAAGGTAAGGACTGCATATGAAACGCCAGATGCCAGCAGCAGATTAAGAGGCCGAGGTATCAAGATGTGTCCCTGCCTTGTGCTGAGCATCTCTCTCCAGGGAGGGAAGGCTCTCAGGACAGATTTCACCTTGTGCTAAGGGGTCAGCAAAAGACTCCTGTGCCACTTAAATCCCACTTAAGTACTCTGCACTGGGGTGAAATTAACTCTCTCCACAGAATAAACCATCAAGAAAAACTGATCTAAATATCTACGCTGGGCCACAACTGAGCCACACTTCTATTAGCAAGTAAAAAAATATTTCCCATCCTTAGAGTTAAATGAGCCGATAGTTCAATCACAGAGCGAAAAGCGGCAATAGAGACAGGGATGCTGAGTGCATTGGGAGGTATTGGGAATCTATGCAAGGAATCACAACAAGCAGGACTCGCCTGTGTTCTCTGTGTTATTCAACAACCTATTTGCAAATGCCATCTTCCAAAGTCCTTTTTTCCCCCCTCGTTAAAGTTGCAGCGATAATAGGGCGATTACAGTGCAATAAGCTAAACGCAATCCATTAGTGGCATCACAGCCATTTTTAGATCTTAAAAAAAAAAATCAAAGCTGTTTAAGTTTTCTTATTATGCACATTAAAGGCAGGCAGCAGGGTCTGATCAAAGACACCACCACCCCTGAGCTCCCCCCGCCCGCCTCCATCACTGCGTCTTGTCCCCCCTCTATTCATTAGTGGTCACAGCTGTGCAGTCGGCCAATTACTTGGGAATAATAAGTACATTTTGCAGTAAATTAAATATTAATTAGTCCTTGGCAGGTTGGTTTGGGGGTTTTTTCTCATTTCCCTCCCTCCACCTGAAAACAGTGGAAGGGATGTGACACTTATCACTTGTGTCGGCATGTGGGTGAGAGCGGGGGAGGCTCTCCTCCATCCCTGTGCTCCATCTCCTCCAGGCTGGTTTGCAGCAAAGTCTTTCCTGCTTTTCTTAGAGGGTTCACTGCTGCTTGGCCAGGACTTGTAAACCCATCCCTAACTTTGATGATACCTTTTTCTTCCAACCCAGGCATATCCCATCTCTGCCTGGGTTCCCATCCTGCGTGTTCTGCTCAGGCACTTAGCTCTAGGTGCAGGGCATCATTCTTGATTGCTTGTGGTGTGCATGTAAGAGTGGAGTGGAGGCAGCAGATAAATCTTTGTGAGGTTTGTTTGGCCATGGAAGGCTCTGGCCCATAGGGTGTGAGGGCAGCTTGGCTGGTGCAACCCTCTCACCAGCAGTGCTAGTGGGAGAGATGCTGCCTGGTCCCCTGGATGTGCCTGTGAGGCCTCATCCTCCCCTGCCCCTGCATGCCAAGACCCCAATCAAAACAGTGTGTATTGTGCCAGGCAATGAGGAAGAAGAGTAGTCCCTGGCCAGGGAATCAAAGAGTCTGCCAAGGACTCTGGGGATAGAGTGACCTAATCTGGCTTTGTCTGTTCCCATGGCAGTCAAACTGCCTTGAACAAGTGCAGACCCTGGGGAAAAAGCCCTGCAGACTGTGGTCAGGTGAAGCCCAGACCAGATCCCAAGTGTGGACCTGCTGGGAAGAGCAGTTCTTTAAAGTGAGCCAGGTGGGCTAGTTTTGATGTTATCAAAATATCAGTGTGTATTAAGTTTAAAGAATGAATGCGGTGGAAAGGAAAAGTGGATGACAAGGGCAGCTAAGCTTTGCATGGCAGGGATGACAGCCTGATATGGAGGGAAGACCTGTCCTTGGTCTAGAGCCCCAGGAGCACTGTAGAGGCTAGCACAGGAATCCCTGGAAGCCCTCGGCAGTCAGGACTGGAGGGGCAGATGCTCTGGAGCTGCTGTCCTTATCACCTGGGCTGTGCCTCCCTAAAGAGCAGCATTGCCTTAGCTCCCTACAGCCAGGCAGGAGCCTGGAAAAAAGGAGATGGGGTCTTAGCATCCCACTCACCACCCATCCTTCCTCCCTGCCACCAATTTCAGTTTGAGCAGAGGAGAGAGCTTTCTGTGCTCCCGCTCCTTACAAATCCCATACCAAGAGTTTCTGGGACAGGAATGAGCTATGTTAGCAAAGCCAGAGTAGTCTGCCTGTTGGCAGATCCCAGGGTAAAAGGCTCCACTTGTTCAGCTCTTGGATTTACGCTTTACTAACAGCTCTTTGGGCTGCCTTGTGATGCACCATGTACTGCTTTGCCCCTCGATGCTCTTGAGTGCCATTAAGTTGTGGGGTTTTTTTAAATGTAGCTTGACAATATTCAGGTTAGGTTTGTATTTTATTTACAGCTTTTACTTGGGGACCAATAAAACCCCAGCTGGCTAATGTGAGATCTAAAACTTGCATCTCACTCTTTGCCTTGGATGTCTTTTCTATGGTAAACTATTTATTTGCGTTTCATCTTGTACAAGCTCCTCTTTCCATGCTGAGAAGCCAAGAGCTCCAGGGGCTCTTTGAAGACTATTTGCTATAGGATAGCAACTGGAATTCTCTTTAAACATCCGTGCCTGCTTTGTCCTACAACTGGCCTCTTGGTGTCGACATGCAGTTTTGTGCGAGTTTCCTGTGTAAAGCTAACATTTGCACGTTCCCCTGGCAATCGTGCTTCCAGATCCCTCTTGTTCAACCATATCCCATCATTTATTCTTGCAAGAATGAGCAGCAGTTATTCCATGTGCCAAATCAGAGGCAGCACCAAGGCCTCTTTAAAAAGCAAGATTTAACTGCGTTAGGAATGACCACTGTGTTGCTCGGGTAGGATGAACATGCTCTGTCACCTATGTGACTGGTCAAAATGGTCCACATTTGGATGGCAAGTTTGTGGTTCCCCTATCTCTGAGCCTTCAGGTTCTCATTATACAATTAAAGTGCAACAAAATCTTCTTGGAAGGGGTTATTTGACAGCAGGATGAGGCTCACCCACACAAAATCCCAGGACTTTTTAATGTCAGGTAGTCAGACATCTCCACCTACGAGCATCCCCCAGACACTGACCCTGGCATGCTGGCAGAATACATGTGAAGGGTGAGATGGCATCAAGCTAGTGACACAAATCATGCTAAAAATGCCAAATAGCTGCGTTTACATGCATTCACAACCCAAGGGTCGTGCTCTTGCCATAAAAAGGGAGATGAACCCTGGTGAGATGGGAGCAAAGCTCCCAAGGATGCCTCTGGGAGGGAAAGATCAAGAACCGTTGCTCATAATGGCATCAGCTGCTAAAACAATCAAAATAATGAGGGGGTGGGGAGGATGCTGAGGGGATAGATGCAGCCGCGTGATGAGTGACCGATGTGTGCTGGTGCATCTGCCCGGTGACACCTTGATGTGCCTGGTCTCCCTGGGATGTTGCAGGCCTTTGGTGCACATATCCAAACATCCAGCCCTCTTTTAAATTCCATCAGTGTTTTCTGTTGCATGGATGGAAAAAGGCTGGGAAAGCTCAAGGAAGACACGGAAGGGAAAATACTTATTTTCTCTCCAGCATTACTGTTTCACTCCTTCTTTTTCCCTTTCTGCCATCTCACAGCTCACTGAAATCACAGAAGCTTTTCGTCAAGGTGAAATGAAGGCTCTGGGCTGCATTTGGTGGTGCCTACAATAGGGGATGAGGGTCAGGGAGGGTTAAGCAGGGAGGGGGCAGTGCAACAAGGCAGCCTGATCTAGTGATTAAACAAAGGGATTCAGCCAACATGTGTAAAATTAAGTGATCAAGAGTTGATTACAGAGTGCATTGATTGTGTACTGATGGATTAAACAGAGTCGTGCTCGGGATGCGATTTTCCGAGCCGGGCACGGAAAGCGCAGGCAATCGACATGTTGGCCAGAAGGACCCGCTTCTCCCAATCCCTGGCTTTTATACATTCTCCGGATAAATCTGCAGAGAGGCCCGTGGAATTATAATCGATTATCCATTTCTCAAAGTCACTTAAGGGCCCTGAGCTACAAGCTAAAGTGCTGGTGCTGCGAAGAGGCATTGGGTATGCGCCGGCATGTGCAGGTGCTGGCGCGAGGGGAAAATGTGGCAATGACCCTGTGTGCTGCAAGCTGATGAATCTATTTTCTTGTAGGAAATAGTTTTGACAGTTCAATATCTGTGTTTTCGATATGTGCCCCACACACCCCCAAGGGAGGAGAGGAAAGGAGCTGGAAGGTGGGAGGGAGGGAGTGGGTGGGAGGCAGGGAAAGACTCTACCCCATCACCTCTTCAAATTATAGGCGTATCAGTATATCACCAACTTAACAGGCTGCCCTCCAAGTCAAGGGCATGGGACTAGCATGGCTGCTGGCAAGCGTTTTCTGCAGAGCCAGGATGGGGCTGGAGCCCCTCTTATGGGACCTCATTGGGCTGTGGGGGGACCCGCAGCACACCCCCAGCCCACTGAAAGTGGGGTGGTCCCTAGGCTCTTGTTTCATTGCCAGGGGTGAAGGCAGAGACCCGTTTCCAGGCTGGTCCTTTTTCTCAAGATGCGGCCAAGGACCCAGAGGAGCAGGAGGATGGAGCTGAGAGAACTGAGCAGCTGCAACCCGGTGCAGGATTGCCCTGCAGGTTTTGCAGGGAGCTGGGATGTGCAGTGGTGGAATGGGGCTGGGAAGGAAAAACATCTCCAGCTCTCTCCTACTCCCTGTGCAGGACTGTTGTTCCTGCTCTTGACTGCATCCCTGTTTCTGGTATAGATGAAGCAATCAAGGCATGATGCAGATCCCAGAAGTGCCTAGGTCCTCAGATCCCAGCTCTTGTACAGGGTCCCAGACAGATATGATTTCTGTGAAACTCCCACCTTCACTAGTTCCCACTGTCATTATTTTTTGGCAGTTAAAGAAGGTATTTTGTTCCAGGTCTTTCCATCCCAAGAGTTGATGCAGAACATGAATAGTCAAAGCACACTTTGGCAATGCAGCTACACAGCTCCTTCTCTCGGCTCTCTCCCACCTGGCCAGCAGGAACCCCAGGTCAGATGATTGGTTCCACCAGTGACAAAAAGTGTCTCTTGTAGCAGCAAACAGGGCCAGAGGCCAGGCATGCTGATGAATGTTACCCAGCTGCTGGCCCTGGATGCACAGCCCCAGGCATTCTGAGTGGCCAAGGACTGGGACAAGGGATGATGAGAAGGCAGAGTCATTCCCTACACTCTGTCCAGCCATGATGTACACATGGCACAGGAATTTAAAGAACCCTGGGTCCTTCTGCCTGGCCGCCTATGTGCTGGGAAGTGTGCTGGTTCCCAGCACCTCATTTCACAAGTCCCACTGACCGTGGGCTGACTGTGGGCCACAGAGTCTGCAGAACTTCAGGCATGGTCTGTGGGTCCTACTGGCTCTGGGTGGTTTGTCCACAGCCCAACCAGTCTTGGCTGCATGGTGTGACAAGACCCATGAAATGGAGGGCAGCTTAGGGATGTGAGGGAGCGAGGTACATCATGCTCCAGGAGATCACCCAGGATCGAAGGACATAGCTGTAGAATTCCCTCAGGAGTGTTTCTGCTGTGCCATATTCAGTGAAGCCAGAGACCACAATGATGCTAGGGAGACCCAGCTGCTCCCAAGGACTTGTGTATTTTGGAGATGACGCAGTGGATTGGAGTAGGCTCTGAATTCACTGCCAGGGCAGAGTATGGGTGGCAGCAGGAAGGTCCAACCCTGTGGTTCTGAGCTTTCCCATATTCATACTAGCACCCATCAGAGAATCCAGAGCAGAGAAGGGATATCTCTTTCTGTCTTTGGTCCCTGCTGACCTAATTTGGTCGATCTCCAGACCAGTGAAAGTTGAAGCCAGGCACCAGAGTGCTTCCCTGGGGGAAGCCTGCATGGGCAGCCTGCCCAGCTGCGAGCTGTGAGGGAGGCAGTGCAGCCCCTTCCTTGACTTGCTCTTGGCATTTGCCTACTCTTCTCTTGTGAAGCCCAGGGAAGTGTTTCTGCTCTGCAGAGCCACATTGAGCAGCACTGTGGAGAGACAGGATCGCAGCCTGTCCCAGCCCTCCTCTTTTCCTCTCCCTTCCAGGTCCCCGTCACACTCTCCCTTTCCAGCTCTCCCGGCAGCCTGCATCCCTCTCATCGAGGATTCATTGTCTTGTCAGCCTCTAGTTAGCCGGCATGTGTGCGAATCATAAATTACCCCACCCGGGCCTCTGCTATGCTTCAGCACAGACAAAAAAATTGCACTCCATCACCGTGTCTCCCGGCTTTTAGTGGTATTGATCAATGCTGCTCCCTTCCCGCCCCCCCCCTTTTCATTTTAACCGAGCCGGTTAAGTGCAGTATCTTATTTTGTGCTGGGACAAATGAAAAGAATATTAGCAAGGGCTGAAATATATCTCTTTTTTATCTCTCTGCTACTTTTTTATTGAATCTTTCTGAGTAGGTGGCTTTCCGCAGGATGACAGCCTCATGACAGGCTCCTCATTAGAGCCGAGACAGTAATTGTGATGCATTTCCCTGCGCCGCCTTTTCACTTCTCCCCCCCTCCTGCCTTTCCTCCTCTTTCCCTTTCCCCTGATTTGTAAAGTGATTGGATGTACAGACTCACTCAGTTTCTTAAATTATTGCCCAGCTCAATCCATCTTCCACTGCCCCGCACTGGGCAACCATGATCTCCACAGATGGAGAGCCAGGGCCTTATTGTGGGCGATGGGTGGGTCAGGTCCTCAAAAGGGTTCCTCACCTCTCCTCACTGCCAGGCTGCCACTCGCCCTGAGAAACATGGTGCTGGACCAGACAGGACATGCAACAGCTTCTGAAGAACCCAGGATGCAGTTTAAACATGCATTTTTACCGAGTGACCATGGGGATCTACCCCAGCTGGAGTTAGCTGCATGGCAGTAGCACTGCACCAGTTTACACCAGTCCTCTCCAGTATCCAGCTTGTCTGGACAGGCAGCTACAAGAGCAACTCTTTTCTTTGGAAGTAAATCAGTATTTTAGCAATCTTTTCTTCCTCAGAACCCTCTGTAGTTTTTACCCTTAGGAGAAGCAGGTGTATTATTTTCTAAGCTGCTTGGCAGCCTGGGCACCTTAGCAGGGAACAGTGCTGGCGATCAGGCCCTTGGCAGGTGTGCAGCACATTTGAGTACAGCTCTGCTCTGTGACTCAGTTTTCTCATGGGGTTGTAAAGGTACCTCTGTCTGTCTGTCCTTCTATGTGTTTTATGCACCTAGCTGTATAAAACTGGCTATCATTGTGCCTCTTTTTGCAGGAGTGGCTCTGTCCTGTGCCCAGCACAATCCAAGTCCTGCTTTGCACTGTGGTGCAGGAATGAAGTGAAACTTCAAAAGCCTTTTCTTACACGAAAAGCCATTTTTCCACACCTCTGCCACCTTCCTGCTTGCACAAACCTCCAAAAGTCACATGCTCCAAGGAAGGTCTGCTTAAGGCAGGGTGATTCCTCAGATTCCTCCATGATCTGGGTGTGCTTGCTGCACTGTGGGGTGTTTGTGGAGTTAAGTCATGCTGCAGATACAGTTATGGCCAGACAGTGAACCCAGCCACAGCACACAAACTTGGAGTCACCTCATCACTGTCCTCAGCACCTGGATCTCCCTTGTCCTGTGCAGAACAACTGCAGGAGGGCTCAAATCCGGGGTGCCTGGTCCTGGGCAGCAGGCTGAGGTCTTCATCTAACACAGCTGAGGGCTGTATCCTACAGCCACGCAGAAGCCTGAGGGATGGGAAGGGCTTGCTGGAAGGAGTGGGAGGTGCCCTGACCTCAACTGCAGTTTTTTGGGGGTGGTATACCTTTTGGTGCCAACCAGCCAGATCAAAAGCAACATCCAGCAGACGGGATGCAGCTCCATGGGGATGGCACTGGCACCACACCAGTAAATAACAGGGATATGGGAGAGCAGTGAACGACGTTATTCCTGCTCCCTCACTTTATTACCAAATATTTTTTGCCTCTGCTGTTATTCTGGGGTGCTCTGCACTGATACATGAACCTTGTCTGCTTTCTTTGTCCCAGTGTTGTCTTCTCCCCTTGTTCACTGCCACTTACTGCCGGGGCTCTGCAAGCCTCATCGGTTGTGGCGTGGGCTTGCCAGAAGGAGAGTGAGTGTTTTGCTATTTCCAAGCTAATATGGGGCTTTCTTTGAATTATTGTTTTTTGAGCTGGAAGGAAGGAGGCTTGTCACACGAGATATCTGCTATCAGTACACAAATAACAGCAAGCCCATCATCGAATGGAAAATAATCGCCGCAGAAACTGAGTTGCAGGGCAGCCGGGAGGGATTATTACAGGCGCTGGCAGTGGCAATGCTGTCAAGGAGCCTGTGTCAGCACTTCCATTACCACCCACCTGGTTTCAGTGCGGCCCCCGAAGCAGCGTGCGGGGCCGCGGGGCCCCAGCGTGGGGTCATTTCTATTCAGAAGAGTTTCAGATCAACTGGCTTTGATTTGGTTTAAATGATGGAGTGTTTAAGAGGGAGAGAGAGGAAATAGGAGGGTGAGATGAAGGGAGGCATCTCAAAGGAGCGGGGGGGGTTGCTACTCAGAGAAGTGGAAAACAGTTTGAGATAGGGGAAATCAGTAGTTGGGAGAGAAGAGCTGGTCCTCATGGGAGCAAGTTTCAGATGGCCACATCTGAAGGACAAGGAAGGACAGCACAGGAAGAAACAGGTGGCACTCCTTGTGCCACTCGTGACAGCAGTTGCTGGGTAGGCACCTGACTGTGCATTAAGTCATCAATGCAGATGAGTAGTGGAGTTATAAAAAATTTATTTCTTCATTTGGCAACTTGCTGAGCTTCTGGCCAGAGAGAACCTTTATGCCTTGTAAAGTTTGTTCATTGAGTGACTTGGGAGCATCGTTTCCTCCATGCTGTGTAATGGCAAGGGGCTGTATACATCCTGTGCTGTCATGGCTGTTGGTGGGCTGGTTTCCTTTTATTCTCACTTATGTGGTCTCCAAAACAGCAGTTTTCATTCTGCTTGTGAGGGAAAGATCTCCCTTCCAAGTGACCCACTCCCAACCTGCATAAGCCTCACAGTGGCACAGGAGCAGGGCAGGAGCAAGGTTGACTTCATGATTCTATGCCTATTCAGTGTCATGCTTGTGTCCCAGGTACCTGAGCCCTGCTCCCAGCCTGGACCCCAGGTCCCATTACCAGGCTTTTCTTAGAGGACTCATGAGAATTATGTTGGATCTGTGTCAGTGTAACTGAGTGCAGGATCTGGCCCTCCATTCCCAGTGGGATCATGAGGGTTCAGTTCGGTCCCCACCTCGGCTGGGATCCATTTGCAGATGGCCTCCGAAGGTGTCCGTGGACAAATTCCTCCACACAGGGGTGCGTCTGCACATTGAGCCCTCTGCTTTCAGAGCAGGAAATATTCGGTTTCAACACTTGGAGTTAAACATTTCTGCGGAGCCCAGGAGACCGTGCAAACAGCGGGAGGACCAAGGCTCTGCCTTTTCATCTCTCTGGCACTGGCAAGCAGGGGGTCAGCAGCAGGGGAAGCACGGCAGAGCTGAGGAGGGTAAACACTGGAGCTGAGCCTACTGAGTAACCAGAGAGTGAAGGGGAGAGAGAGGGGCAAAGAAAACAAAAACACAGCTGCCAAAAAACAAAAGCCTGAAAAGAGCCATTCAGTGTCTCCCAGGAGTGGGTTTGGCACAGGGCAGAGAAGGACAAGCAGGGAGCAGACGCAGGTCCATCCTGCTCAGGGATATGAACCCTTTGTTTTGCCCTGCGCAAGTCAATGCCCTCTGCTCTGTCCAGCAGGGTAAGCACCTACACCCCAGCATGGTCCAGCCACACACATAGCGCAGCATCCTTTGTTTTTTCATGAATATCAGGATGTCCCTGCTCTAGAGAGGAGATGCAGAATATATGTATCTCCCTCCACTTGGCATTCACAAACAAAACCTGAGGACTTGCCATGACCATCCTCTCCCTCTCCCCACAACCCAGCATCCCACACCATGGATCTAGGTACCACTGCCCAGCATGAGACACCACAGCATGGGTGTGTGCAAGGCTCTGGGACGGTTGTGGATGCTGCTGATTTGAGGAGACGCATCCCAACAGCAGCCTGTGTGGGACTGCAGGCATGCAGCTGATTCCACAGACCTGGAGAGGCTGGCGTGGGTATCCTACTGGCACGGGAGATGATCCGTCCCTTCTACCTGTCACTTGCATTTAGCCCTGCTCCTACGAAAGCATGGTTGTCACCCCCTTGGGCCAGAAGCCAGGGCTCCTTCTTTGCAATCTGTACATCGGGGACTTGGCTGCGTGTCCAGGTTCCTGTTTCCTGTTCTTCTGCCCCTCTGGAAACCCTTGTTTCAGTGCAAGCACCAGCTTCCCACACACACTGGAGCAAGGGGATCTTCCCTGCCTGTCACAGGGATGTGGGATGACAGCTGTCACATCCTTCCTTGGCATGAATTCATCACTGTATCATTGATGTAGCCAGTGAGTAAGGCCATTGCTGCTTATTTCTCCTGGTGGCCTGGGCTGGTGTTGGGACGAGCCATGGAGGACAGCAAGACTCTGTCCCATGGCCTGAGATCTCTCCTGGTTCTCCAGCCATTGAAATCCAAACTCGCCTCTGCTCAGGAACATGCACTCCATGGAAGAGTACTTGAGTATAAGCAGGATGCGAGGACTTGGATGTGCAGGAGGTTAAAAAAGCCACCAGTCTGGTGTACAGAGCTGGCCCCCAGGAGGGACCCTGACTATGCTGCTTGGTCCAAGACTGCCAATCCCAGGTCCAGGACAGTCAATCACCTCCCCCAGTAAATGAACACTTCTGAGTTCCCTGGAGAACAGAGACACAGGGATGCTCAACCTCAGTTTCACCCTCCAGTGCTGCTGAGACCATCCCATCCCCAGCTGAAGCTGTGGATGGCAGGAAAGGAGAGCTTACTGGCTCCTCGCCGGTGGCCTGGGCTGGGAGTGGGGATGCAGCGCGGTAGGGCGGAGGGCAGCCTGTTTACCCATCCATCTGTACACCCCACAGCAGGGATCAAGCAGGATTTCCCGTCCACTCAAAGGCTGCCTGTTTATTTTGGGAAGGAGACTCAGACAGCTCCATTGTTTTTCTGTGGAGCTGGGGTTATAAATAGCAGGTGGTCGGGGACGCTCCTGAGCTATTTTGGGCCCCCATGAGACAAAAGTGGAAAAGCTCCAAGAGGAAGGTGGAATTACTGAAATGCCGACCTTTCCTGCAAGGGTCAGCAAGACCTGGGTGTCTAGTTTTGGGTTTGGTTCTGGGAATTATTTAAACATGAGGGAAGGAGGAGAGAAGAGGATGTTCCCAGTTGCATGGGATTCATGCTGTGTCCTCCCCAGGAGAAGGATAGTGGGAATGAGGGGCCGAGACACCTGAGGTCTGCCTCGGAGCCTCTGGGAGTAGCCCAGGTCTGGGGGATTTTCCTCCTGGTTCTGCAAATGAGAGTGTTCCCAATGCATAGGGAAGCTTGGGAAGTAGGGGATGCTCTATGGGACTGGCCTGCCCCACCTTGACCCTCATGCCTCAGTTTCTGCCATCTCCTATAGGAATGCTGAAGGAAAGGGCAGGTAATGTCCTACTGGTAAGCCCTACTTCCACCACACACACACACTGTGTCCTGCTGGGAGGCAAAGATAAGCCAAGGTGACTCTCAAACTTACTTCAGATACTTTCTCTCACTAAATGCATGTGCCAGGAGGTTATACAGGGAGGAGCAGGGATCCAGTAAAGCCGATCACATCAATGTTTTATCCTATGGGAAGGTCTATTCCTTTAATCGGGATTCATTTAACTGGGCTCCGCCATTGTTAGGAGCCGTAAAATGGCACCTTTTGGCTCCTGATTGGAAGGCCACGTTGCACGCAGGCCCCTCGTATCCAGCGCTGGCTGCTTTATTGTGCATTGCTGCCTCTCACTTGGATTTAACCAATTTGATCCATGTCTAATACATAAATAAATAATCCAGCAGGAAGGTTCACGTTGGATGACAAGAGGCAGCTATAAAACATGTTTCTCCCAGCCAGAGCCATCTGAGCCAGGCTCCGCACGCCCTCTCATGAGCAGAGCTGCTAGTACAGCTGGGAGAGGGGGCCTGGGGACCCGCAGGCTTCTCTCTTTTATTGAAACTTCATTGTTTGCTTTAGAGTTTTATTTTATGTTAAATAAACGCTGTATATTCCTTACAGAGGGGGCAATAAAGTTTCTGAGCTGGAAGAAATTGGCTTCAGAACAGGGAGAGAACCAGGGAGATGTGGCTGAGCAGGAGAGTGGTGGGGAGGATTTGTGGTAAGGAGGGTGTGAGGAAGCATCTCGCTTCCAGAGCTGCCCCAGGGACTCAGCCCATCTAGGGGTTAGGCTACGCAGGCACCCCCAAATCTTACTCAGGGATGATACAGCCCTAGCGGGCCAAGGGCTTTGGCAGCTGCAGGGTCCAGAGCTGCTGGCGATGTAGGGAGGACAAGGAGCCCCAGCCCAGCCCTGGGACAGGATTAGAAATCCTGGGTGGTGAGCATCCAGACCTGCTCCCTTCTCTTTGCAGCCTAGCACCCTGGTCCAGGGAACTTGCCTCCCAAGACTGTGTGCCCATAGAGAATTGCTCTGCCCTTCAGGGGAAGGATTATCATAACCCATCCAACTTCAGGGCTGCCAAGGAAAATGAAGATGGCTCTTCATAATTAACTGTTATTAGTTAATAGGAACAGAGAGCAGTGCTCTGTCATCCATCTGTCCTGAGTCACACCACCTGCACCGCAAACTGGAGAAACTGGAGTTGCACAGGGCCATTCCCTATATGTGGCTGTTGCTGCTCTCCCTGCTGCTCTCCCAGTCCAGTAAGACTGGAGCGCCCACAGCTGGGGCTGGAATGCTCTCATGCCAGTTGCTGTCTCACTGCAGAAGAGAATGTGGGGTGGGGAGAGAAATGGGGCTATACCATGAGAAAGTCACCCAGTTTCAGTCCTGTGCTAGGACAGGGACCAGAGCAGAGCACAAGCAATGCTGATGGCAGTCAGTCTGAGCTAAAGCTTTCTCCCTTCTTTTCCTCCCCACAGGCAAAAAGAAAGCAACTTTGTTTGACAGCCAGGCTCCGATCTGCCCCATCTGCCAGGTCCTCCTTCGCCCTGGGGAGCTGCAGGAGCACATGGAACAGGAGCTGGAGAAGCTCACCCAGCTGAACATCAGGTAAGCAGCTCCTTGGTGTCCACCAGCACCCCTGGTGAGCCAGCTGGGACACCTGCAGGTGGCAGAGGAGATGGTGATATCCACAGCCATCAGATATGGGACATCTAGCACTAGACAGTGAGGCAGAAACATTTTCCTGGAGTTCACTGCAGTGGTAAAGTCAGGCAGAAATTCCTCCCAGAAGGCACAGACAGCAGCTCTCATGTTGCTGATGTCCCATGATGGAGCAGCCCTGCAGCATTGCTGCACACTGCTCCTCAGCTACCTTCAGCTCCCTTCTGCTTTCCCCAACACAGAAAAGTCCCCTATTTAAAATAAAAAAAAATAATTGCATTTTAACTGCTAGCAGTTATTTAGGAAATGGCTGCAGCCAAGGGTTGGCATATCCCTGCCCCTGCCTTAATAAAACTTAGCAGCCTTGGAAAAGACCATGTTTATTTCAATTATTAATGAATTCTCCGGTCATTAAAAGGTGAGGAAAGGAATAAAATTGCTGACTAGAAGCAAAGTTACGTCACCGGGTGGTAGGAGAGGAGGGAGAGCATATGTGTCAGAGTTTGTGTGTGTGTGTGTGTGTGTGTGTGTGTGTGTGTGTGTGTGTGTGTACACCAGGGCAGTGGGGTGCATGTGGCTATGCATAGTGCAGAGGATGCAGAATCCATCCATCCATGCCCTGGATCTTCTTTAATTTAGCAATAGCCATTGCACATGGAGGGACAAGGGTGGAGCTTTAGTTAGAGTGAGAGAAACCTTCCCAAATGGATCTGGGTTGAGATATCCTAAATTCAGCCTCAAGCTGAGACCCACATCCTCCATGCCTTGCACAGGAAGATAGAGAAGGGGGTGAGCAGGGAACAGCCAGCCCATTTATTCCCCGCGACACCCAGTCCCCTTGCAAGTGTAATTTATGGTGTAATTTGGGCCGCATCCAACTTAATAAAGGGCCACTGCAAATTAGTGAACAGGTTTAAATGAACAGAAGCAATTAGTGCTCAGAGGAGCCCATCAAAGAAGTTGGGCCAATATCAGAGTGAAACTGAAACCGCAAGCCAGGAGCAGAGGCTTGCTGGCACGAAGCAGTGATGGGAAGGTGGCGTTTAATGGGAAAGGAAAGGAAACCCTAAATCATAAAGCATGACAAGGGCCATTGTGGGCCAGCTGACAAATGAAAAAGAATGGCATTATTCCTTTAAATAACAGCAGCAGTTAGAGAGGAGACAGCTCTCCCCAGCTTGCCCTCGCTTCCCCGGCCTGCTCCACTCGGCCACACAGACGGCGAAGAAGAATCAGAGGTCTTTATTAATTATTAAATAACGACTCCCTCCGTAGCGTGATAGATAACGTTCAATCTAGGCAATGGATTCAGGCGATGGAAGCCAATCTGTAATATAGCAGTTCTGCACAGGGATGGACTCTCCCAGTCCCGGAGGGAGCCAGTGGCAGCAGCAGGCAGGGAGGGCAGGAATAGTGGGCAGGGGTACTGGGCAGCAGAGCATGAGAAGCTTGAAGTCCTCTGCACTGCCCAGCTCCAGCAGGGCAGTTCAGTACAGCGGGTGGCCCTGTTCCCTATTCCCCCACCTTTCCTGCCTGGAGAAGCCAGGAGCAAGAACACATCAACTAGAGAAGAGAGAAACTAATAATGATCTCAAATAACCCAATAAACATAAAAATAAAATGTAGGCCTATAAACGTGACGGGCACCGGCAGCCCTGGCCGCTCCCTGCCAATACCGACTTGTTACTGAAATGGCCGAGCAGCTGTTACTTATCAGTCTGATGGGGAGAAGCGAACCAGGGGGCTGCTTTCCAAGGGCTTTTTTTTTTTTAATTTAAAGAGGATGCAGCCAATCATGGCTTGTTGGTGTTAAGTTTTAATAAACCTTAATGATTGGCAACAAAATCATAAATTTCCTGTGCTCGGGGTTAGGAAGGCAGATCCCCTCCTGCCCGATGAGCCTGCAGCACTGGAGACTTGGCAAGCACTGCATCAGCTCCTACTGCAGCACCAGGGCTGCCTGTGTACTGGGATCTCTCCTGAGGGATCATGGCCACAGGGTTGTGTGGTGGAGCGAACCAGCCAAGATACTGTCAAAGGGTCAGATCAAGAAGTTGGTGAAGAAGCAAAGTGGGGGTGCTGCCCCATGGCATTGCTTCTGCCAGGTGTTGAGCACTCAGGTGGACTTTCAGGCATCGTTGGAGCTCAGCATCACCCTGAGGAGGGCAGAGGAAGGGAAAGGGATTTCTCCAGGTGACTACAGGAGGTTCTTGGGGCTGAGATACAAGGGAGCTGTAGGTGCCACCTGAGTGATGCTATGCATGGTTCCAGATCACCAGGAGCAACTCATCCACTCCAATGAAGCCCTTGCTCAGCTGGTGGAAATGGGATTTGCTATCCCTCAGGGACAGGGACAGCCATTTTTTCCCACCATGGACAGTGCCAGTGTGACCATTCTGGCCTCAGGACAGGGACATCTCAAGATCTACCCAGCTGAAGCATCATGCAGTGAGGCAGGAGAAGCCATATGGCAACAGGGCAGCACCCATCCATGCCTAGAGGTTGTGCACATCCAGGGGATGAACACTGGCTGTTGGACCAGTGGTGAACTTCACTCGGGAAGATCAAACCCTAGTGCAGGGTCAAGCTCTCACTTGAAAAGCAGACTTAACTGGGAATGAGGTACCTGCGTTTCTAGCTCTGCTGCCTTCTTGGTGTGTCCAGTCTCCCAAAGCATAGGGAGAGACCTGCTTGTGCTTGCCCCACAGCTCCTCCACCCCGTGCAGGTCCAACTGAGCCTCGTGCACAGTCTGTGCTGCGAGGCAAGGCTCTCTGAATGCAAATTTCATTTCTGAGCCACTGGCGCTGTTTCAAGAGCAGCAGCCTCCGAGCCCTTCTCGGTGTTACATATGTAACAGCCTCATTGAACTTGACATGTCAAATTCAGGCCATTTGTGCAAAATCTCCCTTTAATAATACCGTTTCATTTCGCTCAAATGAGACTTGAATGCATGTAAAATGGAAAAGGATATTTAAGCGCTAACATTAGGCAGATGTCTTGCCAGAGGCCGATTGAATATATGAGATTTTGAAGTGCTTAACACGTTTTCGGTGCTCCCTCTTAGAATATGTCACCTGGCTTTCTTTTTTCTCTCCCTCGTTTTTCCCCCCCTCCACCCCTCTTTAAGTGAAGGGTATAAATTGAAAGAAAACAAAACTACAAGCCTTGGTTTTATGGGTTTTAACTCTTACCAGGCAAGACTGTTGGTATTCGTCCTCCATTAGACATTACCTTGTAGCTCACCTTTGCAGAGCACAGGCTCAAAGCAGCAGAGAGCAGGAGGTGGGCAAGCAGCAGTCCCATGATGCGCGGCACAAGGGATGCTCTCCTTGCTCTGCACGTACAGCTTGGAGAGCAAAAGGTGCCCAGCTGAGCAGCTAAGTGCCACCAACATAAATATAAGAAATAATACCCTTTGTGTATGCTGATGCCCTGTGCCCTGGCCAGGCCAGTCACTGCAGAACACATGAATATTCCTGGTTTGTGTGCATGAAGCTGATCTGTGCACTAGATGTGAGTCTCCTGTCTTCATTGGATTTATATTCACTTATTTTACACATGTTTGGAGTGGGAGGGAAGATGAATTTGAGGACAGAAGAGAAGTAAAGGAGGAAGTAGGAGCTGTGGAGCCTGCCTCAGCTGATGCTCCACAATGGGTCCATGGTTCTTTCTAGAGTTTGGGGAAGAGGCCTTTATTGGCCTTTATTAGTTAAAAAGCCTTAGGAAGTCACATTACAAATATTACAGTTGCTGAGTCAAGCAATTTGAAGATTGGAAATGTGGCTTTGGATGCAGAGGTTTTAACAGCATGATGCTCTGTTCTTGAATATGCAAGCTCTTTTTAAAAAAATTATTTGGCAGGGGGCGGTTTTATTTCCCTGTGTAACAACTGGCAGATTCTTCCTTCGATTACCAGCAGCAAACCCATGCTTCAGAACTGGGATTTCACCTCCCCAGAAGGATGAGGTGTATCAGTATAGCTGGAAAATGGTCCAGAGGGTGGAGCAGTGAGTTGGACCATGCCAGCTCTGTTCCTGCTCTTGTATCTGGAAGGATGGTGTGAGCTCAGACAGGGCTACCTCAGCTCTTTCACCTTAATTTAATGGGGTTTCTAAGCTTAAGAGATGTAGCCAGCAATATCTTCATGCTGTGTTGTAATATTATCTCTGCCTGTGCTATGGCATCCCAGGGCTAGGCATAGTGGTGCCTCTGGGAATGGATATCCTTGGGTAGGAGGGTGGGGGGTGATGCAGTTCTCACAGAGTCCCATTGCTGGCAAACCGTCCCCTTATTCACTTTTCTTCCTTTTTTCCTCTGCAGTCAATAATTAGTCAGAGTATATTTGTGTTTTAAAGCCTATGCCCACCTATTGGCTGCTCACAGCCTGGTCTAGCAGCTGTGCCACTCTGTTGGGAGTGTGGGGACACACCTCTGCACATCCAGCATCTCAGGAGCTACTAATTTCCCTTAATGACCTTTCTGTGTGCCCAGGAATAATTTCTCTCCTGATTCTCTGATTACAAAGCATTTCCCAGAACATAGAGGGCACCGGGGTCTCTCACCTTGGTGCAAATGGAAAGTGCTGCAGGCTGTTTTCTGGTGACCTCAAAGATGCTGTCACAAAGAGCCACATAGTGTGGGGCAAAGGAGGGCAGAGCTAGATGCAGTGGGAAGGTCTGTGTCAAAGCAGGTGAAGTGCCCAGATAGGGGATTTAGCTTGACTCTCAGAGCCAGCTTTGATTCATGTCAGAGGAAAAGAGCCAACCATAGGACTGGTGCTCCAGCTCCTGCAGTAGCATTCAGTGCACCTCTGCCCAGGTTTAGATCTTCCTTCAGCATCCTCTTGAAGCTTCCTCTCCCTAGTTTGCACACATGCTCTTTCCATCTCACTGTTCTTAATCCTCCCTTCTTTGGCAGCCGGGGTGGAAGCAAAAAGTGCTCTCTCAGTTCCTGGTGCTGCACAGAGCATCCTCACCCTGCTATAAGGGGCTTCATCTCCAGATTTCTTTATGGAGAGAGGCACAGTGGTAGCTTTTCTCAGGGGACAGAGGGAGCTCTGGTCCCAGTGGGATAAGGATAAGGGGGAAGCTGGCAATATAGCTAAAACATGAAGGCTGTGGGACCCTGAGAGATGGACTGGTCACTCCAGGCAGGGTGATAGTTCTTAAGAGATGTCTCCAGAGCTCTTGACATGCATCCTGGATTTCACGTCTTTTCACAGGCTGTTTTCCCACTGTTTTGTGATCTTTCTGATCAAAGTCATCCCATGCTAACCCTCACAGAGTTTGCACCAGAGATTCCTTCTGATGGACAAGTGGGAAAGCACATCATCCCTATGGTCCCTTTGTGCCCAAATTACACAGCTTTCTGCGTTGCTCCTGGTCAGGACAAGTGCCTAGAGCAAGTTATGTCGTGTGGCTCACACTCCAGTACTGCTCAGAGAACCTTGTGTTTAAGTACGGTTTCTCCTTGCACTGCCCCAGGCAGGGGTTTGTTTCATTTCTGTGGGATCTGTTTCATTTCTGTGGGAGTGCTGTGTTGTCCCAGAGGACCTTTGGAGGAAACCTTCCCTGGGCCAGTGTGGGCGGCTGCTCTGGGAAGGGCAAGTGGCTGTGCTGCCAGGCCTGGAAGGACAAATAGAGTGTGTAAAACGTGAATTAGCTCTGTTGTCATGTGTCACATCAGGGTCATGGCTCTTGCCACAGGTCTCCTTGATTTATGCCTGGGGACTTCAACTTGATGGCCAGGTACTTCCCCAGACTTCTTGTGTAGCAAAGACTGTAGGTCCCCCAGCCTCTGAATGAGAGATTAGAGACATTTTTGAATGAGGGGTTTTTTTCCAAACACTCCACTGAAATACATGCTGATTCCCTTCGTTGCATGCAGTAGACACTGGTGGGTGCTCCAGATAGGGCAAGGAGTCCTGGCCAACATGTGAGATTGCAGCTGGGGAATAGCACGCGTTGCAACCTCCTGCTCATCAACTTATTCCTGTCTTTTTTTTCTTCCTTCTTTTTCCCTCTTGTCTTTCCATCTTCTTCTTTTCTTTTCTTCCCTTTCTCCCCCTCTTCTTCCCCCTCCCTCCCTCTCTCCCCACCCCCCGGTATCAAGGCGACATCTCCAAGCCAAGTACTTTTAATTTCGCCCGTGGCCCTTGCTGACACGGTGGATATGCACAGCAAGTTAAATTCCCGCCTGATCAATAAAGCAGAAGCAGTGTGTCCGACTGGTCGATATTTTTTTATCTGTCTTCAGCCCAGTCCTGCTGATGACAGCCCCGTGTGCTTCAGCAAAGGCACTCAAGGGCATCGGGCTTTGGCAACACAGCTCTTTTTTTTATTTAAATTAAAAAAAAAAAGCCCAGATGCCTAAAAAAAAAAAAGTTCATGGAGTTTGGCCTTTGCTTAATAACGTTTTATGATTTATCTTAATTTTTAATTGAAAAAAATTTGCGAATTAATTGATTTCTGGGACTTGCCAATTAACATTGTAATTGGGTGCATGATAAATTTCGAGGGAGCATCATTTTTCTCCCTCTCCCCCTTGTCACCGAGAAGGGGAATCGCGAGGGCAGCAGCTTCCTATCGGTTTGCCCCCGCTCTTTCCCGAGGTGCCGCTGCCCTCCTCCCCCCTTGCTACTGTATCTTAAAGAAGGAACAAGAAAGCTAATAAAGTCGTGTTATTAGAGTCTCGCCAGAGGTGACCCCTCAAGGCATAAATCCAGGCCGGGGAGATGCTGGGAACAGGTACCAGTAAGTGCCTGACTGCACTTTGCAGGCGGGACTGGGTACCTCTGCTGCATCACCATGTCCCTGGCTGTGGGGAAGGCAGCTGGCCCTTCTGGGGCTCTCAAGGGCTTTCCCAGAGGGCTCTGACACCCTCCAAGGTGTTCAACCGACCAGTTCATAGCCTGTGATGTCTCTCGGATGCTCTTCCTGGGTATGAGTCCTCCACACAATGCCCAGCTCCTCCAGGGAGAGACCCAACAGAGGCACCAAGCACCCAATAGGCAAATGGCCACATCCCATAGCGCCTACAGTATCCAGAGGTTGTCCTGCAGCCAATGTCCACCAGCAAAACCAGGCTTGTGTTTGGGAGATGCTCTGGGGACATGGAAGGGGTTGTTCGCATCCTGCTCCTCTCCAGCTTCCTGCCATATTGAGTCCTGCCACTCCATGACAGAGGTGTTCAGCATGGAACCTCAGCCCTGGAGTCACGGGTGTCCAGATTCAGGCACAGATGCATCTCCAGATGAGTGATATCACTTGAAGCTTTCTCCAGCAGTGTGAATCCTGTCAGATTTAAATTAAACACACTCCATCACTGGAGAGATCTACCTAGAAGTGTCAGCATCTTGGTAATACCTGAGCAGGGCCAGGACCACCTGCCACCACGAGGATGATAACAGGGTCACATCCTTGTGTGGCGTGTGGAAAAGTGGGTTAGCTGGCTGCTGCCAAAATGAGGAGTGAGGACATGGTGTTGTGCCAGGGCAGTAAGTGTCTCTTGTCATTCTCCCACCCACTTCATGTGGATTACCTTGCAGTCAGCTCAGGTGTCCCACGCACAGTCTAAAGCCCCTGAACTTGGATGGAGCTCCACTGTGCCATCCTGCAGCCCCTGCTGCATCCCAGACTGTGCAGGGAGTGAAGGATGCCAGCCTGGGTGGAGGGTCCCAGGCTTCCCTGGCAGAGCCACAGCACTCTCCAACATTCGAAATACCAGAAAGGCCAGGATCAGTCCAACTCCATGTCTGCCAATGTCGATGGCAGGGAAACATGGGAGAATGGAGAGAAATTTATGAGGAGAGGAGTCTGTTTATTATCTAGCCAATGTGGTCCGGCTGATACCATGGATTTATCCTCTTTCATCCCCTCTCTGATTTGTGTCCCTGCCCCTCAGTGTGGCAGATTAATCATGGACAGAAAAGGAAGACTCTCCAGCTTCCTGCCATGCACTTAGAGGGTGGCAATGACAGCAGCCTGAACCCTTCATCCATGGCTTCTCCAGCAGAGAGAGCACAAGCCAGGCAGCTGCTTGCCCTGCCTCATTCTTCTCCCATGGCAGACCCCAGGGAAGGCAGGTAGCACAACAGTGAGAAAATGTGTGGGTCGTGTTTTCCCTTGCTTATGCAGTGCCCTGAAAGTGCTATGAACTCTCCTTAAATAGCCTTCAGACTTGTACCTGCAGCCCATTCCCTAACTCCAGGGCATGGGTTTATAGGCTGGGGTTTGGGACTTTGGAGGGTAAAGCCTCCCTCTGCTGCTGACTCTCGGGGCAGTGGGAGGCCTGGGGAGGGATGCATGGAAACCCAAGGGTGAAAAATAAATCTCCTGTCAGTTATTTGCCCTGAAGCAATGCATGTCTTCTGCAGAGCCTCTTCTGAGCTGCCACGTGAGTTGGGAATAATTAAACACTCATTATAGCCGTGGTAGCCAAGAGCCCCCCAGATCAATCTAATGTATGACTTTTCCCTCTGATTTTTCTTTCCATTTTTCCAGCTACCTCCTTTTCAAATAGTGGGAGAGAATTGAAACAACCCTCCCATCTCAGTCTCCTGTTTGGCCCTGCACACATGGGCCATCACATCTTCACCCAGAAAACCATTACCCGCTCTGAGCAGGGACATGGGATATCAGGGATTGATAAAGACAAACCCAGCAGGGCAGAAGAGCTGGGGATGTGAACAGAACATAGTAAACAGGGGATTTCAGCATGGTCAGGTCATGCCACCATGTTTTATGATTCTGCTGCATTTCTGCTGCAGCCTCATCTCTTTGGGGAAGGTGAGTGACTGCCCTATGGGGTCAGATTTGTCACAATTGACCATGTTGGACACTGGGGTCTCACAAATAGTGGCTAGGGGAGCATTTGGAAAGCACGTCTGGCACTGTAAGTGCAGAGTGTTCCTAGTCCTGACTGCAGCCTCTCTGGTCACTTTTTACCACTGCTTGGCCCCTTTCCCCATCATGTGATGCAGGTGCTGCTGGGGGAGCCACAACAGGTCAAAAATTCAGTGACTTTCCTATGATGGCACAGATGTCACCTGGCCGCACCAGGGGCTGTCACCTGCAGCTAGGTGCAGTTAAAAAAAATCAAACTCTTATTTCCTTATTTAGGCTTCAGGTGACACTTATTTAAAGTGGTGTTCACAAAAATCCAGTTCCCTCTGTACGCAGCAACTGCTTCCCTACAGTTGCCAGTCTTGCCAACCACACAGGTCTGGTGGGAGGGTTGCTTTGCTGTTGGGGCTCCCATCCCAAGCCATGAGCCCTGCAGCTAAAAATAAATTGTTTCCACTGGATTTTTTTTCCTAAGAAATACATCCATTAGTTTCAGCCTGTAGAAATCTTTCTGCCTGTGCTGGGGGGTCATTGAGAGCTATGTCTGCACATGGTGAGCTAAGGGCACCAAAACCACACCTGGATTGTGGTCCTCTGCTAGAAGAGGAGCCATCTCCCATGGGGAGCAGGCCTTCTGCTTGTCACCTGGCTTGGGGACCCAGAAAACTTCTTTTCTGTTGGAGGAAAGCTGAGATTCCTACAACAGCTTGCAAGAGCAAAAGCTTAAAGGAAAAGGATGAGTACCACCTTGTTCATGGTAAAACACAATCAGATCACTTAACCTTCAGGAGAAAAAGAAGGAGGATGCCAAAATCGCTGGGTCTTCCCATGGCATTTCTTGCACTTCTTTGGTACTTTGAGGGGGTTGCCTAAAAGGGAAAGAAGTTGTTTTGCTGTAATGAACTAGATAAACAATTCCCCAAATAGATTAAAACTAACTGTAACTTAGAAAAGCGGGTAGTAATTATATTTTATTAGCTAGCAAAACACCATTTTTTTATTTCATAAGATAATTCTGTGTAAATCACCTTAATTAGAAGTGTCAGATGAGCCCGTGAATATCGTACTTACTAACTAATTTCCTATGTACAGGTTATAATTTAAAACACATGGATCACTCGCTGAGTGGAAATATGCTAGCCATGAAATAATGTGAGGACTGTTGGGGTTATTACTATGTAAATGTGTAATCATTTCAGACCACTGCAGCCTGGCTGGGTGATTAAAGAGAATCCCAAGGTCTCCAAAGATTGTGCTGTCTGCAAGGGCCTAGAGCAAAAAAACTTTAAAAGGCACTGAAAAGTGTTTGAACTTTAAAGGTCTTGATTTCCCTTTTACCATTTTTAATTTGTCTGCGGTGTTTATGGAGGGGAAGGTTTCTCTTTACTGACGGCCTTTCGATCCTCAGCCTGCTGCCAGCATCCTTAAGAGGCGTGGGGGGCTGCAGTCCTTGTAATTCGGGGGCTGTTTAATGGGGTGGAGAAAAATACCCTTAAATTGCAGGGTCTGGGTACTTGGATGACCAGGGCTGGTGCCCATTGCTGATGCATCTCTGGTTACAAATAAAAACAAATTGCAAACTCTTATTAGCAATAGAATAGGGCTACATTGCAAGAAGGGGGGATATTAGTAATCCTCCAGGTGAAGAATAAAATAAAGTCTGCCAAGTTGTCTAAACCAGTCCCCTTCCTTATCGGTCCCAACAGCAGAGGCTTGGTCTCTTGGCTGACCAGAGAGACTCTCACTCTGAAAACTGCAGTTTCCTGGTGCTAGCACCATTTCTAGAAGGAATTAATGATATTCTTCCTCTTCCCTTTAAAAGGAAATAATTTTAAACACCTTTAACAAGAAAAGGGAGGAAATGAGTTTGGTTTTTTAACATGGCATTTGGATTATAAAAGGAAAAAGTTTCACACTTTGTGTGATTGAGAAATTCAAGGTAGTGCTGGAGATGTAGAGGGGATGGAAATCTTTCCAGTCATGCTTGTTCTTGCACAGATTGGAGGTGGTGCAAAGACCGCACCTCGATGGGCAGTGGAAACTTAATCGTGCTTTATGTTGCCTCCTGAAAGCAGGAGGGCAGAGATGGGGGACAGGGCACAGGGGCATCCTGAGCCCTCTCATGAGCATCCTGCAGCACATCCACTCAGGGGAGTGAGGCTATGTGGGAGATGATGCCCCTGCTAGTCCATCGGTGGTCCCCAGAAACTGTAGCTGGGAGTGGAGCTGTGGCATTTGAGGTGACCTCATGGCAATGGATAGCTGTGTGTTTCCACTGTTTTCAGGGCAGGGGGCGAAAGGCAGTGGCAATGGGAGAGGAGGGGGGCCATAGCCCCAGGAGAAAACACCTTCCTCCATCCCTGCTCATTTCATAACACCCAGCCATCTGCCAAATCAAGGCAGATTAAAGCCAGCCAAATTCAATTTCTCCCTGCTGGCACTGCAGCTCGGCATCTGGGGCTAAAGTGTCCCCGACAAAGCGAACATGACAGGCACATTGCTTTTTTGTCACATCTAGTACCGTGTTGATCTTCTAAAAGTCTCATAAAAATTTATTGATGTCTCCCATATTGCTGTGATTGAGAAGAAAGGAGCACGGGTGTGTGGAGCCGGGTGCGCGCACGCGGGCGAGCGTGTGTGCGTGTGTATATTAATGCTTCTGAAGTAGATCTGATTTGATATGTCTTGTTCTATTGTCAGCATCTGTTTAGCGAGGCTTTTTAATACTTTCTGGCTGCCGATCACTCATCCTTAGCCTGGGATGCAGGCTTGCATACAAATTTTGTTATTAAACACAATTCCATTCCCCCCTCTTCCCCAACCTCCGCCTCTCCTCACTAACCTCCCCCTCCACCCACCCACCCATCCATCATCTCCCCGGGGCTATGGGGAGCTGGGAACCAGCCACCCCACCAGCGTGTGCTTACAAGCACAGGCACTGGGCTTGGCAACATATTTCAAGAGCCTTTTGCCTGCTGCAGGTGCTTTGCATTGACAAATCGAATCACGGGGAAATAATTTATTTCCTAATGCTGTTTGCAGCATGTTAGCAGGAGAATTTACATGAGAGAGATTACTTTAATAACCAAAAAATTACAGTGCAGGCCTCCCCGCCATGTCGGCTTTGATATGTAATTGTTTCAAGTTTAACCTGTCTGGAGGGCGGAAGGTGTTATTAAATCTATAGCATCTCCCGCTGGCGAGGGCAGGCGAGGAGGAGCACCGTGCCGGGGACCTCCTTCCCTGCTAAATGGGGAACAAGCTGAATTAACAAATCACTCCAGCCTCCAGCAGAGCTGCTGCCTCTCCTGTGCAGCTGGAGCTGAGGGGATCTTCTTTCCCTTGTTCTTACGCTGATTTAATCTCCTTCTCTTTCCTTCCGTCCTTTTTTAAATTGTGCCTGACCCTACACAGGGCTCACCACCTCCACTTCCCTTTCCCTGGCTTTCTTCCCTATTGCCCTGCAGACTTGCTCCTTGCTTTTCCCCAGTGCTAGGAGAGGAGTTGTGCAAACTCCAAGAAGAGGGAGAATGGGTATTTTACTCATGTGGCTGAATTTGGGGAGTTCCCCTCGTAGGACCATTTTATTCCATCTGGAGAAATAGCTGGCACGTCCCTCCTTCCCATGTCCCTCCAGTCAGGGTGAGGGGGCTCTCGTTGGTACAGCAAAGAGGAACAATGAGATTTGCTACTTGACCTCATGAGATCCCTCAAAACACTCCCCTCCTTGCATGACACTTTTGCAACTCTGACCCCATTCTCTTCTCTCTTGGCAGCAAGAGCTCCATCCTGAAGGATGCCATGGCAGCGGGCACCCCCAAGGTAAGTGAGCACAACTCAGCATACTGCCCCTCGTTCCCCAAGGGATGCTCTTGACACCCCTTCACTTTCCCAGCACACTCCCTGTCCTGCTACTCAGTGTCTCCCAGAAAGGTGACCATGCTTTTGGCCAGCCAGCACTGGGAAAAGCTGCTGTCCCCATTCAGCCACTGGGGTGGAGCAGCCAAGTCCCTGCACAGGGTTCTGAATTCCTTCTGCAGCCAAGGGATGGTGGAACTGAAGGACTTGATGGGCTCTGGGACTCCAGATTGTGTCTAATGACAGCTAATGAAAGCTGATCACACGCAGGCTGAGCTCAGCCTGGGAAATCATGTGTGGGAGTTCCTGGAGCCAGAGCCATATGCTAGCTTTGGAAAAGGGGAGTGGGCCTGCCCGAGAGGAGTGAAACACACCTGAGGAGGAGCCCAAATCACTAAAATACCCCATCTCAGCCACATCCCCTTCCCCAGGACTCACCTCCCATCCCATTGACTCAGAATGTGGAAATAGAAAGTGCAAGGAGCATCATGGCATCACTGCAAAGGACATCATGTTAGCTGGACTTCATGTGACACAGCAGTGGGAAGGACTGGAGCTTGGGCAGGCAAGTGGGCAACAGGGAGCACTGCAGGGCAGCTGAGCACTGCACAGCATCTGAAAACCACACTCAGTAGGGTTTTCAAACAGTGCTCCCCAGGGTGGGCAAAGGCAAGAAGTCCAGGTTCTCCTGTGCTTCTGGTGACACAGTCCAAGCGAGAGAGACTCCTGGCTTCCAGACCAGTGCAGGACATCTCACAGGAGATGTCTTCATACTTGTTTTACTAGAATCAACTTCAGGTCTCCTTCCCCCTTGTTTTTTCTGGAAACTTATGGCCGTATTTTGGCATGTGATGTCAGAAGTGAAGACTGACATTTCAGCTCAAGGTTTTCCCCTTAGGGCTGGATGTCTTGCCAAGCACATCAACACATTATCTGCCCCCACCAAGGGAGAGGCTGGGGAGCCACTGTGCTGACTCGAGTTCCTGGCAGGTAGGGATGACTCCCAAATGAACCCAAACAATTTCCTAAACCCTCCAAGGGAAAATGGAAATCACAGTGATACTCCATAGTGCTCCACACTTCGTCTCTTGTGTGACTGTACTTGTCTCCCCCGGCTTGTCCCAGATAGTCTAGAAGAGTGGAGTCCTGACTATTTCTCTCATGAAGAACAAGCAGAGCAGAAAGCAATCCTCAAACCCACCTGTTGATAATCCACAAAGTGTGAGGCTGCCTTGGTATGTCTTGAAGGAGCTGGAAAGGGCAAATGAAAGCAGCTGGACTCTGCAATCTTCCCTGTCCCTCCTCATAAGCTCTAAGTGTAAGTAACTCAACAGTCCCAAACACATTGTCTGCAAGGGAGAAGGATGGCTAGGAAGACAGATTAGCTGTTTGGAGGCAAACATGGTGAGTGACTGACAGAGACCAGATAAAGAAGGTCCATCTCACGGCAGGGCCGGGCTTTTGAAGTTTCCATTGACAAAGAATCCCATTTGCCTTGAGTGAGGGGATTAAACTGGGACTGGAGCTTCGTTCTATGTAAAAGAGATCAATCGTCCCCTGTCACCACATGGATCTTTTCCCTTTGCCCGTCACGTCTGGGGCTAAGAACATTAACTTCAAGAAGCCAGGAGAGCAGGGAGGGAGAGGGTGAAATCAGGAAATCTTTCATTCCCTTCTCAGAGAGCTTGAAAGCCTCTTGGCCCAGGAGGATTCATTATTTCTAGGTGGCTTTTGCTGGGAGACAAGTCCTGTGTGGCATGGGAAGGCACAGTGCTGTCACCTTCACCTGAGTTTGGTATTAAATGCTCCTTTGTAACCAGGTGGGATTGAGGAGGAGGGTAGTGGAGAGATGAAAGCTGCTCTTTGTGCCTACTTTTTGTTTGCAACATGGGGTGCAAATAGCTCATCAGGATTTGAAGTCCTTCTGAGAAAGTCCTGCAGGGATCAAAGTTGGCCTCTGGGCCACCCTTAACAAGGGTCCCAGGCAGAGAGATGGGAGACAGACCCCCAGGGTGGGCTTGCAGACCATGTCCAGGCACCCAGGCATCATTGGAGGTCTGGCAGGCACCACCAGGGAAGAGCTGGGACCTGTACCATGTCCCACTTCCCACCCTGGGCACTGGTGGAAGGAGTCAAGAGGGCCACAAGGACTGCTACTGTGTTTCCTGCCCAGTCCTTGTCCTTATGCCAACAAAAGAGCCAGCAGCTCCAGGAGCTCACACATGGTAAAAGGGGCTGCACCTCCCCACCCCACAGGAGCATCCCCTGGCAAAATGAGTAGGGTCAAGCTGGTTTCACTCAGGGATATGGGAACTGGGATAAGGTGCAGGCTGGCAGTTACTTTTATGGTCACCAATGGCTTTAAGTCCACTTTAGGGCTCATTTAGGACCTTTACTTATAGCATCACTACCATCACTACTTCTGTGCTGGCCTAAGGCTCTTCCTGGGGTGGAGATGGGGCAGGGGATTTAACCTTGCCATGCTCTGTCTCCTGGCTCAGCTCCCATCCCTTCCCCGCAGTTGCCCCAGCAAACACTTCTCCTGGCAATAAAAGCCCAAGATGTAAATTCATGTTCCTCGCTCACTGCTCCCCTGCTTCCGAAGAGCTGTCACTCACTGCACCAGGTCAATTTTCATGGCAATATGTCAAAGAAAATCCAATCACTCAACATGGGATGTGATGAATGCAGGATTATTGTATCAGATTCTTCTATTATTGGAGCCGACTGAGACAGTGATGGTCAAGTGAGGGCTGCGAGCTGAGGGGCTCCAGACAGCACATCTGCTTGGTGCCTGGGCTCCCCCTCTGCAAAGGCAGCTCTGAGGGCAGTGCTGAGCACCACAATTCTGCAGTGCTCAGGATCCTCATTTGCTATTAGAGACCAAGCCCAATCAATGGTGATACACCACTATGGACAAGACACTTGGACAAGCAGATTTTCACTCAGAAGGACACTTCCTGAAGGTTTGTCCAAGCCAGCCGTGCCCCAGACTGCTGTGAGCCCAGAGCTTCTCTGCATCACTCCCCAGCATGGTCAGAGGCTGGGTCTCAGGAAAAACAGGTGGCAGGGATGTGTTGCAGAGGCATATGAACAACACTACAGGCTCTATTTGGACTGGTTACCCAGGAGTCTGTTACGTTGCTGTCAGCAGCATGCAATTCCCTCGGGCATTGTTCCTGGACTTCATGGTCTCCCCTTGCCCTTCCCTCTTGCCTCAGCTGCTTCTTGCAAAGCATTGTGTAGGAGAGGAGCACATTACTGGATTGAACCCATGTCGGCGAGGTGTCAGTCCAACTGTTCCCACTTTTTCTTGAGCAGCTGGTGGTAACTCTGAGAGTCAGCATCCCCAGGTCCTCCTAGCTACCCTAAGAACATTTCTTCACTACTGCCTGTGTGGCCTGTGGCTCTCCCTCCACAGGCTATCATCTAGGTAGGATATCATCACCACCAGAAAGATCTCAGTCCCTAAATTTCAGGGTATTAGCTGCAGACTGTTACCTGTCACCTAACAGGTAAACTTGTATCCCCTGTGGAATTGCTGGTACTGACCACTAACAGGGAAAAGACTGGGCTCCATGAAGCATCCCAACTCCTGTGGCAGGTTTAGCATTCATTTTCCACTGCTGCTTCTAATACATGGCTGCAAATTGCCTTTCCCACTAACAGTCCAGCCCATGCTCTGGCTCCTGCTGCAAACAAACACTGACACGAGTGGCAAAATCTATCTCATGCACCCAGCAGATGCTTGCGACTGGTTTGTTTAGGTGTACACCCAGCTCCATGGAGGGTGCCCACAGGCAGGCAGCCAGCACACTGCTCCCAGACCTCCGGCAGAGCTGGGAACCAAGCCACAGTGCCAGAACCCTTTGATTCCCCCACACACCCCCATGATTTTACAGCCTCACTGAGCAGTTTGAGAGAGAATTACAGCATCTAGTGGGAAATTTGACCACTAAAGCCCTCCAAGGAAAAAGAGCTTCGAAGCAAGCAAGATTTGGAGCCTTAAACCTTGACAGAATGTCTGTATTAAGCCTTTCCCAGCTGCCTCACTCGAGATGAAATTTCTAGCACAATCATTTAACTTCTCCATATCACATCTGGTGGTAGAAACAGGGGATGGGTGTCAGGACCCCAGGGTTTTAACTCCTTCTCTTGTGTCACTGACACACTGGGGAAGTCAGAGAAGTCATTCACCGTATCCATGCTCCCTCCCTCTATAACTGTGATTTACAAGGAAATATTAAAAAGCTAAATCTGAGTATTGTGGCAAAGCTATGGCCAGGCTGGAGACATGAGAACAGCCCATAGATACACAAAGGAGAGGAAATTACATAGGATGAGTGCTGGCTGGCAGTGCTCCCTGCCAGTTTGGGGTGATGAATACCAGAGTCACTCCAAAAACAAATCTCTGCCAGTTTTATTCCATAAAGCAAATTACCCCATGAACAAACAAAGCCCCTCACTCTCCTTGGGCCAAACAGCTGTATCCTTCCGTTAGACTGGAGGAAACTGCTGCATTTGGCAAAAGGAGCAGAGAGGGATGTGATCATGGAGGGGGAGCAGAACAGGCTGGAAGACCCCAACAGACCTTGGTCAGATCTCTTTCTCCCTCCATCTCCAGAATGCTGATGGGCAGTGCTGCTGGAACCGTGTAGCTGGTGTCTCATCCAAGAGGACCCAGAGCTCCATTACAATCCCAGGTGTTACTGTAACATGCACAGAAATAAATTAGTAGCTCACATTTCTCTAAGCTTATTCTTAGAGGACCACTGGAATCTTTCAGTGAAGGCCAGAAGCTGCTACCATTATTTCTGTTCCCTATTCACACCCTTCTCACATTTAAGCCTTTCATCCCCAGCTCCATCCCACCTTTATCTCTGCCAGCTGAAAGCCACTAGATAATTTTACCTCTAACTTTCCCGGTAGCAAATGTGGACCCTCCAAAAGCTTCTAGGAAACTCAGCTCTAATAGCAGCATCTTTGTGTCAGGGATCCTCCAGCAATAACATAAAAAATGGCTAGCAGAGTTAAGGGAGAAAATCGCAGCAAGGCCTGGTATCACTCATTGCTTTCGGGTTACAGTTCCCAAGTGATAACAGCTATTAGCAACACTTTGACGGCTTCCCTACCGTGGAGGGGAGGGCAGGAGACAGAAAACATGTCAAGCCATCACCTCCATGTTAAGTGATAAGTACCTATTTAGACAGCAGAGTTAAAGCTGAATGCATCAAGCAGGGAACACTTTGTGCCAAAAAAAAAGAAAAAATTTAAAAGGCCATATAGATACATAAAAAGCAGGGTTAAGGTATTTGTTCTGCTGACAGCAGCTGTGATGGATTGTTTAAGAAAAATAGACTCCTTGTGTTTTTCCAGGGCTATCAGAAAGCAGGAGTCCAGCACTTTAATACTCTCAAATGACTGGCCTTGAGAGGCAGCAGAATGTCAGAGCCACTGGCTGGGCTCTCCCAGCGCTGACACCTGCCCCGGCTGCCGGCAAGAGGCAGCGAGTAGGGCTGGGGGTGGTGTGTGCCGGCAATTTCCATCCATTTCCTCGAGCTGGTGGCTCCACCCTGACACGTGTCCCCTCCCGTCGTGCTGCCCCAGGCCCACGCCTGGAGCGCCTGTGGGTCAGGAGCCAGTGGTGTGTTGGCATATGTGTCCTTGCTGACATTGCCTCAGAGCTGCCCACAGCTCCTGCACCCAAGTGGGGAGGAGCAGGTCTGAGGATTAATGGCTTGGGATCACAGCAGCTGGCACACTGGCTGCATGATGCATATTCAATCCATACCAAACCTGCCCCAGTATTTATACACATAAATTATGTGTTATTCCTAATTGTGGTGAGCTGCTAAAACATTCTCAGACACTGCAGCCCATCTCTGCAGAATTGCACAGTCCATGGAGCGTGTTGGGAGCAGCCAGGGTGTGAGCAAACTTATGTGGTCTCTGCTTCCTTCCAGGATTTGTGGACACAAGCGGGTAAAGCCATACATCCAGACATATCTCTTCTCCTTGGCACAGCATAGCTGTGCTCCAAGGGGTAGGAAGGAATCACTTAGCACAGCCATGGCTGCCCAGCATGGCAGGAGGGGCAGGAGGAAGGAGACAGTACAGGACTTGGATAAGATTGATGGCCTCGTTGCCATTAAGAAAAAAATTAGCCGGTGGCGGCTATCATATTAAAGGGTGAAGAAGCCGTGAATTATTTTCTTAAAGATCTTATCACTTACAATGATAATTTTACCTTCCAAAAGGCCACTTTTAATGAGGCAAGCCAGGCAAAAAGTCATGATTTAATGCCAGATTTTTTTTTTCCAAACACATTTTACTGCTTTTTTGTCCATGTTTAAAAAGCGCCGGTGACCTTTTTTTATTTAGCTTGCCCCAGGTGTAATGCTCAGGCTGATCCTCTCAGGGTTTATAACCTCCACAGAGAGTGCCTCTACCCAATGGAGAGATGATTTAAAGAGGAGGGAGAAATATGAGGCTGCACTGCCACTCACATAAGGCCTTTGCTCTGTCTTTCATGGTGGGAGCTGTGGTTTGCCTGTGGAGGGGAGACCAGGGAGAGTCGCACTCAGGCACACACTGAAGGGGAGCTGGGGTGTACTGGTAGCAAGGCAGGGACAAGCTGACTGGTGGCCTTTCCCCAAGGGAAAAGGAACATCTCAGCATCAAGGCTTGTTCCCACCATGTTGAAGTGGCTGGTCCTCAAGGTAGGGAGCATCTGTACCGAGCCATACAGCAGGCCTGTCTGCACACAGAGCACTCAGTGCTGTGTTCTTGCAGTGGGATGCCAGAATTTGGGTCTGCCCTGCAGCATGGGCATGCATGGGGGCTGGGAGAACACATGTAAAACTACATTTTTCCTCCACAGACATCTTCCTAGAACCTAGTTGAGAGAGGAATGGGAATCATATCATTGCCTTTCTGTGCTTGTCCAGATCCGGGTGGGAATGGGCAGAAGGAGTGCAGGGAACAGCAAACCCTTGGCTTGGCATGCTGTGGTCATGCATCCTTGCTGCTTAGCCATTAGAAAACAGCCTCAACATGAAAATTTGGGATAAAAGAGGCCAAAATTGGGATGGCAGAGAGGCTGGCCTAATGCAGGATCGAAAGTCACCCTGATGTCAAGTGCCTTTTCTAATCCCTTAGCCTCGGAGCCTGCATCCCTGCCTGCCCCCATGGCTGCCCCAGAGGCAAAGTGTGGCACAGGGCATGGAAATGAGAAAAACAAATGAAGTCAAGTTTCCTAAGAGTGAAAGGGAAGTGTGACTTGGCATCTCTAACACTGTGTTTAACATGCCAGTGAGGTATTTAGAATTGAAGTGCTTGCACACAATTTAAAAATAGACAGTTTATTAATCTAAACTGCAAGTGTATGTAGAAGAGGCCTTGAGATTGACATCTTTGGGATTAGTTTAGCCCTGCGTTTTTCCAGAGGTCATTGCCATGGTGCTCAGGAGGTTTGTGGAATAAATGGGGCCGGCATTCTTCCCGGGACCACATGCTAAAAACTAATACATAATGTTTAATTTACTGTCTCCATAGCTAGCCCAACCATTTTTCACATAATAATATTGGATTAGAGCTACCAGAAGCTGAGGGGGGAGCTGAAGGCAGGGAGAGTCTGTCTGTCTGTCGTTAAGGAATGGGGAGATGGGTATTTTTTCCCCTTCTCTATAATACATTGGAAGACAAAACAGATTTAACCCTCCCAGCTCCAGGGTGCTTGGCTTATTAGAGGAGGGGAAGGGCATTAAAACTGCTGCAGTCAGGGCTGTTGTTCTGAGTCACAACTGAAGGCTTTCAGCCCCAGCCTTCCAGGGCTGTGCACGGACGCAGGACACATGGCAGGACACGTGCAATCCTGCTTCTTCAGAAATGGTCCTCATTCTCCATTTAGAAAACAAAGAAACTAAACAACAGCAGGAGCTTGGGGTCTGCACTCTGCAGAAATTCTGCAGTGGGCTTCTCCAGAAATAAGTGAACGGTTCACCAAAAGCCGTTGGCAGTTGGGTTCAGCCAACACATGAAGCCAGAAAGACCAACTTCTCTGCCCGTCTGTCCCCAAAGAAATGGAGACTGGTCTCGTGAGGCAGCTTTTACTGGGTGCCCCCAGCCCTGTGGGCTCTCACTGGCCCTCCCAGCTCCTGGCGTCCTCGTGGGGCTGAGCTGAGGAGCAAACCTGAGGAGCAAACCACCCCAAGATGTGATCAGCACAGCCCTCAGTTGGCAGAAGGGATTGTGCCCGAGGAGATAACAGAGGGCACCCCAGCAGGCAATTCCTCCGTGACCCCCTTCAGGACATCACACCTCTCCACAGCCAGTAGAGCCATGCTTTATGGCAAAGATAGCGGTGCAGTGCACACCAGGACATGACTCTTGCCCTCGTGACTCTTGCAAGGCTGGCAGCTCAGACCCATGGGGTTGAACCCAGCATTCCAAATTCTCCTCTCCAACTTCCATGCCAAGCCTGCCTTCCCTCCATGACCATGCCAACTGCACTGCTATGCTTTTCTCACCAGAGAGCTGTCCAAGCCTGGGGGATTGCATCCTGCTGACTGAAACAATTTGTATGCTGAGTCATTTTTCCACTTGCTCATATCTTTCAAAAAAATGCACATTTTTTCACATTTCGTTTCAGCCCAGAGGCAAATGTTTCTGGAATACTTCCCTTTCTCCAAGGTATTATGCTTTTTAATAATGTTGTCACCACACTTGACCTGTCCAATTCAGATGATATCTACACTTCCCTTCACAAACACACACATCTCTGAGCAGTCATTTATTGTCAAATCTTGCCAGCTGATTCTCAGAAAAAACATCTGGAGAACTGCATTTCCAGTGTACATTTTTTCACAATGTATTGGGCTATATTGAGCCTGGTTTAGCAAATTTGTAATTTAAATTAGAATTTTAAATAGCATTTTTCCCTCAAACTATTCTAATAATAAAGTTCACTTGCAGCTCAGTGTACATTTCTTTAGATGTGTCAAACTCCTGCAGTAATTTTCCTGCTAGAGTTCACTGTGTGTGGAATTTAGACTTACCTACTATTGACTTGAAGTTTATCAGTGATTTCTTAGGTCTCAAATATCACCGAGCTTTTTAACCTTCTAAAAGGCCCTCTTTTTTTTCTGTACTACTTATTAAAATAAATAGCATCATTACTGAAGGAAAAGGTTTGCACTGCAAAGGTGCTGAGAGCTTTAGTGTAGTTTACAAAGCTATTGAGAGATTTAATGGCACTTAAAAGGGGTGGAGGAGGACACAAAAGCACTGCTCCATCTCAGCACACCTTCACCTTACCATGTTAATTTCCGGTGTGGTCCCTCATTTCCAGCAGGGACTAATCCTGCCCCAAGCACCAGACTTGGGAGGAAAAATGATCGTCTTGTTGTTGCCTGATTCATTTGCACTTTGCAAGACCCAGCAGCCTGGTCCCCTCATGGGGCACAGTCCCCTGGGAAGAGCAGAGTCCACCCCACAGCCCAGCATTGCATCCCAGTGCAGTCCCAGAGCCTGGCAGATGCTCTCTGTGGCTTTGAGGACAGCTTAGAGAGAGGCGGAGAGCTCAGCAATGCTCACAGCATGAATTGCTCCTTTCTCTTGCAGTCAATTTTGTTGTCGGCCTCAATCAAGCGGGAAGGAGATTCTCCAACAGCATCACCCCACTCCTCAGATGACATCCACCACTCAGACAGATACCAGGTAAGCGGGTGGATGCCACTGCTGGTCTCAGCCTTAGGCAGAGAGCCAGCTTGCCTCAGTGCCCACAGCTCTATGTGTGAGAGCTCTGCTCTTGGCTGAGCATCACTGCACCAGCTTGCCAGCCTGCAGCATGGAGTCATGAGCATTGGGTTCCTCACAGGGCTGTGAAGGTGTGTTTATGTTTGCTGCGCAGTACAAAACTATTTAAAATATTTGTAGAGGTTTCTGTTACATAATATTCATAATTTTGGTCATTTCCATGGCTATGTTTATCATTACCTACCCCTTGCCATTGAGAAACTTTCAGAGAAGTGACTTTTTTTTTGTAGAAAAGTACATGGTGTCAGTCAGCAGCAGGCTGAAGTTCTCTGTTTCACTGGTGTGCCACTGCCCAGCAAACTGACTCATGACTCCCATCCAAAACAGAAATGGTTTTGGATCATCCATAGACATGCCAGCCTGTTTTATAAAACACTCTCTGTCCAGAGGAGCACCAGGTCTTGGCTTGTGATGCAACAAATAAAACTTGAGGGAGATGGAGCAAGAAAAGAAGGGAAAGGCAGCAGCACAAGTACATCTTGCCTGGTTGTAAGTCTGTCTATATTTTTGGGGCAGGCTGGTACACTTCAACTCAACTCATGTCCAAACTGTTTGACTGCAAGTCTGTGCTCAGCCACTGGCTTCAAGTAAGCTCTGAAAGGCAGCAGATAAATTAATAGAGGTCATCAGTACAGACCCAAGTGTGTGTCTCCCTGCTGTGTGGATACACTGGGTGAGCCGAGGATGTATCAGCATGGCAAATGCCCATCACCCTGTATCCTGTGCTGCTCTGCAGCCATACCCTGTGCCCAGGGTCAGGCAGGTGATCACATCTTTCTGCATCAGCCACTTTTCATATGCCAAGTTTGTATTTGGACCTGCAGAGAGAGGCTGATGACCAACTTTGGGGCTCTTAATTATATTACAACATGTGTTTCTGAAGATAGGTCCTGGTAGTAGCAGATTTATACATTTGTTGCCCATTATTCTATCCTCTGTCCTATTTATTGGTTAAATTATCAACTGTGGACCAGGTCCACCATTGTTTGCTACATATTCCTGTGCAGCTTTCAGTTATAACTCGGTGTCACATCACAGCCACTTTACCCTCCTGTTAACAATAAGACCTGGTGCAAAGTAAGAGAAGCGAAACCCTGCAGAAGATACAGAAATGCCTAATTCAGGTAATTCTGTTCTTTTTTGTGCCCATTTATTAAGGCTAATAAATAAATTATGTTCTTTTCAAAAGGGCACGGAAGAGACTTTTGCCATAACTCCCTTTATTGGAGAACACCCCTCCCTTCCTGCTCCACCAGACATGAGCCTTGTGAAATTGGTGGCCCCTTGCAGTCCCCTGCTCCTATACATTTTTATTATGTCATTCTTGAGGACAAATATTCTCAGCAGAAGCCCCTCTATATGCTGAGTCCAGCTACTCTCTAATGTGCTTTAAGTTTGTGAGCGTATTTTATGGAGGGTTGCAGCCCTTAATGCAGATGTGTAATGGGAGTTGTAAGTCTGCACTGTGGGGAGAAAACACCTCTGGGGCCTGATTTTCATTTACGTTTGTGCTGGCTGCGTTCTGCTGCACTGGCAGTGTAAAGGGACCTCAGAGTGGGTGCCAGGAGTGTGTAAAGCCTCAGTGTATCCTTAATAAAGCCACAATATGAATGAGAATTCAATCTGCCTGGCTTACCAAGGAAAATGCCCAGGAAGCAGAGCAGAAGACTCTCATGGTGGTTACTTTAAAGGCTGCAAAATTTAGCTTTCCATATGCAGAGGTGTGCTGGAATTATGAATGTCCCTTGTGTTATTTGTGATCTAATCATGATTATACAGTGCATTAATAACATGATAGAAAGCAAGTTATTGGTGTTTAGGTTTTCAGAATTCCTGTGGCTCCATTTTCTTATTCTTCATGCTTATATACAATGGGGCTGTTTAGGGAAGGAGATTTGTGAATAGGAGTGCTACAGGAATACAGGCTTGCAGACCACTTGGGCTGCTTGCATTGCTGCCCATGCTGAGAGGGAGCTGCAGCAGAAGCAGTGAGGTGGCTCCCAGATGGGAGGAGAAGGGATGCTCTTGTCTCCTCTGTGCCAAGCCTGGTTGATGGAGTTTGGTATGTGGACACTGATCAGTTTGAGGTGGTGGCAGCCGATGTAGTGCAGGCTTGGTCCATAGTAGCTGCTCCTCTTAAATACAATATATTCTATCAGACAGGGCTTTTCCTGTGCTTTGACTAAAAATAACAATGACATTTTAGTTATATTTATAATAAACCCTGAATCCCCAGTGGAAAAATCAACAGCAAATTACAAGTACATCATACTGCAAAAATTACATTTCATGCTTGGAGGGAGACCCCCTTGCCTGGGTCAGCTGAGCCCACAGAATATTTGTAACTGACTAACAAGTGGAGTATAACAGAAAGCCTAAAGTCCTTGTCCAGGGAAGGCTCACCTCCCCTTCCCCCAGCTCAGTAGTGAGCGTGCCTCCGGGAAGACAGCTCAATTCATTAACAGGTTAAAACCAGCAATCAGCAGCTTTATAAGTAAGCATATGTATGAAAATCCAACAGTGAGTTCAGCAGACAGGCAGAGCCAGGGTGTAGGATGCGAGTCAGGACTTCACAAAGCTGAACTGCCAGCACCTGAACTGGCTGCCCATCATCTTCTGGGACAGCGAAACGTATTGGGAGTTTTTTGTTTTCCATCTGAAGAAGGAGCAGTGGATTGTCAGGTGCCAGAGCAGAGATCCCAAACATAGGTTTGATTCCAAGAAGCGAAGTCTGAGGAGTCTGCAGAGGTGGGGAACCAATGGGATTTGTGTGTGTAGGAGCCTCTGCTGTCCAATTTATAGCCTCCAGCTCTGTCCCAGCTGCAGGCTTGTCCACTGGGGCCATCTCCCACCACAGCTGTGGGGCAGATGCGGGAGAGAAATCCGCAAGACAGGTTTGATCACTCAGGTTTCCTGAAAAGGAAAGTAAAAGAATGGGGAGAGTCTGGAAAACGTGGGTGAGGTGGCAGCTCTTCATTTGTGGGTGGGGTGCCCTCAAAGCAAGGGGCCACTTTTCCTGGGGAGGGCAGGGAGGTTTCAGAGGTCTGTGTCTGTGTCCAGGCTGCGTTGAGCCTACGGGACATGCAGGAAGGACAGGGCTCTGCACCCCTAGACAGGGCAGGGCCTGGGATGCAGCCACGGCTCCATGGCGGGGTTGGGGCTGGGCCGCTGAGCACCCATTGGCCACGTGCCTTTGGGTCTTGGTACCCCTTAGGCCCTGATTGGCCAAGAGCTCTTGGGTTATAGTTGGGGCCAAGGCTCTGATTGGCCAGTGATGTTGGGCCTGAAGGGTTCTCAATTCCCATTGGACAAAGAAAGCTGCTTCCAAGTTGATCCCAGGCTCTAATTGGCCAAGTGCCCCTGAGTGTCACCTGCCCCCTGGCTCTGATTAGTCACGACCCTTGGGGCTTCAGTAAACCCCGATTGTTAATTGGTCAGTCTCCCGGGCACCAGCCGTCCCAGGGCTCTGATTGGCCGAGTTCTCCAGGCGCTTCCGCCCCCTGTCGGTTGCCATGGGAACTGCTTGGTGAACTCTCACCCGCGCGCGGTGGGTCACATGACCGGGGCCAACATGGCGGCGGCCGCCGGGGGCTGATCGGCGGCGCCCNCGGGGATGCGCGGAGCGGGGGGGGGCCGGGCCTTGTTTACGGGCGGGGGGCGAGTTGTTTACACCTGGGCCCTGACTCTTCTGCGCTCTTGTCTCCCCTCTGCAGACCTTCCTGCGGGTGCGAGCGAACCGTCAGACCCGGCTGAACGGTGAGTGCGGCCCGTGCCCCGCCTCCCCCTCCCGGAGAACTTCCCAGAGTTGGGCCGAGTTGTGTGACCCCCTGCACTTCCCCCGGAGCCCGGGAGCCACCACCAGCTTCGCCGTGGCCTCGACATGCCGGCTGGGCGCGGGGCGTGTGCAGTTGAAACTTCTCCCGGGCTCCCAGGGGAAGCGGCTCCCACGGCCGGGATGCCACCACCCGGCATAAGCCAGGCCCTGATTCCCGAGTTTTCAGTCTTGGGCCCGGCTGCTGAGCTCTCACTGCTCACATGGTGAATCCTGAAGTAAACTTTTAAACCAGCAGCCTGAGCGTCATCTGACGTCATGGTTTGTTTTCTTTGGATTTTTTTCTCTCTGACCCACAGATGCTGGTGTGTTACTTTTATTCTTGTATCTCTGTGTGCTCCTGACAGCAAGTGAACGAGTGTTTCTAGTGGAAAGTGTTTTGGTATTTATACAAAACAAATCGTTTAATTTCAGAGAGAGGAGTCCCATCTCTGTGCTTCTAAATTGGAAAAAAAAGCTGAAAAGAAACTTATTATTTAGAGCTCAAGAAGTTGAATCTTTGAGAAAAGTTCAGAGAACTAATAAATTACCATTTAAATAGTAACAATAATCGGTCATCTGGTTTTGTATTGCTTGTAGCTACTCTACTATGTAACATTTAGTTTGTATTTCGTTGCTCAGACTGTCAAGAGGCTCATTAATTTCGAGCTTCCTGATGCAACAGTTAAAGATAACACCAGTGACATTGTGCTGATGGAGTTTATTTAGAAGATATATTTTAGTAAAATAGCAGAAGGCTTTAGAGTGAGGTGATAGCAAAGCACTTTGCTCAGGTTTGAAGTCCTCCATCTTTAGTGTAGTTTTCAGCAAATAGAAGCTACTGACCTGGATGTGTGATAAGTTAGACATAACTGAATTCAGAGCTAGCTGAGGATTTTTAAATATCAACCCTGAGGGCCAAAAACCTGTGAACTCTTGAAAGTCTGTTAAGTCACACAACAAAGAGTGAGTTGCCTTGTATCAGTTACAGGTAACTGCTGGCAGGTGTGCTCACATCTGTGCTCTGAGACAAGTGCAGTGAGCTGCCAGCACTGCCAGGTAGACACTTTCCTGGCACAGAGACTTCAGATGGCTCAGATGCATTAAGGTGCTGCTCTGTGGTGACTTGTTTTGTGTGACAGGTCTCTGGAGTCAGGCATATCAAACTATTCCTTTATCATTTTTTGATAGCTGGGGCTAAGCTCCCACCTTCCACTTTTTTTCAGCCAACAATGTGTAGTTACCTTATTTTAAATATTTTTAAAAAGTCTGAGCCAGACTTGTGAAATTCTTGGCGTTGTGGAGTCCTTCGCTATGAATGGAAGCTCTTGATAATGGTGTGTTCTGCTGAACTGGCTCAGCTGTGCTTTGTGCTTTTGGCTCTTACCCAAAGCAGGGCTGCAGCGCAACCTGGGCAGGCTGTGATCTTGGAACTCCTCTTGGCCCCTGTTCTTGGATGTTTTTGTGAACCTGGGCTCATCTAAAGGGAGGCCAGTAGTTTTGTACAGCATTTGCTTTGGGTTGGCTGGACCTTTTACTCTTTTTGTATGTACCTTTTGGGATAGAGGGAGCCAAATTTATAGCCATGTTCCAGATGAGGACATTGAGTTAACTTATGTAATGCCTTGTATACAGTGCAAGGTCCAGATGTTAGGAAGCTGGATGCAGAAATTTAGCTGAAGTCCTTTGGGTCCCAGAGAAGATCAAACTCGATCAGAACTGGTTCCTCCTGGACCTTGCCTTTTGTAACTGATTATTGCTGTTCCCAGAACACACCTGTAGTGATGTCTAGCCCAGTCCTGTGCTGTTAGATCAGCATCCAGCTGGATGGTTGGGTGGGTTATACTGCCCCTTTCTCTGCATGTGACTTTATTTGTACCTCAACTCAACCTGCTTTCTTGTTTCCTTCTCCACATTCGTTTGCACTAAAATAACTTTGTGGTATTTATAAGCTTTGCCATATTATTGCTAGTTATTCAAGCAGTATTGCTTCAGATGAAGAACACTGGAGTGCTTTAAGGGTAAAAAGAAAAGCTTATTTGTCTGTATCTTGTGTTTTAATGAGCTGCTAATCAGTCACACAACTTTATAGCTTGTGTGAAACCACTGTGAGAGTGGTTTCCTTATCCTGATTAGTTCACATGAACAGAAGTTGAGTAGGACTTGTAACAAAATGCCAGCTACCTTTGGACATATTCCCATTGACACACTGCAGAAACTTAGGACATAGCAAATGCAGCCTATCTGTCAAAGAACTATTTCATTTGTTTTTATTATGTTTTATGTGTACTTTATTGTTGTAACCATGTTATCCTGATGTCTTCTGTGAAGCTTTCACCAGTTGAGTTCTAGAAGCACTTTGGAAACTCCCCCCATAAAAAGGGGCCCACAGTGTTTGCTCTTCTCCCACGTAGTCCTTGAACCAAATCTTGGCTGCTGTTTGTGGTCAAGTCTTGTTTAGACCTTGATGTGTTCTGTGCTGTTGTGGTCATGTGGGAATGCACAGAAGTTGCTAAGGGAAGAGAATGTAGAGAAGGAAGTGTCTTCTGTGAGCTGTTGTTGGCCTGGCTGCGACATGATTAGGTCCTGATAGTTAAATGGTTCACACGTACCTGGCTGGCTAGAATTTTAATTCTGCAAGTCAAACCTGTGATTTTGGGCTATAAGTAAGGTAAATGCATTTTCAAGCTCTGGAACAGGAGATCAATGTTCTGTCTTTTAGGCTCTGGGTTGAATGTTTATATCTGAACTTCCCTGTCAGCCTTGGTGAGTTAATCCTGCACCTCTCACTTGTGCTAAACTCACTTTCCAGAGGTTGTGTCCTTGTGAACCCAGGAATATGAGGTACTGGTTCCTGATGAACCCATGTGATAAAGAAGGCATTTATTTCATTTGCCTTATTTCCAGTGTTGCCAAACTGGAAACTTTAAGCCACCCTGTAAATTGATGCTTATGGAGTTTAGCAGTGCAGAGCAAGTTAAGTAGTCATTCAAAATTAGAGGCACAAAGTTATGGGTTAGTGTATCAGAACATGGATTCAGCAGGTTAAGTGTGTGCCAGCCTTGGGGAATAGTGTCAGATTGAAGCTTGCTGACAATCATCTCTGTGGAACTTTGGCCATGCAAATCTGAAAGCCCCACTGAGACCCTTCTGTGAGTCTGGCCCTTAATGTTCTCTCTTGGCCAAATGAGCAGCAAATTGTACGTAAGGTCTGAAACAGATTCCTTCTTAGGCATCTGTTTTCTTGCTTTATCTTATTATTGAGATGACTTTTTGTGCTCTGTCATTGCCGCCTTTGTTCCCTTGGATCAGGTGCTCTGAATAAGTTGATCACCCACGGAAGCTTTTTGTGATAGGCCTAACAAAAATAGGTATAACCACTCCTCAGGACTCCTCTATAGATTTGCAGGGAGCAAGTGCTAGCTCTTGTGCTTGAATATCTTTGATTCAAGTGTAGGGCTATTTGCAAAATTGGCATTCTCATGTGAGTTGTGAAATAGGCCCTTACAAAGCTCCTTTTGCACCTCCCTGAGAAGCTGATTCCCATTTTGGTGGTGACCCTAAACCTGTGTCTCTGAACAGATCTCCATTGAGGGGGTTGCTGCGCAGTTCGTTGTTGAACCACCACCAGCATGTGGTGTGCTTTTGTAGCTGATGGGTGGGGGAGGAATAAAGCTGGATGATTTTCACTGGAAAGGAGACAAAAATGTTTCCACTTAATTTGATTGGCCTGCCATTGCAGGAGCTGCTAATGATGTCTGCATAGGACTCGGGGGACCACTCAAACTGGTGGAGGGAATCATAAGAGATATTGCAAGTAACTTAATCATCTCCTTTGAAGCTGCAGTAGAGGCTGGTGCAGTGTCCACTGCGAGTTGCTGTGTAAGAGCACTCCTGAGGTAATTAATGCTCTGTCCTGAAGGTGAATTTTTGCTTGGGGAGGGAGTACCAGTGAAAAGCTAATGTATTTTAGTTTTCTCGCAGGAAGTTTTGCTGGACTAGAGAGTAACATGATCTTTAGGCATTAGTAAGGTTTAGCCTTGCTGGTTAGAGCCCATTGTGAGGAAAAGTCCTTGGACTCCTCTGTCCATAAGGGAGCTGTGGTGGGCTGGCTCCTTCTCACACGTGTGGGAAGGCAGGGGCCAGTGTACCCTCAGCAGCAGAGGGTTCATCAAGGGCAAGCAGCCTCTCATCTTGCATAGTCCTAAAATAGGGAAGAGCAATTCTCATAGCCGGCACAGCTCCTAAGTTAAGTCAGAGACAATAGCTGAGATCCAGGCCTTTGCAGAGGGTCCCAATTCTTGCTCACCTTCATGTGCTACTTTCTCACTCATCTGCTGTGGTGACTTAAACTCCCTGGGTACCCGATGGTTTTGTGTAATGTGAAGTAGAACATGCACTTGCAGCAGGAGGTGTGTGTAGGGTAATGTACATCTGTTAAAAGTGAGGCCTCAGAGATACTGGAGGCCCTCTGATGGCCTAATAATAATTATTAATGCTAATAAAAATTACTGAACTCCTCACCAGCTGGCAGAAGGTTGGAGTAATAACTATGGAGTCTTTGTTCAGTCAGAGGTAAGAATGGGTCAGCCTTGTGCAAAAACCTTCCCTGAGTTCTGTCCTCTTCATGCATCCAGTCCTCCGCTGCCTACATTTTTATCTTCCTGAATTACAAAAGGGAATGGCTTTTTCTTTTTTTTCCCCCCTCTCCCATACTCCTGGGACAGGAGCATGGGGGAGAGGGATTAGTGAGCTAATTAGAAATGATCGCATCTATCAACACTAATTAAGAATCCCGTGGTCTCACTCGCGTGTTCTTTTGAGCTGCTCCCCTTCGGGACAGCGCCACAATCACCCCCTGCCTTTGGGGCCTCTCTGTCCCTGCTGCTGTGATTGGAAGTGATGGCCGAGCTGTGTCGTGTCGGGCGGGGACAGCGCTGCTTGGATATGCGTTGTGGGCTGCAGCGTTCCCGTTCTGTTCCTGCTGTCACCAGGGGCACCCTTGGCCTCCGTGGGCACAACGCTGCCGCTGCTAATGACCACAGAATGAAAATGGCAGGGGGATTTGTTTTCAACACCTTTCTTCCGGTGGCTTTTTCACTTGTGGCACTACAGCTTAAAGGACTGCTTCTCTGCAGAGCTAAATGAGCCAAGATAGGGCCTGGATGCTGGGTCTTGTGTGGAGCTAGAGCAGAGTGAGGTTCTGTTCCCAGCTCTGCACTAACATTTCAATACCAGGTCAGGTGCTTGTTCTGGCAAAATGGTCCCAGGAATTTATCAGAAGACCTAAAACAAGTTGTCTTCCTTTTGTCACTGCTACAGTGCATGGACTGGAGGATGGCAGTAAAAAAAAAGTTAAAAATACTAATAAATTTGCCAGACAGTCTAAAGTAGCTGAATTGTTTGGCTGTGGGGAGTCCTACCACAATAATTAAACTTCTCCTTCCCTACATTTCCTTGATAAGGTGAGAAAAATTTGTCTGTGATCAAAATAGAGAGGGCTTTGTTTCTGTGTTTCCCTCTGGTCAGATGGGTGTTTGCTGGAGAATGGTCAAGTTTTGTGTGATTCCAGCCTCCTTCCCTATTTTGTGCTGGCTCTACAGAGCTAGTGAGGCAAGGGAAGAGCATCCTAAACTTACGTGAAAGAGCCATGCTGAAGGATATAGGTATTCACTAAACCAGAACTTCAGAAGTCTCTTGTGCACTCAAGTACAAAGCAGAAAGAGCATGGCTTAACTCTGACTACGAGAGAGGGTTGTGGAGCTGTCATTGTGGTGTACCTGACACAAGAGAGGGTTGTGGAGCTTCAGCAAATAAAATTTAGACAAACAATGAAAGCTGTGTATGTTAACTTGAGTCTCTGTTGTTCAAAGTGCCAGATATGGAAAACATTCTTGGTTTGGTGTCAAGTTGCTGTCCCTGGTTCTATGAATGTCACATTTTCAGAATCCTTTTCTGAAAATCCTTTTCCTCACTCGGATGTGAGGAGTGGAGATTTATTTTCAGGGAGTTTTCCTGATATCTATCTCAGCCAGGAAAATCAATGCCCAGGGAATAATTTGAAGCTTTCTTAGTGCTGGAGAGTCAGAGTATACTCCTGATGAATACTCCTAGTTCTGCATTGTGGGAAAGTATATCCTAACCCAGAGGGTCCTGAGCCCAGAGAAGCCAACAAGAAAGCCTTGAAAGAGGCCTTTCAGGTCTGTGTTGATGTGTTCAGCTGAAACTTTATAAATCGCTTGGTGATGTGTGTGCTTTAAACTGATGTTAGTGCAACAGAAAACAGTTGACAGAAACTTTCCTGTACACTGGTCCTTCTCATCCTGGCATTCCAGCAGCTTTCTCTGACTTGTTGGCTGCAGGGAGCTGTTGATCCCATAGTGTTCAGGCATGAAGGCTTTCAGAGCATGCTGCAGTGCTCCCAATGTCAGTAACAATTTCTGGCTAACACGGCTTTTTGGTGGTGTCATCTCTCATTATCACATGGGCTTTCCTTGGGCTTTTCCTTGTCTCTCATTCAGAATTTTGACCTTCCTTATTAATTAAACAGTGACTTTCCTGCAGCCAGTGATTGAGTTATTCAGTAATACCTGCCTAAAGCCATCATAATAAAAGACAGAAGTTCTTTTTAATGCAAATGATTTGGTTCCAGATGTTTTGATCACATTAAACGATGGCTCAAATTAACCAGATATTGGATTAAGCAACAGGCTACCTTGGCTGCTTTTTCTAATCATCATGATTCCTCACATGTTTGTTTCCCAGAGCGTGCCCAGGGTAGTCACCATTTTTCATTAAATAAAATAATAGAGAGCCAGAAGCTATTTAGCGTGGGTGCTGTTTTTCACAGCAAAGATTTTTCCTTTCCATAAATGTTGCTTGCTACTAAGACAGTGCTCTGACTTGTTTGTGGTGTTCTGGAAAGGAATTTTTCAGGCTGTACAGGAGTCTCTGTGGTCCTGGAAGTGATTGTTACATATCTTGTCCAAGACTTTCAGGTGCTGCATTATCCTTCCACATTCTAAACAAGTTCTTGTATAGGAGATAGATGTGTTAGTGGAAGGGCCTCGGACCAAGAAGGCAAAATCCAAAAGAGAATTCACTGGCTTGATCGCTCAACTTTGAAAACAGTATTTCCAAGGGAACGTATTTAACCATTTTAATAACTGACCTGGGAACATGCAGCAGAGATTCCCTCTCCTGGCTGTTAAATTGTGAGTAGCTGCCTCTTTGCACTCAGGGAGTACTCAGTCACAGGTTACAGATTTCGTCTGAAAAGTGCCAAGTAACAGTCTTTGTACTGTTCGTAGAAGTCAGAATAGGGAGTTGCAGTGGGATTTTCTAATGTGAAATCTTACCATTTCTGCCAAGGTTTTATTATTTGGAGCTGAGCAAATGAAGAATGGATCTACAAACTTGACATGTCTTCTCTTTTTGCTTTTTTTCTCCCTGGTTTCTCCATGCAGCTCGGATTGGAAAAATGAAACGGAGGAAGCAAGACGAAGGGCAGGTATGTCCCCTCTGCAGCCGACCTCTGTCAGGATCCGAGGAGGAGATGAGTAGGCATGTGGAACAATGCCTTGCAAAGGTAGAGGCGCAGCAGGATCACCAGCTGCCATTCCCTTCTCCCTACTCCCAGCTTTGTCTGCAGTTGACCTAATGTGGGGCAAAAACTAACATTGCAAGCAATGCTAACTGGCTCTCTTAAGATCTGTAGTCACTTCTCTTTGTCTTGGAAGATGGATTATTCTGGATTTTTCTGCTCTGTTGCATTAGTAACTATTTTACTTCATGAGCCTTTCTGCTCTTGCAGAAGTCTAAGTTGTAGATTGTAAAGATGGGGTTATTGGAGTTTGAGGCCTTTTGTAGGGCTTCAAGCTTCCTGTGTAGCACAGCAAGAAGAGTTCTTTCTGATCTATGCCTTTGAAAACGTTAGAATTATTTTTTGTTGAGTTCTTCTGTAACAGACTGGCATTTGTAAATGTTGCATGACCAGGAAGTGCATTTAAACAGAATCGTTCTCTTGCTGTTTATCCCCAAGACAGCAAGGAAGGAGAAGCAAACCTTAGGGGAGGGAGAGAGTTGTGTTTTAGGCTTTCTGTTCGTGTTTCTCGGGAAGAGCCCTTAGTAGAGATGATAACAAATTCGTTCTTGTTGCCCCAAGAGGTGCATAATGTAAAGAGAGGTGGTTTTGATCAGTATGCCCTGAAAATATGCTGTAGGAGAACATTCCTGCTGGGAGTCAGAAGAATTTATGTTTTACATTATAGAGGAATTGTGCATGCAAGGTAGGGGAATGCACATTGAAATGAACTTTAGTATTGTTTTAAGTTTAAATTTCCATATGTAAAAATTATGAACCTTGCAATTCGTTTTGATCTTAAGACTATCAAGCTCTTCTAGCACCTATTTACTTCTAGATTTAGGTCACTGGGAACAGGGCCAGGAATAGATGCTACTGTCTGTTCTATACTTACCTGTCCTGGGAACAGCCCAGCTTTCCTTCTCCATCCCACCATGACTTACTAACCCCAAAGAGCTATTTTGTGCATTTCAACACTCTGCCCCTGCTTTACCCTGTGCAGAGAGAAGGTTCATGCATGACTGAGGATGACTCTGTGGACATCGAGAACGAGAATGGCAACCGCTTTGAAGAGTACGAGTGGTGTGGGCAGAAGAGGATACGGGCTACTACTCTCCTGGAGGGAGGATTTCGAGGTGCGCCAGTGTTTTGGGGGCACTTGTAAATCATTCTGCTGTGGAAGTTGATCATTACCTATCTTTAAAGCGAGGGATGTGGGGATTTGGCTTTCACAAAGGACAGAACTATCAGCCTTTACCAGAATGCCAGGTGATTTCAGTTTTCTGTCTCTCCTGAGTGATGAGAGTCAAAATTTGTGCAAGTCTTGGAGCAAAACTATGGTGTTACTTCTTCCTCAAGAAATGTGGCTGAAGAGAGAATGAGTAGGAATGGGTAGACCATTCAAGGAAAATAGCTTTTTATATCTTACACATAGTAAGAAATACATGGAAATATGTGAAGAGAGGGAAATAGAAATGAAATTGTAAAAATTCCCAGCCTGGAGTGACGAAAGCTGGTGTATCAGCCTCTGGTGATGTATTGGAGGTGACAGCTAAGTCACTTTAGCACCTGCATAAAATATTAAAGGACCAGTTGTGCATTTATCACTCCATCCCTTTTAAGGTTGATAAATGAGAATCCAGGAACCTGCTCTGCACCTCCAGCACTGCAAGCCCTTAGGGCTCTCAGACAAACACATTTTATTTTTCCTTCTTCTTTTGCTCTTTCCCCAGTGACAGGGAAATCAGTTACCGAGGAGAGAGTGAGTTATGACAAAATTTGACCTCTCATGAGCTTTATTGGTGAATGTAATTTTAGCTAGAAACCTGGCCCCTTTCTTACACTCAGCCCTTTGGCCTCAAAGAGGAGGATTTACTAAACTGTTCGTTGGCATGAACCTCAGGCACTCAGAAGAGTCTCTTGCAGGCAATCCACGTAGCGCATGCCTAATGAAAGGAGGAATGCTGACTCCCTTCGTTCAATAAAGAGGATGGGATGTGATCTCTTCCTATATCAGCTTGGATTTTAATTTAAAATATCTCAGGGGGAAAAGCTGCTGCACAAGGGAGTTGAACTTAAAAGCCAGCCATGTGCTCAGATACAACCAGGCATTCCTGATCTGCTCTTGTCTTCTTCTGAAATGAAATTGTATCTGGGTTGTAGCAAAGAGATGATCAGGAGCACCAAGTTGAAGGAGCAGCTTCTTTGGATTTTAAAGGACACCTTGGGAGGCTCGCACTGTTGCATCCTGTGTCTATTGCCTAACTTTTTTGTGACTCCATGGAGAGTTGTGTCTGTACATGATTCCAGGTAGAGGCCTGATGAGACCATGCAGGGTCTTGGACTGTGTTTGTGTAGTATATACACTACAGTCCATCACAGGGAAGCTTGAGATGTCTGTGCCTTTATTGTTATCACTGCTAGTCCTGAATAGAAAAAGCTATTAAGTTAATTTCTTGCCTTTTTTGTGCACGAGTAGTTTCTTCCTTTACCTGCACCACACATCTGCATTTGAGGAGAGCATGATCTTCCACTTCTTTTGATGTGGACATTGTGCTGTCTTCACCTTAATGTTCACTGAAATGTGATCTGAACTGTCCATATTGCTTCAATCATATGGAGACTCTCTTTCAGATGAAGCTTCACATGGACAAAATGTGTGTAATTGATGCGGTTAGGCTGTGTAAATGTAAGGTGCTTGCTCTTTGTTGCATTTTCTTGATTATTTTTAAGGAATTCTCAAACGTGTTAGTTTCTGTTATGTAGATCACCTGTTTTCCTCCACCAGAAGTTAAACAGGTTCCAGCATCCGCCTGCGCTGTAACCTCTGCCAGATGGCTACACACACACGGACAGATACTTCTGTAGTTCATACTTAGAGATGGCCTTGCTTCCATCAGGAAGCATGGAGTCTGTCTCTTCTTTCCTTTTTGAAACCTTCATGGCAACTTCAAGAGTTAGATGAACAGATCCAGCAAAAGATTGGAAGACCAAGAGAAAAGTAGAGCACAACTACATTCGGTTTTAAAACCCTCCATAATTACCCTCATAGGAAGGCTTTTGAGTTAGACTCCTTCCCTTTGTGGTGCTGGATAGAAGGTGTCTGTAGATCAGCTCACAAACATGGGAACCTCCCTGTAGCATTTGTAGTGAGGAACATCCATCCTGTGCAGCTTTTTGTGGCAGAGCCACTGCTGAAGAAGTGACTCCATCTGAGTGGCTGGCATGTCTCTAGCACCTGGCCTTGCTCCTCTGGATCAAACCTCTGCTGGCAGCTGGATTCAACAGCTGCCATGCTTCTCTAGAAAAGTGTTCTGTTCCCTAAACATGGAACCTTTTTGCCACTAACTTTCTACCTAGTGTTTTGGGATAACCAGACAATATATGCAGGGCACCTACCTACTCTGTGCAAGAAGAGCTGGAAAATCTGGAAAGCCAAAGCAGGGCTGGAGTGATCTCCCATAGGCAGTTGATTGCATTTATTTTATATCAAGTTACACTTTTTAATTCTCTGGTTTGTGGCTCTTGTATTGTTTCTGACTTGTGACATTCTCCATCCCTCAGGCCTGCTGTGTGCACTCGCAGGTAATCTTGAGGTGACTGCTTTTCTTCTTTCCCTGCCAGTGTTGGCTCTTGGGTTATTTTAGGGACAGAATTCTTAATTTACAGCCCTGAAGCACAGCACAACGTTTTGTAGATGCTTTCTAATGCTTAAAACTGCTTTGTCTGGAGTTGGCAAGGCCCTCGTTAACCCCTGTCACCCGAGGCTTTGCATTTGGCTCTGTTCCCTTTGCTGAGAAGTAGCAGTGATGTGGAAATCAAAGGTCTTTTATAATGCCAGACAGCCTTTGCCAGGCCACAGGGATGTCACCAGTGTCTAAAGAGATGACATGGGGAAATACATAAAACCGGAGGGGAAAATAGATGGCCATGTGTCTCATTAATTTCGGTTTTAATGGTGTGTTGCTTTGAGGAGATGTCACAGCTGGGCAAAGGGGGAGCAGGACACTGGCCAACATGTTTGCACAAGTCAGTGAGTCCACTGGGCAGCATTACAGCAGTAACTCGAACTTAACACAAGTCCTGGCTTCTCCTCTTTATCATTTTTGGTTAATGGGCAAAGTTGAAATCCCTCTCAGAATGAGGAAAACTCTCTGCCAATTTTATGAAAGATCATGATGGATTTCCAGGTGGAGTAGGATGGGGAGATCTTGGAGTTTTTCTTCTTAAAAACAGAAAGGTCAGGGAAATGGAAAAACCCTCTTTGGATTTTCTGGAAGGTGGCCTAATACTTAGGAGCAACCAGGTGCTAAAACTCTTGCTTGTATTGTTCCTAAGCACCTTGTCTTGCTTCCAAAGCACCTAGAGGGAAAACTTGCTCCTCTAACCTGAGAGGCTGTCTTAGAAGACAAAGAATTTCCAGCTTCTATGTTGGTGTTACAGCTGCAAACCCCTAGTCAGGTCTGGTGCAGCAGAGCCAAAGCACACCTCCTTGGCTGGCACAGCTTGGCATACCTGAGGCAGGAGGTGGAAAGAACAGGCAGTGGCAGCAAGTAGGAATATGACATAACTGAGAAGTGCAGAGATCAGTATGTTGTCTTTGAAGTTGTTGAGTTTGGTGAAGGCTTTCAGTCAGGAAATATTTGGTACTTCTAGCTGTCTTCCTGGCTTCTTAAAGCATCATTTGCTGTCACTTAATTTGCTTACCAAAACTGGAAGAATGTGGAGTGTAAATGAAGATGGGCACCTATATAGGGTTTGGAACCACTTTGTTTCTGCAGAGGTCCTGCTTGAAGGAGGGGTTTGTAGGAGAGTTCTTGTTTCTGTTTGGGGTAGGTGCAGAAGAATACCAGCATGGAATACCAAGCTGTTTAAATAAGGCTTGTCCTTCAAAGTGAAAAACTATACAGATACAGTAATCAAATGTTTCCATGTCTCAGTACAGTGTCACCAAATTTCACTTGAAATACCTGAACATTCAATAACCATCTCTCCCCACGTCTCTGAACCATCCCTCTCTGAAACTCTTTGTTGCTGGGAATTATTTCATGCCATCTTTAATGAGTTTCTGTGTTGAGGATGCCAACAAGGCTTTGCAAGTGAAAGCATCAAGTGGCTTCCTCTCTGATGCATTTAGGTTTTTTAATGCTCAACATATTGGTAGCAATTCTTCTGTTCCTCTCTAGAATGGATGCACATTACCCTCAGTGTTTACACTGTAAGGTTATCCCTTTAAAGAATTCCTGAGGGAAGTTCAAAAGGGTTTTTTTTCTTTGAAAGATTCAGTGTCTCTTTTTGTGTGTATGTCTCTTACTTGAAAGAAGGGAAAGGAGGGGGGGAAGTGGAAAAAAAAGTGCTTTATCTGAAAAGAATCACATCAGCTTCACACTGATAGAAGCTGCTGTCATCTCTTAAACGGCTTAGCACAGTCAAAAGGCAAGAGGACTTAAAACAGTGTCTTACACAGGGATCGATGGGTGGAACACATAACTCGTAACTGCAAAAAAAAAAAAGCAGCACAGGGGGAGAGATAACGGTAATGATTGCATTGAGGGAAGCTTGAGGGAGGCTTGTTCTTTGTAACACAGCTTCAAAGGTGTCTGGACTGGTGCCTAAGCAAACTGTCCTGTGAAGTTGCTGCCTGTGTAGGTCTAGGAAGGGCAGGGGGGGAAATGCTCGCACCCTTCTGTTTCTTAACAGATGGGACAAAGATTAGTAAATGCCAGTTTAGCGGCTCCCTTCTGCTGCCTCGGATTTGAGGAGGGGATTTTGCCACTTGGTCTCTCGCCGTGTGTTCTGAGAAGGCAGCTTGTCCAGCAGAGGGGAAGGAGGCGAGCGGCGGATGGGGCGGTTGGGGAGATGGGTGGGGGGCGGGATGTCAGTTTATCGATCGCACCTCAGTCAGGAGAGCTGCGGGCGCAGTGCTCTGAGCACGAGCGGCAGCGTGCTTAATGTGATTGAAAGGCAGTTAAAATGGCGGTGACCTTTTCAGGGGGAATTAGATTGCCTGCCAAGAGTGGTTAGAGGGAGTGATAACGCCAGCTTGAGGAAGCTGTCCAGTCTGCTTCAAAGGGAGAGAGACAGGGAAAGCAAGCTGGCAGCAAGTACCATTTAAAGCAGGAACCACGAGGTCTGATAGAACAGAGATTGCTGTCCTCTTTAGATATGAAAGAATTGAAGAATTGTAGCTAAGTTCTCTCCACCCGCCCCATCCTCCTCTTCTCCCCTCCAGCTCCCCAACAAAAAGCCTTCCTCTAGGTGCAGTAGCGGGCTAGTCACCACTGCTCTTCTGAGTTTCTTTTCCTTCTGTGTTATTTTTGATGCAACTGATCTGCTGAAGAGAGAAAGACTTTGAAAATGTTAAAATGGCAAGCAGGGCATTTTCAGGGAAGGATACTTTGTAAGAAAGATCAACATGACAAGGATCTGTCTGATAGATTGTGATACTCTTGAAGAAGGCGAAACACACAGGGATTACTTAACTCTGAAGTTTCTCTGTATTTCTCTGATATTTCTCTCATTTTCTCCATGCTGCCCTCCTTCCAAGCTAGCAAAGGGCCTATATCTGTTTATTAATGTCTTACCAAGGGAAAAGAACAACACAACTTAGCACAGAGGGACTTGGTAAAGCCTTATAAGCTGTAACAAACTACAGTTATCCTTGGGTGCCTATTTGCATTGAATCTCGTGTCACGTACAATTAGGGCAGCTGCCTGGAAAGTGGGACTGTATTAAAATGTCTAAAAGTTTCCAGCAAATGGCTGCAGTCTCATTGTTGGCTTTCTATCACCAGAGAATCAAGATGTGCTTTAGTCTGAGCAGCAAGTAGTGTAGACCAGCCTTCATCCACTGTGGGTTAGTTGTCCAAGAAAGAGCTTTGGGGCAATAGCTGTTTGTTCTCCTTCTAAATCCATGCAGCATTAGAAGCATGCTCTCAAGGTTGAGGTCTTGGCCTCCAGAGTCTAAGTAGATGCTTTTCAGTTCTCCTGCCTCAGCAGTAGGTGTTTGTGAATGCAGTGACTTCTTGTGTCTGGTAAGTGGCTCACAGAAAGCTCTAAACAGAGAAGGAAAACTCAGTTGCACTTCTCTGTGCAATTTCATAAACATAGAGCTCTACAACAAAACTCCTAAAATCTGTGTTTGACACATGTGGAAACTGAACCATGGAGAAACTTCTTGTCTAATGTTATAAAGATAGCAGCAAAGTCTTGCTCTAGAATCTCACCCAGTAGGCAGCTGTGCCCTCTTTATCAGGTAAAATATAATGAGACATGCAGAAAAGCTTCAGGAGGCAAGGAGACTTTCCTTTTTTCCATGCCAAGAGATTCAGGCTGCATTTAAAGTTATACCGGTAAGAGGATATAAACTGACCTACTCAAATATAACAAAAGCATTTGAGCTGAATAATAAGAGTGACTTCTAAGAGACTGTGGGAAATTAAAGATATCACTGGCATATTTAGGCCTTTTGGAAGAGTGGTATAGCAACTAGAATCATCTTCTCTATTTCTGTATGGATGAGCCAGAATTCATTCATTTTACCATGGCAGGCTAAAGCAACCTTCACCTTAGATGCAGGAGCAGTCTGTGGTAAGAGTATAGGCAATCTTTGCTGTAATCAAATTCTTAATCTCCTCACACTTAGCGAGAGTTCAGTTCAGTGCCTTTCTCTGCTATATTTCCAGTGTCAGTGTCCCTCTCTGAGGTGAGTGCATCTGTACATTTCAGCATCCTTCCCATCCCCTCAATCCTGGTATTTTAGCCTTCCTACATTTGGTTTTCTACTTCCTGCAGGTTATTCTACCTTGCGTAAGCTTCCAAGTGGGCAAGATGTATAAATTTTGTGTTTCTCAAGTGCTTATTCTATGCCTTATCTCCCCTTTAGAGGTCTGCTGAGTCCCAGAGCACTTCTGTACTTTACCTCAGCCCTTGTGTAAAATGGTGGTAATCCTGGTAATCCCTTTGTTGCTGAAGGACAGTACTTTGGACTGGTCTTACAGAGTAGCCCAACACTCCTTAATGTTTGAACTTCTCCCTTTGAGAGAAAGTACATGTCCATAAGGTAATACTTGACCTAAAAATGCTAACAGATCTGTTTGCATAGTGTTAGATACAATAATCAGACAGTCTGAACCTGATTCTTTATGCATAGTTTGTGTCCATATATAGAATTTGGAGGATTGGGTGTTGTCCTGTATATGAATGTCAGAAGTTGACTCTAATGAGAAAGAAAAACAAATCAGGATAGTATCTGATTTAAAAAGAAAAAAATTCCTCTCTTGCATACAAAAGGCAGCATGACCCATCATGTAATTGATGCTCAATGTCATGTGTGTTTAAAGTTCACATAATGCTTCAAGGAACAACATTTTCTTCATTTTGTAACACAAAGTATTCAATGGGACTTGGCAAAGTAAAAATCATTTTAACTGGAAAAAAAGAAATTGGTGTATATAGCCGTTAAAAATTCTCACGATGATTGTACATTTTTGTTAACTTGAATGCATGCAAAATGTAAGAATCTCATTTTTATGCTCAAACTGCCAGAATGCATTAGCTGAAAGGAGCACAATCAACTAAACCTTGCTGATTGATTTATGTAATGCTGACAGCACTCTACCAGGAAAAGTTTTCTGTGGGAAGAAGGGAAATTATCTCCATTTCACAGTAGTACATATCATATTTGGGGGATGAAAAGGGATGTCTGTCACCCCCTTCCTAGAGGAAAGAGGGGAAAATTTACTTAAAAAGGAAACAAAAGATGCAGCTGTAACACTGAAAACTGACAGAGGGAGTAAAGGAGCAGCTAGAGCACCTGAAACTACTCAGTTTTTTGAAATGGATTGGGTTGCAAGTTAACAGCATCCCTTTAAACTTCAGTTTTCATAGATCTCCAACAGCAGCTGCTCTGCAATCAAGTTTTCTAGTGGTCTGTCTGCTGTGGTTTTTAAAATCCTATGCTTTAAGACAGTAATCTAATAATTTTTATTTTTTTTCCCCCAGAGTCTGCAGTTTCGCTAGAACTGCAACCTACTTTCTTGGACACTGAGGTCAAACTTCAGCCTTAAGCACACAATAGTTGATTGACGCAATTTTAATAGCGTTTTAGAATACAGTTGTTAAGTCAGGGGCAGTGAGATGTTTCTAAAGGAAAAAGGGAGCACAGGTCTCAATGGCTCTAAACAGCTCCTGTCTCCGCGTGTCGTCTCTTACACGCAGCGGTGAAACGCATTATCGAGTAGTGCCCGGAAAGTGGCTAACTGCGTTTGACACACGCCAACTCCCTGCCTCCACACTGGATAATTGCATTGTCAACTGTTCAGCAAAGTGGCAGGTGACACTGCAGCCGGATTGATTGTCCTACTATGGAGGCTCCCAAGACTGTCAGCCACCCAATCGATAGAGTTTACACAAGACACTGTGACTGCATCTGTAACTAATTTCAGTTTGAACCTCGCAAGATGTGGCTGTCCCTGTTTCCTGGCCTCTCTTCTTTGCTTGCATCTTCTCCCAGGACGAGGACGTTGTTTTTCCACTGAAAGCCTGGCTTTATTTCTTGTTTTGGAGCTGGAAGTGAAGAAATCAATGGTGTGTTTTGTGGTTTCAGAGTTGAGGGCATTACAGCACATGGCTAACTAGCAGCTCTAGTTTTGCAATCAATAGGCTGATCAATTGATTAAATTAGCACTGATTTTTCTTTCTTCTTTCCAACCTAGAGAAGAATTAGTTCGGAGGGAAGAGCACATGTGTTTGGCCTGTGAAATTTAGCCCTTGTTTTTCCAGTCCTTGGTTGCCTTTCCCCCACAAATACAATCTCTGTACTCATCATTATTTAAAGCAAACTGCATCGAGCCCTGCCGCTGGCAGCGGCCTGATGTAAGCCAGGGTGTCACTTTCAGCTGTTCACCAGCCTTGCTGCTTCATGCTCGGCTGCCTTAGAAAAGTCATCCTCCAAGCTCTGCTGTGCTGCTTTATTATTGGCAAAGTTGCGACATTCCTGTGATCCCTGTCAGTGGTGCTTATTGATCCGGTGATGTGAATCTGCTTAGTGATTCAAGATTACTTTAATTCTCCCTCTTCCTTTTTTGTTTGTTTCCACCCTCTCCTCGGGGGAACAAAAGCTTTCAGATCCACCTTTCCCTGACTCTGGAAAATGAGCTGTAGCTGCAAAGACCATGGCTGTTGCTGCTGCTTTTGTAGTTCAGCTCTGGGTTTTGAAGAGCAGCCTTTGAGACAGACACAAGGCTGTTCTCACCTTAGTGCATCACACCAGCACGAAGCTCTAGGAGTCAGCCATGAATGGTGACACCAGATCAGACCTTTGGTCAAGTGCGTTTTCCCCTCTGCAGCCACAGGCTGTACCTTGTGGGTTACAAGAGGCATAAAAGACATCTCTGGAATATTCCTCAGTGCTGCAAGGGGTGGGGAAGCCTCATCCCTGAGCCTTGCAGCAGCTGGCTCTTCCCCTGTACAGCAGTGCTTGCCTGCCCTTTGTTCAGCATGCTGCTGCAAAATTATTTTAATGGTCGTAAAATTATATGGCCCCTTTCTTTAAAGGCAGCTGTTTCTGTGGTCTGTTAGCAAAGATCACTGCAAGCATCCACAACAGTAAGCAGGCAGGGCTCTGGCAGCCCATTTGTGCCTCTGTGGGAGCTAATAGACAGCATCAGATGGATGCATCTGCTGTTTCAGGTGTGCGCTGTAATGACACAGTAGGGTGTCAGTTTTCCAGGTAAATCACTGTTTTGCTTTAAATGGATCTGGCTCTAGAGAAATGAAACTCTTGTCATGTAAGCAGCTTTGCTTGGCCTCTAAACGTAATTTTTTTCTGCAACAGGCTGGGAATGTCACCAGAACTATTCCATCCCTGTTTGTGCTAGGAAAACGTGGGGGAACAATTTCACAGTCCAAAAATAAGGCTGGGGAGATATTACAAATCTGTGAAAGACCTCTGTTCGACATGGCCTCATCTCTGCCTTCCTCTTGTTTTCAAGAATTTTTAATGGCTTTTTCTTTCTTCCCAAATGCCTTTTACAATAAAAGGCATCCATGCCACCTTGTCCTCTTAGCAGTAGTTTGGGATACTTCAGCAGATGATGAAATAAACCCTGTTTAGAGCCATTCTCAGGAAGTATGTGAGGCCTGGTCGTGAGTCTGCATAAACTACTTTTATTGCCTTCATTGTTTTTACTCGCCAAGAAGCCAACGAGTGACATTTCGGTAAGAAAATAGAGTGAACGTGCTGGAAAGGGAGGTTGTATAGAAGGGGGTCACTGCAAGGAGTGTAATTAGCAAAGGCTACAGTTCTGGAGATTTACGGGAGGCTTTTTTCCTTCTTTCCTGAACATGTGTAAATTACCTGCAAACAGAATGAATGCTTCTTCCTGGCCAAAACAGGCCCCAGTAGAGCTGTATGCCCCTGAGATGGATTTGAATTTAGACCCATTTACAGAATTTATGCAACATTCTGGATTTCTAGAATATTTCCAGGATAGATTTGACATACACATACCCCCTCCCCATTCCTTGGGGGCCAAACCAGAGAAATGTTAGTTATCCAGATGAGTTTGATCCTTTGCATGAGTAGTGTCTAGTAGCTGCATTCATAATGGTGTTGCAAATAATAATACTGACATCTTTGTTTTCTTCCTTGGCTTTGTTTGGACTGGTAAGTATAAACATATAATTAAATGTATACAGAACAGCTGGCTCCCAAAACTGACTTATCTGCAAGAAAGGAGTTGAGGAACAGAGATGGTGCACAGTAAATCAATGCTTTCCTACCTGTGTTCATGGAATTAGGCTTGTTTTGGGTCTGCGGTGGTCTAGTTGTCTTACCATTCTACCCCTAAGACTGCCGGTCTCCGTGTGAGTTCATGCCTGCATAGGAGCCAGCAGTGCTGCCAGCACCTGAAGCAGCATATGTGATCACTTTGACCATCTGCCACTGAACATGATGGAGCAAAGGAGGGACTTAAATGTAAAGTCCTTTTATCTGTTCTGTGAATCTGCTTATATATCAAGTTAATGACTCTTGATCTTAGCCTGGGCCACCATTCACTTGAGAGATGTTGAGGTGACTGGTCGTTGGGGGAATTGCACAAAGGAAGTGAGATTTGAGAAGCAGTGCAGAGGTCAGAGGGGATGCTTGTGCATAGGAGATTACTTAGGAGAAAGAAAAGTGCTATGACAACTTTAAAAAGGGGAAGGAAAAGATTTCTGGTGAGATTTATCTCCAGCCATTATTATTAACAAGTACATGAAAGGGATGAGAAGTGTTTTCTCCTTCAAGCTCAGCTGATTCCTGTAGCCTGCCAGTGCTTTCAGCTGTCAGCAGTGAAGAGGCATGCAAATTTTTTCTGCTTTTCAGACCTCTAAGTCAGTATTTCAGAAACACCGTTGCTTTTGTAGAGTACCTAAATTTTTCAGAAACTGCCTTGAATTGGTGCTCAGGCAGACTGTTCTGAGGCCAGCCCAAGCAAAGAAAGCTATGTACACAGTGCTAGGTAAGTGATGTTGATAGGTACATTCTGATTGATGGGCTAGTTTGTCTCCCAAACTGTCACAGGGTTTATAGAGGTGCCACTCAATACCAGTGTTGGAATTGCTTGTCAGAGCACCTGGCTACAAGAGCAATGGGGATTGGAGACAGAGCTGTAACTTTGTTTTTTCTCTGCTTAATGGCCCCAGCGTCTGACCTGCCTGCTCACTCCTGTTTGTCTGGACCTTAAGAAGGCAGCTGGGATTAAGACTGTCAGAGAATTGTGCTGGTTTAGCATCAGAAGGCTAATTGTATCAGGGCTGGCAGCGTATAAATGGTTGCCTCCTACCAAATGCACAGGAAGAGCAAAAAATTCTTCAACAAGGAAAAGTACAGGAGAGTCTGCATTGGGTTTGTTCTTTTTCATCTAAAAGCAGCATTTTCAAATTCACATGTAACATTATGTTCCTCAGGCCTTGGGTGACTCCAAAGGAGCCACAGCTGCTTCTGTGAATAACAGATCATGTCTCTCATGAATTCCTAGGTCAAACTCACAACTTAACATTCAGTTGTTGGATTTCACTTTATTAACACGTGGGGATAAAGTTCTGGTCCCTAGTGCTGACCTCTGGATAGCGCCACTGGCTTTAGAGGTCCGCTCTAGGCAGTGTTGCTGATGGCTGTGAATTACTACATGACCTTCAGAAGCTGAGCCTTGCTAGAGGAACCCTTCTCTGTTTCCAGTGCATGCTGTTGAATTGCAAATCACCCAAGTGTAGTGGCAGGGAGTTTTCTGGAAGCTCCTGTTCTCTTCTAATAGGTCCAAAACAGTGCTGTTGCAAAGGCCATTTTATTCTGCTCTGCAACACTCTGTGCTCCATTTCACGTTTTCCTTGCTCCTGGATGGCAGCGTACACCACTGGCAGGAGCTGGAAGTTGTGAGCCCTCTTTAAATTTGGGCTGAGTTAGTGAGAAGCAGGTGTGATCCTTTTGGGCCTTCCTTGCATTTACTGGTCCTCTTAATCCATTTATAACAGCACTTGTCCAGAAATCTGGTTTGAATGAGCCCGAGATGAATGAATAATGTCAAGCAGTTCAGACGTCAAATATTTGAACAGCTGCATGGGTGTTTTCACTGGCTTTGTGCATGGAAGCAACCCCAGGAAGTTAGACAAGGAGAGTCAGGTTGAAATTGTGGCACCAAACCCCATCCCACTGGAACTGACCTCAAAATCCATCCCTGCTACAGATGAAAGGGCATTAGGATGCTGGTGGCAGGCTGTTCGTTCCTCAGGTGGTGCTGGGCCAAGCTTTGCATTCTGTTTACTGGTGTTCGCTTTTGTGCAGGGGCAGAACTGGGATTTCTGGATCTTTTGATTCACATCAGAAACATATTTTGTGTCTTTTGTTTTTCCTCTATTTTTTAAGCAGCTTCTGAAGTCCTAAAACTGATAGCACAGCTTATATTCAGAGTATTTTCTGTGTTCACTGAGGTTACTTTGTTTAGCATACAGTTTCTGAATCAGGTTTTTTTTTTACCATGTTGCAATGAACTGTACTCGATCACGTTAAAAAACCCCACAAACCCATATTTAATGAAATCTTGGATCACCTTCCTTTAGGCATCATTCTGGGAGACTTTGTTTGATCAGAAAAAAAAATTCACCCTTCTCTGGCCCCTCATTTTAACCTATGAACTTCTCTGCTGTGCCCTCCTCTGGCTGAAAGGTTCTGTCAGATCATCCCAGTGTGTATCTGCCATCATGACACATACTATCCAAACCCTCTTCCTTGTACCCTCCCCATATAGGGAGCATAGTATTCTGTTGGCAATGCAGTGGTTCCTATTATAGAAATAGATTCTGCAAAAGCTCTGGAGTATTTTCGTTTCAGACTTAAAAGGGATTTTCTTAAGTACAAAGGTTTTGAGAGCAAGGACACTAGGATTCTGAAGTCAAGGTGCCTTAATATTTGTAAACTTTATCGCAGTAAGCAGATCTTCTTGTCTTAAGCTCTTGCCATAAACCACTAGTTGGCTTGAGTCACTTGGAAACAAAATTGACAGAAAAGTGCATGTTTGCTGTGTGCTTGGCATCCTTGCAGAGAGAGGGATGCAAGAAGTGGTCCCACTCTTTTGGACACCTTTCCCCCCCAGCCAAGGCATTTGCTCCAAGTATTCATTGTCTGGCTGACGTTCAGATCACCTCTTGGGACTGGCCAAGTCACAGCTTCAGCTTTACATGATTTGTGTTTCCCAGAGCTACAAGAAAAATGAAGACCTGTGTGTCCAAAGTTTATGGCCTTTGAGAAGTGATGGGCTAAAGTAATGCCAGGTGCAGGGAATGGTGTTACTGCAGGTTAAATGCCATGCCCATAAATTACTACCCCATTGCCCACTCCTGACTTTTAAAGCAGCTTTGAAAGACTACCCAGCTTCTTAGACAGGTCTCTCTTGCTCCTCTAAATCTTCTCCCAAGCATTGTGATGAACTGAATGAGTCAAGATTTACTTGACTTAGATGAGCCATTTCAACAAGAGGAGGCAGCTCCTGACACATTTTGCAGTGTGCAGCCGGTATGTGAAACACTCTGTAAGGGGTCTGCTGGAAGAGGGCTGCCCCAGTGATGCCACAGGGCTGACCTACAAGCATGGCTCCTGCAGTACCTGGCACAGACGTGGATGCTGCATTGTTGGTGCTACTTGTGTTACCTCTGCTAAAGATTAAACCTGGCAATTACTTTGAAGTAAGAGGTAGTTTATGCTTCTAGGGAAAGGTTAGTCTTAAAATCATTGTCACGCTACAGTTATCACTCGTTAAGGACCTTCTTGATATTCAGGGAAGAGAAATATCAAATCCATATAAACAAATTTTATTGGGGGCTTAATGGATCAGCGAGAGCATCCATTCCTAGAGAGAGGCGGTAAAGAACTGTGTCTGCATCATGTCCTTGGAAATGAGACCTTTGCTTTGCCCTGCTCTCTGCACAGATGCAGACTGTTAGAAATATAGTTCACTCTTCTGGGCTTGTGTAAGTGTGCTGGTGAGAGCCCAATGGACTGAACAGACTTGGACATCTGTAGGACTAAAAAGGCTGCCCTAATGCTTTGGAATGTCCTCGTTATTTAGAAATGCATATAATGTTCAGTGCTTCTGCAATAATTTTAGCCTATATTCTGCAGTTAGGGCCACATTCATAGTGCAGGAACTTAACCCTTTTTGGACACCTGTGCAAGGTCAAGGCGACATCTGCCTCATTCTTTCAGTGTTTACAGCTGGGACATGTTCTCTGGTCTACCACAGTTTTGGGTCACCAGGCATCTGGATGTGCCAGGTCCTTCAGGCTCTAGCAGGTAGCTCTGTCTAAGCCAGGTGTCCAGCACTGCTGTTGGGACTGGGGCTGCTAAGTGTAGGAGTACTGAAGGCAGCTGAAATGAACACATTTCTATCTGCATAGCTCATGTCCCTGAACAGCTTAATTGCAGAATTGAACATAGACAAAGACCTTGCAACACCGTAGGGTTCAGGAGACCTTTGCTTAATGTTCAGTCTCATGGGAGAGAGCATATTCAATGTTAGCTCTCATAAAGAGTAAACATATGTCTTCTATAGTGTCTCTTCTATTAATAAACCTTAGACAGCAAATACCATGTGAAGATTCAATTAAAAGAAGCCTGATTGCAGTAACATTCAACAAAATGCTTGGGAACCAAAATAAATGTATAAACTGTTAGAAAGTGGCAGTTGTTGCACAGTCTTGGGTGGAACTGTAAACGCTTGCTTCCTGATGGAGTTGGGACTGGAGGTGGGCCTGACCCACCTGTGCTGAAAGAGCAGAACTCTTGATGAGTTGCATTGGAATTTGCTCATATAAGAAGTGCTTGTAAGGAGCTGTTCATGACTGTGTATTCTGGGGGGAGTTTTCCCCTCTTGTGCCATCTTTGGAGGTGGTACCTTTTTTGAGACTATTAAGAGTAAAGGACATCATGCAGAGTGATGCTGTAGCACCATTCTTAGGAGATCTCCTACATTTCATCTCCAGTTTGAATGCTCATCCATGTGTTTTATTTTCTTTCAGGTTCTGGGTTTATCATGTGCAGCGGCAAAGAGAATCCAGACAGCGATGCTGACCTGGATGTGGATGGAGACGACACACTTGAATACGGGAAACCACAGTATCGTTTTTGAAAGGCTCTTACTGAGAGGGAACCCAGAGTTGCATCTGTAGCTCCCTTTCATACAGCACTGCCCTGGGAAGTGGTGGATAATCTGTGTCCAGCCTTACTGAAAATGACACAACCTTCTCCAGTTACTGTGTTATTTGAACTAGGAGGGATTCCCAGTTACTCCCTTTGAGATCCTTCTGTTGATGTAGCACTACTTCAGACCTGGCTGAAGTCTGTAGGAGGTGTTCTGGGGGATCAGTTAATGATTCTTTATTCTGTTCCGTGAGCAATCTGTTGTCTTCATCCAGGTTTCCTCCATATAGATAGTTTTTCCTGTTCCATGGGTAGGAATTGAGTATTTTCCACAAGACACCCCTTTGTTTTCAGGAGTTTTGTGCAGTAAGTACTTTTCGCCTTCCACTCTGAGAGACTGGTGATTTTTTTTTTTCCTTTAATTAAAAACGGTTCATGGGCAGAACTATCATTAAGAGAATTTCTCTCATTTGGGAGATCATTAATCTGTCAACTCTCTTTTGGGAATTTCTCCATCTGGGAGCCAGGCTCTTTGGACACAGCTCTGGGAGAGCTGTGGGCAGACTTCTGCCCCACAGGAGCTGTAGCAACCATCAAGGAGGAATTCCTGCAAGAGGATTAGGCAGACACTGCCCTAGCTAAAATGAGGAGCAATGTATAGCTATGGAATTAGATTTTATTGTAATCTGTACTGGTCTTTAAGATTGAAGCCCCAACCCTTAGCTGGTAAGAGATTTCTGTACCTCAAACAGAAATAGTAGAATTGCTCAGGTTAGGCTTGCAGGAGTTGAGGAAATTATTTTCCCCTTCTGAGAGGCTGTGGCATCATATTACTCTCAAAAGACTTTGCTTTTTTCTCCCACCTAAAACAAAACTTTATTCCAATAGAGTTTAAAAATGAGCCGCTTTGTGGTTACCAACCTCTCTTCTTTTGAGGTGTTCCCAGTTGGAATTAATTCTGTATCCCAGATAGTGTCCCAACCATGTCAAAAGCCTTTCCACTGTTTGCAGCAAGGCTGCACATTCCTTAACCCCTCGTGCTCAGGTACACAGAGGCAGACGTTATCCCTTGCACTGGAGAAGAGCCAGGTGAAGCCAAAGAAAGGGAGGCGCTCCGAGGTGCTGTTTTAAAGTAAGTGCTACGCCTTTCCAAATTACTTTGATTATTTTGGGAAATCTCAGTGAAAAATCTTCATTCACTTGAGTGCAAAGGCCAGAACAAGAGACTTACAAAGAAGCGTAGTCTTGACAGGTAGGTTTCCATTTCTACCTGTGGAGCCTCAACAAAGCTTCCCTGTACATTCTCCCACCCTGAGCAAACCCACTGCCCAGCCAGTGCAGCCCTGAACAGTGCTGGATAGAAGATGAATTCTGTTTATGAGGAAACTGTGCTGTACTAAGGCCTCATGCGTCTTCTTGCTTCACACTGAAATGTGGTCTCGTAATAGCATAACGTGATGTTGCCCAAATCTTGTTCAACACAAGTAGGAGTCTGGCACCCTGGGTGTGATTTCATTGCATCCCAGTACGTGTTGTGGGATGTGCAAATTAATTCTTCTGTATCTGACTCTGGATTGGGGCAGGGTGTGTGCTCTGCCCACATACATACTTGGAGAATGTAGGCAGCCAGTATGCAGGGCACTTGGGGAAGCATTCCAGGCAAATAAAATGAGTCTTAACAGGGAGCTAGGATTGCTTTCTAAGCCTTCTGCCCTGCATAAAACAGGACTTAAATTACCCCTCTATCTTTTTCACTGAGTGATCCTGTGAGGTCAAGGTTGAAGTGATTGATAGAGCAGTGAAACGAAGTTTTCTTACTGCTTAGCCTATCACGAACACTCGTTCAAAATTGGGTTTCACTCCATAGAAAAGTGGCATTTGCCACACTGGATGCAAACCATTGGTCCATTCAGTACTTTGCTAACCATGCTAGTCCTAAGGCAGGGCCTCAAAGATTTGGAACCTCCTTCACAGCCAGGACTGTGGTATTGTAGCAAGAAGATAGTGAGTTATCCGTGACTGTGGATACTTAGTGCTTGGTGAGACAACTGAGGACCTGAGGCCAGGAGATGCAGTTCCTTCATGTGGCTTGCACCTAACACATTGTTTTGCTGTTTGGGCAAGGTCCTTGCACGTTTCTTGGACTTGTTTGCCCCTCTCTAAAGCAAGAGAGATGATGTTGTTTGTAAAAGCACTTGGAAATTCTGGTGAGTTGCTGTAGAAATGCAGTGGTGTAGCTGATGCCATGAAGTATGAGCCTGTTACCTTGTGAGTGCAGCTCTCTAGGCACATAGAGCTAAAATGTCACACAATCACAGGTGTTATCCTGCTTGGAAGATTCCTTTCTCTTACAGTCTCTGTTACTGGCTTGCAAGTGAATGGACAGGTTCAGAAGTTGTCTGTACTTCAGTGCTGCTGTTTTTCAAATGCAAAGATGGAAAAGATGGGGCTTATGAAGGTGTAAAGTTATTCTTAAAGGGAAAAACTATTGCAACACAGCAGATTTCTGTTCACAAGTTCGTCTTTGTGTATTCAAAAATTAACTTGAAGTCATCAGTACTGTTTAAATCCCAAGCCTTCAGTCAGTGCCACAATCACTGTGGGATTCTGCAGAGGTCACAGAAGTGCAGGTTGGGAGAACACTGGTGGAAATGTGGAGTAGCACAAAAACACCTCCTGCAGCCATCCAGTCATGTTTTGAAGCCTAGACTGATAGATAGTGTTGAAAGAGGACTAGTGGGTGGAAAGGGTAGCTTTTCCTGAGCAGCAAAAGTTTCCATATTCAACCTTTAAGATTTGCCCTTTTCTCTTTTAGTGGTGGCACACCCAGTACTCGAATAACACCAGAGTTTTCTAAATGGGCCAGCGACGGTGAGTGTTGAACTTGTAAATTATTGATTACTTGTAAATTTTAATTTTGCCAGTACAGGAGGGCAGATAGATATTCCATATCTTTTGCATGCCACTACTTAGGCAAGTTGTTTACTAATGCTCTTGCAGTGCGATCAGATATATGCATACATGCAATCAGACTATCCTTTAGAAACTTTGCAGTGCAATTAATTGTAGTCAGTGGCAGCTCAGGAAGTTCCCAAAAATGCCACCTTAACTGGTATGGTGATAAGGGATTTGATTGACTTGCTGTTGTGTCACTAAAAGGCAAACTTTAGTTTAGTTATTACAGAGGGAGCCAGCACAGCCTGGCTGTGTGATGGTGTTTCAGCTGCTGAGGGTTTAAACTGAACAGGGGCACCTATTGCTTCGGGTTTTTTTCAGCTGCTTTCTTCCCTTTTTTGAAAGGGTATGCTAGAGAATTGTATCGTGATCTTTTGGGTAGATCTTGTCCTTGCTGGCTTCTGTATGGCAAGGAAAGTGTGCATCTCTGAAGCCTGCACCTTCAGAGTGGGAACTCTGGGATCTGCCCTGCTTCATGACCTATAGCCGAGACTCCTGAACAAATGAGTTAATGTGAATGTGTACCTTTGCATGCATTACTTGAAAGCTCATAGCATTAAGAAGGAAGGGGGAAAGTGTTAAAACCATTCGACTGCTGGGTTTTTTATTTAATGCCAGCGGCACTGGAATTGCAAGCAGCAACCTAGTGGAAATATGAGAATAATAAAACCTGGCGCTTTCCAGCTGCAGATGCCAAATCCATTTCCAAAGCTGGGCAGTGCTGCTTCAGCTCCCTTAGGAAGGGAATTGAAGCTCAGCGACCTGAAGAGACTTGTCCCAATGATTTTTGTTCCCTGTTCTGTTACTCATGCTTTGGGCGTTTGATTCCCAGCTTTGAAAATACCTACAAGACGTAACTGCTTGCCAGTGGGAGGGAGGGTGAGTTAGAACCGTTTTTGCCAAGGGCATGATGGTTAAATGGAGAACATAGGATATCTATCGCAGGCATTTTCTTCTGTGGGATAGGCAACCACATTTATTTTCTGTGATGTAGAAGCATTCGCTTGTAGGTATGATCAGCTGCAGTAGCTACAGCCACAGAGGTGATGAGGAAGCATCCCTGATGACACTTACTATGAGCTGTTTTCTTCAAACCTTTTATTACCTGAAGTCACAGTGCTGAACCTACAGCCCAGGGGCTGGTGCTAGGACAGGTCATCTGTCTCATCTCCAACTGGTATCTCACACCCTTTCCAGTGCTGGTAGCAGCCATGATGAGCAGTTCTGTCATACTGGTTACCTGGCATATATTCTTCTGCCTGTATCTGAGGGGTCTCAGCAAAAGGGAGAAACTGAGAGCAGGGTCTGGGCTGGGTGAATTTTCTCCAGACCCTCCTTTCTAGAAGTACACTTTCAAGTCACAGATGCATCAGCCCTTCTGGATTAATCCTGACTTAACTGGAACATCTGTGAGGGTCAGTCAGTATGATGTAGAGAGGAGGTAGGGGTTCTGTCTTCAGCCCTGAATCATAGAAGCATTCTGTTCAGAGAGAGGCCTCCCCTGCCCAACAGGGACATGTCGCATCAGTGTCTTTTCTCTCTTACTGAGAATTAGCATGAAAATGACTCATTGGGCTCCTCTGAAACTGTGACTTGCTCAGATGATTTCATTGCAATGATCAAATGTTCTCATACTAATTTTTCTGTTCCTCCCTCAGCAGAGATGCCCTCAACGAGTAATGGTGAAAGCAGTAAACAGGAGACCATGCAGAAGACCTGTAAGAACAGTGACATTGAAAAGTGAGTGCCAAGTGGATAGCTTCCATTTTTCTTGTTTGAAAGAATCCTAGTGTCTGTCCCATCTGGTGCTGCCAGAAGCAGTAGTAATCTGAGGGTAGGCGTATTTGAAGCTTTTACAACTGAGAAGGGAAGTGCTCCAACATGAATCCTGGACTTGGAGCACTTGCCACTGCTGTGTTCACAGAGGGCCCTTCTGTGGGGAGTTCACCACCAGATATCTGTGTGGGCAAGTACCCGGTGACAAGGAATTGGGCACAGCTTCCACAGGGCTTCTCTAATGCAAATTGCCACCTTCTAAAATATGTAAATAGATCTGTCCATGCTTTCCACCATATTCTAGTTAAAGTGGGTTTTCAAATGTTGTGTGTTGCATAACAGCCTAGACTAGAGCTGGAACTTTGGACAAGACACGAACATTCTTATCTTTAATCTGACAAAAGCAATTGGCTTGTCAAGCTGTACTTTCATATTTTTGATTCCCCTTGCAAATGTATCATGGGATCCTTGTTTTACTGGAGAAGTTACCTTGTTGTTGCATCTTGTTTTTTTATGGCAGTCTTTCCACGTGGTCTTTATTCTCTTTTCTCCATGGTACGTGCATGTTCTACCTTCCATCTTTCTAGCAAAAGGAAGTCTTCAGCAGCACCGTAACTTGGCAGAAGCCTTACTGGGAGAATTTCTTTTTCCTTAAGATCCATATTCCACCTTTATATGGTTTCTAACAGAAAAAGTGTCTCAGTGCCTGAGGTTTTTTACCTGCAGTGCTTCCAGTGATTCAGAAGTTTAAGTCACAGTGTTTGAATATACAGTAGTGCAGGGGACTCCTGGACATCTACTTTTCCTGTCCCTTTCTGTTCACTGAATGTATTGCAGTCTAGTCTGGAATAGAAATAAATGGTTTTATCTGCACTGTTCATTTGAGTAACAACCACTATCTTCAGCCTCCTTCTACACACTGCTAGGGTGACTTACTGCTCAGACAGATTTGTGATGGTCCAAGTCTAAAACTACAGGCTCTTCTCTCCTGCCAGGGACTGCATTAGCTGGGATGGGACAGTGTTTTAAGGTGGTTATTGCCTGATATAAAACGTTGCCCCAAGGTCAAGTGAGTGACCAAACAGCTTGAATGAGGTGGAAGCAATGAGGTAATGGTGGGTTTTACCCGTTACATTTTGGGTTGGAGTCTGTGGCTAATTTGGGATGGGGAAAAATCTGTTGATAGCATTAAGTTGACTTTACAGAAATTTGTTCTCCTCCTGTCCCTGGTCCTGACTTGAAAGGTTGTGTCACTGGTACATTTCTTGGTCTCTGACAGTCCAGGCAGCCTGACGGAGCATATGTGCACAGTCAGGGGTTAACTGGGGAAACTCCCTGCTGCAGAGGAAACTTTTAATATGGCTTTGCTGTCTCGACACTTTCCTTTTACAAGCCTTTTTGTTAGCGTGTCCTGAATGTTGGCTGTCTGCTGTTCGATGCTTCTCAGTGAGCAGACTTTGGCCAAGGACCACTGAGTCTGGGAGCTTGTAGGTCAGTGCAGAGGCAGATTTGTCCTTAGAGTGAGCCAACCATTGCATGGTGTCTTGGTGGCAAGGACTCATCCCTTCTGCCCTAATCTGTCAGCCTCTGTCTCAGCTGCTGGTTGGTTTCCCTTTGGGCCTCCTGCCTGTCAGCCCAGCAGCCCTCCACCCTCCCAGATCCACTCCTATTGAAAATCTTTAAACTGCAGGAACTGAAAGGATTTGACATTTTCCAGAACACTTGAGCTCAAGTGATAAAATTGACATAGCTTTAATAATCCGATCAAAGAGGCTTTAGCTAGCACGTTTTGAAGGGTCCCAGAATCCTTTCCAAACAACTCTTGTTCTAACACTGCAGTGAAGTGGGGAGAGTGTGCATGGGTATGCACACACACATTGCAATAACCTTGCCCTGCTAAAGCTTCAGTTCTGCTAAAAGTCAGCAAAACCCAGTAGAAATTACAGGAAATTCCTTAAATGTCTTGTTCAGTCTTTCCAATAATGTTAATTTTTGAAAGTAGCAGAGGGACCTTTTTATTTCAAGTGCTTTATTTCACTGAGGTTTGGAAAACAAGATGGTGTTTCAGGTGGAGCATTTTTTTTACTCTCTTTTCCTTTGAGACTCATGTGTGATAAATAGTTTCTGTCCTGCCATTTAAGGAGTCTGAATGCTCTGTGTGCTTGTCTGTGTAGAGGGGTCCTGTTAAATTAATTGATAACAGGGATCAAAGCTAGAAGCCTGCAGAAAAGGAGGGGGAAGGGTTTCTCACTGTCTGGCTGCTTCCCACTCCACTGCTGAGCCATGATATATGGCGACCCAGCCCAACAGGCTAAATTGATTCATCTCTAGTTCCTGTTTCTTAATCTGGAGCTAAATTGGTTTCATTTTTCTTGTTTTGGGTGGTGCTTACAGGAAGTTTTTGGCAGCATCACTTTACTTCATTGTTTGTAACTTCAATTTTTGCCTTTAAATCTGTTCATTATTGATTGGCATGTTAAACCTTGTGTAGCATCTGATTAGCATTTTTAAAATTGTCCAGAAGCACATGGCTTAGCACCTGTGTCATCTGTGCTCTCCGTTTAGAGCAGTGGCTAATAGAGTTAGAAGTGATCTGTGTATTGATCCTTCTCTCATAAGAATGACATTCCTTCCTCCCCTCTTCCAAAAATAAGTCCAGGCAAAGAGAGCAGTGTGTTTTTGTTTGGTTTTTAACTCATTAATAAAGTACAGTGGTCCTCCTTTTGGCATGCAGCTGAAATTCTTTGTTTGCACAAGTTAATTTGATCTAAACTTGGGGTTTTGTGGGAGAGTTTCATGCGTGTAGAACAACTAGATGGGGCCTGGGGTAAGTCTCTGTTGCTCTGCTCCTTGTGGCAGCAACAGTAATGAGAGATGTGGTGCTGCTCCCAGATCTCCTTCCCAACGCTGCAGGGTGTCTCAGTCCTGCTGAGCTTTTCTAATCTCAATGATGCGAGGTGTCTGGGAGACACCCTGGTGTGCTGAAGGCTCATGGGAGAGATGAAGGAGCGTCACACCATCTGAGCTCTGCTGAAGACCCCAGCCATTGCCAAGGCAAAGCTCAGCCTGTGCAATGTTACTTTACCTCAGCCTGAGATGCATCTTTGCTCAGAGGGAGCAGCTGGTCTCTAATTGCCCAAGCATCCTCCCCAACTCTTCTGCCAATGTCGTGTTTTCAGCAGAAGCACTGTTGCACACAGAGAACTGCAAAAAACACCTTCCCCACAAAAGTCTTCCTCCCCGCTCCTTCCGAAGGTGCCGCCTGTGAGGGTCTGGTGCCGTTTTGAAACTGAGGTTCCCTGGGGTTAAAAGCCAGCATCTTAATTCAGAGTGCCAATGTTCAATTTTGCTTTCTGCCACCAGACTAGATTGCAGGCCAGCGAGAGAGTCTGGGTTAGTGGCCCACTGGGTCACCTCCCATTTGTTTTCCTCAATTTTGTGTTGTCATAAATTCATTCCAGCCCGTTGTGGTTGATCAGTTTATCTCCGCCGGGGCAGGGAGCGCTGCGAGCATGATATATGGCACAGAGCATTGTAGCCAGCCTCTCCATGAATCACTCCAGCTGTTTGGTGTCAGCCCCAAAGCAAACAGGACCCGACCGCTGAGCGTTGACTACGATGAGCTCAGTATGGGAAGAGACATGACGTATGAATGTTTATTTAATAATTCTCTAATATTTCCAGCGGAGTGTGGCTGTGCCTTCTGGGAGGGGTGAAAGGGGGGGAGGTTGAAGAGGGAAACTCTAATCTGTTGGGGTGGGTCATAAATCAGGCAGACAACATCATTAATCAGGGATGGGACAGAAGTGGAAGGAGGTGGGACTGGAACTGCCATCGTTGGTGGGAAGGGGGCTGTGCTTTTTTTTTTTTTGTAAAACAAATCTTGTTTCTGATTCCGCTTGGCCCCAGCCGCGCTGCCTGCATAATAGCAAACCTGGACACAAGGCTGTTTAAGTGAGTATGCTACCTCTGCTCTGAACCTTGCGATACGACCCTGCCAAGCATTAAATCCCTTTATAATTATCTTCTTTATATAACACTTCATGCTTATCATGCTTCATTGGATGAGACGCTCGTTGGGTTAAAAAGAGGGTTTTAGAGACAAAAAGCAATTGTGTTTGTTTTATTTTTCCTGTCTCCTCTTTCCTTCCCTTCCCCCCCACCTCACTTCTTTCCAATCCAGCTGCCCTGAAACATCAGCTCTGGAGAGGCTCTGGCACAGCAGCACTGTAAGGAGCATTGGTTAAAATTAAACAAGTTTGGGTTGGGGTCCTCGTGCAAAGAGTCAAGTGTGTGAGAGCAGTCAGGGAGGTATCAGTCTCTGTCGTGGGGACCCTGCTCCCAGGCAGGCGAGTCAAGGCAGGAGCAGAGTGAGTGTGAAGCCAGAGGATTAGCAGAGGCCTGAAAGGGAAGGAGCCATGCTTTAAGCTGGTATGTTAGAGGGAAACAGAAGCTGTTGTGAATTCACACCACAGGATAAGTGCTTCCCAGCTCTTCACAGCGTCACACCATTAATAGGCTTTGCTGGGAGACAGGAACATCTCATAGCAAAGACAGAATTAAAAAATTAACTCGAGTCATAAATGAATTAACCCTTTGTGTTCTGTGAGAATGTGATGCTGCTGGTGAGTCTAGCCCTAGAGCAGCCTGCGTGAACTTGAGAGAAGATCCAGGAAGCTGAACTGAAGTGTGGGATTGTCAAAGCTAAGCTGAGAAATAGCTGCTGGGCTATTCTGCTTGTGTCCAGATTCTTATCTTTATTAGGTTTTAGTCCTTTTCAGTAATTCAGTAGTATGTGATATTATGTTTGTACTGGTGTTCAGTGTTGAATGGGTATGGAGATGGATGCTCCATTTCTTTATGAAGTGAAACTTTGGCTTTTCTTCATCCTCTAGGTTGTAATGCTAGAGAGCAGAGTGGTGGGCTGTGTTTCCTTATTCTGCTCCCTCTTCTAACCGTTGAGTAAAAATTGCATGTGTCAATGGTGGTCTCAAACATTATAACCACTCTGCAAACCGTAATTGTATCAGCGTCATGGTTCTTCACAGGATGGTGTTTAACAAAGCTCAGTGAGGCAGGCTGACTGTATAAGCTCAGACCTGGGGGAAGGTGGTATCTCTGTTTAGTGCAGCTTTTGTCCAAAGGTTTGCGCTAATTTCATGCCTTGGGGCAGTTTTCTATAGATTTCGGCATCTTCGTATAGGAAGGGACTCTTATGTCTGTTAATCTTGTGATGTTTTAGAGCTGATCCATCTGCAAACCCTGGGGGTCTGCTGGTTTCAGAGGCAATAGCATCCCTGTCCCATAACTAGTGAAAACTCCAGGAAGGAATTTTATTCCTGTGTTGGTGGTGCCGTTTAGTCATCTTGCCATTTATGTCTTTTTGCCTGCCCCTTCTTTTCTTTTCTTTTTTTTTCTTTTTTTTTTCTTAGTTTCAGAAATGCTGTTAACTTTAATTTGTAGAGTTGCTTCCTGGGAATGAAAAATCGATGAGGGGCTATCGCAGTGTGAAATTCGACTGTCACTATTGAGCTATAGAGTTACCAAGATGTCTTAGAAGGTAAAAAATAAATCGTGGCCCAGCAAGTGCTCAGCTGTGCTATTTCAAAGGGGATATGAGGCTGATGGTCTGTTAGAGGGTACTTCAGTTAGATGGATGATGATTCCCTGTGAAATATTGGAGTTATTCCATAGGTAAGAGAAACTTTAGCTTATAAAACACAAACAGCTGCCTCCTAGCAGACAAATTCTGCCCTTAGATGTGTGAGCAGCTTGTCAGAGAAAGGACTCGTCCCTAAAATTAGCCTGTTGTGTTTAACAATGTCTCTGATGGAGCATTGTGGATCATGCTCTGTTCCTTCTGAAAATATTTTGAGGATGTGACTGTTTATTCACATCCCTTAACTACATTGCAAGAATTAAGAGCAGGGACTGATATTATTTTGTTTAGGAAATGTTCGTATGGTGCCCGGATGCTCTCAAGAGAAAATTAACAATTATTTTTACGTGGGCTGCATTCCCTGTTTGGATGGAAATGTTCTTTTGAAAAGCAGAAAAGGGATCATGTTGTGCCCCATCCACTGCCAGTTTGCTGTTGCTCTCCTGCATCTGCTAAGGGGCAGCCCTGGCTGCACAGGCTGGCTGTGTGCTGGTGGTGACAGGACTACTTCCCTTGGCACTCACTGACTGTTGTGGCAGGACTCAGTAAGTGTTTGTGCTGTGCCAGCTGCTGTGTGACAACAGGATGATTGTAATTACAGCTCTTGGTGGTTTATGCATTTCTTAGGCTACAGTTAGTAAGTATAAATATGAAATAGTACTAAAAAAACCACCAGTTTATGTTACATCTCACTAAACCATGTTTGGGACAACAGTAGAGTCAGTAATTACTTCTCTTAGACTTGCTTGCACAGTTGCAATACTGCTGAGGGGAACTTACTGCTGAAAGAAGGAGTGTTAAGCCACATCTAGTTAAAGTTTGGTAAAGATTTCCTGAAGAATTGAATGACAGAAGATTTAATTATGCTTTTGTATCTCCTCCACTGCTGTAACACAGAACCCAGCACCTCCTTTACAAAAGCAGTGTAATAGCAAGTAATGTAATTAAAGTAGTTTAATATCCATGTTAATTTTTTGTCCTCACTTTGGTATTGATGCTGGTCCTAACCTTATTCCACACTACTATGGGCATTTCATCCTACTTTTCCATTCTCTTCTTTCTTCATTTTTCGTGACTTTTGTTTGCAAAAAACTGTTGCTTCCCGCTCAGTTGCATAAGCGTTCCAGCTTTTCCCTCAGATAGCCAGTTCATGACCTGTCCTTCCACTGCACTGATGGTTTCCTCTTCAGCTCTGGGACCACAAGGTTATATGATACTAGTGTGCTGTGGCTCCTTTAATAGCCCGATGTTTCTTTTTGAAGGCACAATTACCTTAAATGATGCTAATTCTGATTCTTTCTTTCCCAGTAAAGGAAACAGCAACAGTGTAAAAGTTCTAGGGCGGCAGCAGCAGTTGTAGGAAGCTGTCTGGAGGATGTGTTATCACTCTGCCCTTGTGTACCTCCAATCAGCGATCATGAATGGAGGTTCTGGAAAGTATATCACCTCCACAGTAAAGCCCTTAAAAGGCTATAGATGAGTCCAAGTGCTGCTGTAGTAGCATAGATATTTCCTGTTTATTTCGGTCGTTTGGATACAGGCCATGGGAGTAGAAGGCATTTATTTAATTGCTCACAGAGGCTGGCTGCAAGACTTGGCTGCATGTCCAACCTTCTGAGCAACTTTCAGCCCTAGGAATCTGCTAATGCTCTTTCACTTCATGGATATTTTATAATTTTGTGCCCTGATCGTCCAACCAAAGCTACCAATAATCCGAGACCAGCTCCAGGCCACAGTAAGATGACAAGTTACAGCTGCCATAAGTCTTCCAGTAGAAAAATAGACCTGCCTAGCTATACATGGAGCTTGGTTGTAATCCAAACATATTTACTTGTGGATGGAGGCAAGTTTCAGTAGGCTGGAGCTCCTAACCTGTATGTCTCAGAGGAGCTGCATTTTCCATTTCCACTGTCTGCCTTGTGACTGTCTGCCTTGACCTGGCTTGTACTAAGATAGAGACCACGATGCATCTTCACAGATCTGTTAGAAATACAATTAGGGTCACCAGGATGAAGAATACATTTCAAAAGTGAACAGAAATATTAACATTAGATGAGTAATTGAGTAATTATTTCTGTTTAGGAACTTTGTTTAGAGAATAATTTTCTAACTCAGCCTGCACTGCTTCAACAAAACCTTGCTGCGGCAAACCACTTTTCCATAGCATGGCTTTTCCCTTCATCGCCAAAGCTGCTTCAGTAAAGCAATGGGATTGCATTTATTTTCTCTTTGGAACAGGAGACATAGTCTCTAAATCTAAATCAGAATGACCCATGCATTCTTTCTCCCAGCTTTCATGTCGAACCATAATTGCTCAAACGGCGCATTTAAAATTTTGGCGCAAGCTCAGACTTTCGCTCGCTGCCTTTTTAAATCAGTCCCAGTGGCCAGCGGATACTATGTAGCCCTACAAATGCATCCAAACATGCTGACTCCGAGGCTCCTTCTATTCTGAATGATCAGCGGTGCCATCTGTCTCTGTTTTGATTGGGACTGGGCACATGTGTCCCAGCGAAACACCAGCCAAAAAAAAGGAAGAGAAAGAGCCAGCGCCTGAATTTACTTCCCGCTTCTGTAAAGACTTTGTTTGGTTCTGTGTTATGGGGGTGGGGGAGATATGAAAGCAAAATGAATTCTTCTGTCATTAAATTCTTCAAGGAATCTTTACCCAAGTCCCTACTAAATGTGGCTTAAAATGCCTTTTTGCAGTGGTAAGCTCCCTTCAGTGGTATTGCGACGGTGCATGCAAGTGTAAGAGAAATAATTCCTCTGTGGGGAAAAAGAGACAACATTTTTGGTTTGCATCAAGATGAAATTAGTCAGAAGCAAACTCTGAATTTGGCAAGCAGATGCCAGTATTAACAAGTTGTGCAAGCAAGTATAAAATAGAGGCACTCGTGACTGAGAGCGCCTCATTGTTGTGTGTGTGTGTGTGCCCTTGCATGCACCCCGCTCCAAATTCACAACTTAGAACACGGAAATTAGAATGGGGAACATTGCATTATTCATAACTTGGCAACTAGTAACCAGAGCACTTTGCCAAAGTAAACTATTCTCTATAATTACAGGTGAAACAACATTCTTTAATATCTTACAATACAAAAACATACATTAATCAAGGAAAGAGGGTTTTTTTTCCTAGAGGACAATAAATTAGCATCCTTGCCAATTTCCTCAATACATGTGACAATGTTTTACAGGATTATAAGTCAGCCTCTTTAAAGAAGGTTAGTCTAAAAACAAATAAACCCAATAAATGAGATTTTTAGCTAAATAAAGGAGAAACCAGCTCCTAAAACATTGATGCCTTGCCAGAAGATTTGCTTTTAGTGCTGGCAGTCTTGCAGACCGAGGGTCTAAACTTCACTTGGTGTGATTTGACATGACTCTACTGTAAACAGCTTTGCTGGGCAGTTTTTATAGCAAAGGAACTGGCCCCTTCTGCTGTAACCAGCTCATCTAGTGAAATAAAATCTCAGTACATTGTGCCAGTCTGGTAGCCCACATGTTGTGGGGTGATTCACAGTCAATCTGCCATGAGTGCCTGACACCGGGCTTCTTTCAACGACCTAAGATGCCTGTTTCCTTTTAAAGCTGCCTGTCACTTTCATTTTTAAAAACTTTCTTATCAGTCTAAGTGTTCTGCTTGTTAGTAACAAAGGCGTTTTTTTTCAGTTTTATGTTGTGTTCCCTCCAGTAAGTGTAAAAGGCCTTTGAGTCTGTGGATCTCCCACTGACTTCAGCAGTGCTCACCCACATCTGCCAAAATAGTCTCTGTACCCTAACTCTAGCACTTGCTGCAGGCGATGCTTGCTAAATTGAAAGGGAGAGGCAAATTCTTTCATCAGGTTGAAAAAAGGAACAATTCTTATCCCAAAAGAGATAGAGGTGTTTATAGTCAGTGTTTGAAACTCAGCGAGGGAGTTGTGTCGAAGGCAATATATGAGTGAGAACTGTGACAGCATCATCATGCTCTTCCATCCACAGTGCTACCATTGTCACACAGCTATGCACAGCATGTTACAGGCTAATAAAACAGGGTCTCTTCTTTGAAAAAATTGCCCTCTCACCCAAATGTAAATTGACTATGAGAGAAGACTTGCAATTACATGATTGTGCACTAATGTTTGGGTCATTTTTTGGATCGTTTTATCAAGTCTTGAAGATTTGTGCCCCACAAAGCACAGACTGCAGCAGGCTTTCTATCCTGCAGCATAGTAGTGGTTATGACAATTGTCATCTACAGCCGTGGTTGGATATGGCGAGGGGCAATTTCTCTGCCCCTGGAATCTTACTTTAGTTTAACTCTGCCTTCAAAGCATCGACCAGTTTGTTTCTAATATTTATGATACGTAAGCTGCTAGTGACCTGACCTCTGCCCTTGGTGCAGGAAGGTGGCATGTATGTTCTGCTGGAATCAGGTTCTTCACTTTGGACAAGGGCAGATAAAGGCTTTGTTTAAAAATAAATACATCACCTCGGGTTTGTCAGTGGTACTGTACATTTCCCTCTCTGCCAGTCTGTGTTTACAGGCATAGGAAAGCAAAAATAAATGTATGAGGAAGAGAGAAGAAGGTCAGAATATCAAGTGTCAAAAGTAGCCCATGAAATTTTATTGGTAGTGCATTTAATCAGTGCTAAGCGTTTTTTACAAGGTACATACAAACAGTGGAATTGTAAAAATTTATGGAATGCTGTGTACAGTGTGGCCATTTATGAAGAAAGGAAAATTTATATCCAGTTGAAATAAAGCAAAGGGGAATGTTTTATGAAGAGTCCTCAACAGCATGATACATCAAGTGAGATCTGGATAAGGTGAGGATGGAGTATTTGCAGGAGTTTACTGATCTTTGAGGTGTGTTTGTGCTTCTTCAGCAGCTAACACTTTACATCTTTCTGTGGCTCTCATACAGGCAGGATGCTGGATGCGGTGGTGGTGTGGTGTTTGTGTTTTTCTGTACAATGGAAAGGAAACACAAGTGAACAGCTGCTACTGGTATCTGTGGTATCTTGGGCTCATTCCAGTACAATGGTTTCTTGAACAGTCCTTAATATCCAGCTGGGAAGGGTTAACTGAAGCCAGTCACTCTGACATCAGCATTTTTTTGTTTCCTTTTTGGTCCAGTATTTTGTTGATGATAAAGCACAGACTTAGTCAATTGAGAGATTCCAGAGCTGCAGAATCAGAGATAATTTAATTAACGGAATTGCTTGTGATTGCCCACTGGGACAGCGGGTAGGAATTGCTCGATTTAATTTGGAGAAACAAAGATCACATGCATGCTAATGTTTAACAAATAACCAGTGTTTGGGTTAAAGTTTTTTTGCGTAGAGGGGGGCAGTCATTTCCCAGGGGAGATTTCCCAGGAGGTGATTGCTGCCTAACAGCTCAAGGCTACAGATAGGTCTTTTTTTCTCCTCCATGGTATTTTTGTGCACTTCTTCTGGTCTTTTACCTGAACAAAGCAAGAATTTGCTCAGAGAAAGTTTGTTCCTATTTTCAGTGCTCAGGGGAAAATGCTATGAATAATAGAAAAGTGTGCATTGGATGCAAAGACTGAAAATTGCCACATTCTGTCTGGCCAGTCTCGCAGACTTGCTTCTTGGTACCCAGCATCCTCAGTTGTGCCTGTCATGTTGTGGAAGAGTTAACCACAAAGTCCGGAGAGAAGTACAGAACCCAGCTTCCTCCATGAGGAGCCCTCCCTTCTTGTCCTCTCATATGAACATTCTTACTTAGGCTCCCCTGTTTGTGATGGTGTACACTCACAGCAAGTCTGCTGTAGCATGGATGTGCCCTCTCGGTACATCCTCAGCCAGGGAGGCCAATTCAGGTATCAGGGAGGCCAGTTGCACCTGCTGGAGAAGCTGGATCTCACGGTATCGCTCTTGGCAGCAGTTGTGCTCAGCACGTCTCTCTGGAAGCTGATAAATGGCGTTATCCAAACACGTAAAATCAGAGCGCTGAGGTGCAAAATTGTTCAGAGTCCTCCTGCATCCAGCATGAGGTCAAGGCAAAGCAGAGAGCCAATTCCTGCTTTTCTATAACTCCTTCTGCCTCACTTGGCAAAGTAACTTGTACATAGCCTGTCCATGGAGCTTGGCTTCCTGACGCTCGCTCCACCTTGGCATTACCCTGTAAAAATACTGCCCAAGGCTGCTCCCAGCTGTGTCCGGGCAAGTGCACATGAGATGTGCACACAAGAGGGAAGCCTGAGGGAGTTCCCAAGATTACTGCTGCAGGAAGAGTTGCTCCTAAGCGATGCTTATCTTTAGGATACAAGCAGCAGGTTGACGGTAAAATGTCACTAAATGGAATGGCATGTGTCCCAAGTGTGCTGGCCACCACGGGAGCCAGACACATGGGAAGTGACTCTCGTCTTTATTCCATCCCTGGAGGTAGTTTCAGTTTCCTTTATTTACTAATGTTCTCCCTATTTCCCTTGACCTCATTTCCTCTAGCTTTTCGGAAGCAACCATGCAATTATCGCTCACTTTGGGTTGACCCTTGGCTGCCACATCCCTTGTTGCTGCTGCTCTGAGAGGTTTTCCTGAAATCTCAAGTGCAAAATACTCGCTTATGGCCAAAACTCCTCTCTCTCTTGTGAGATAGGAGCTGTGTCTTCAGCACTGCACTGTGCGTCAGGATTTGTCCTGTGAGCACACTTGGCAGGGAGAACATGGAGTTTAAATTCTGTCATACCTGAGCTTTGATCAGTGCTAGGCAATACTGCAGTGGCTAAAGCTCCCTCTCTTACCAATGCACCCCAGTCTTGTTAATAAATGTATATTTAACAATGTCTGGAGCGTATGAAGTGATAATAACTAAATCAATACCTCCCACATTGATTGTCCAGGATCCCTACAGCGTGACGCACGCAGCAGTGCGGTAATTTTCCAGCTAACTAGCACCCTGATCTACAGCCCTCCTATTGATTGGCCATTGTATCAGGCAGCCTCTGAGCATTATTGCTGATACCTCTATTCAGCCTCCTTTTCTGATTCATTCGTTTATTACTGGACAGGTGCGATTATCTCAGAGACTTTCCAAAATTGGCTGATGGGGGTCAGCCATTTAGATTTCTATAAACAAGCCATTTTCTATCTCCTCTAGTTGTTGCAGTGGCAAATTTTTCCTTTTCAAGCTTCGACTGTTACTGGACTAGGTTTGAATGGGCAATTGCTTGTATCTGCTCAAGGAATCAACTTTTCTCTTTTCTTGCTGAGTCACCCACCCATCAGAGGAGGACAGGTAGCTCCACAGATGATAAAAGGAGGATTTAGCAAGAGTTGAGGTTCTGCTTGCCACCTGCTTTGAGCAGGAGTCACACTCGCTGCCTTTACACTTCCAGTGCCCTTGTGCATGCAGGTAGGAGAAATGGATTCCAGGAAGTCGAATTCAACTTCAGCCTTCATCCAGCATCAGCTTGTTGGTGGGACAGACTGAAAGAGAAACAATTTTCTCAACCAGCAATAATCTTCAAGCTATAAATAAATAATTCTGTTTCTTCCTTGGACAAAACTAACATCTTTCTAGACTTCCTTTGAAAATGCTAGCATCTCTTCCTTGGGGGTGAGAACTCAAGCTGGTGTATGGTAATAATTCATACCAATGGGTGGGAGCAAGTGGATGTTTCCACAGCAGGGAGGACTGTCCTATTGAAGCTCTTTCATCTTGCTCCGAAGAATATTTATCAATTCCGAGAGTTGAATCCACAGTGTTCCTTTTCCAGACAGTCCTCATCCACTAGGCTATCATGGGACATGTATTTCTTTGCCTTTTTTGCAGTTTTTAAATTGTTACAATTTCCTAGCAACTCATTTGCAACTAATCTCCTTCTGATGAAGATCTCCTCCGGTAGCTCACGCAGAGCATGTCTGATCTCTATCTGATCTCTACAAAGGCAGGAGTAAAGTTGAAGGAGCTTTATAACACTGGTACTTAACCACATGCACTTGAGCAGCTCCACTTCCTTCTGAAGTGTCACAATTAGAAAAATCATCCAAGATTTCTTTGACTAGCTTCTTTTACCAAAGCCTTGGGAAAAGCCAGCAGAATCACCTTGAGGAAGATACCTCAGGTCCCTCTCTGCGTGCTGGCAACAAGTGACTAATGAACAAAAGAGTGAGTGCATGTGTGCAGCGAGAGTGCTGAGATTGCAGCTCACTTTACTGTTTGTAGTAATTCCTCTAGACCCATGTTTTAGCCACCTGTTGGTGAATCATCCTCTAAAAAGGTAGAACACATAGGTGCCACTGTGGGTTATATTGTGATTGATGCAGCTTCTAGTGGCAAGATACTCATCAGGTTCTTCTGAGCTGGAGTCTGCTTGGACAGACCTGATGTTCACCGACATACATGAAAATTGTTTTTATTCACACGAGTGAAAGCCTTTATGTCAATACTCTAAACCTTTTCTGGAGAATGCTTGAGGACGCCTCCCTGTACCTGCACTGTGTAGAAACCGGATTTTGGAGCTTTCCAGAGTGACACATCCTTTTCTATAATGCTCTCATTTGCTAAGCATTGCTGTCTGCCCTTGCTTTTAGGTTGGCAAGTTGCTCTTTTCACCAGCCTTGCAGAACCATGAAAATACACTTGCCTGCCCTCAGCACAGTGCCTCTGTGACAAAAGAGAGAATGCCCTCCATCAAAAATGACCCTGGGAAATGAGAAAGCAGAAATTGTGAAGCTGCCTGTATAGCCATACCGTCGGCAGTGTTCAGTGCTTTTGGTTTCTCCTTCTTTTCAGTATTAGAACCCAAAAACCTAGGGCTTTCATTAATATTTGTGTCAATCCTGTGTAAAGAGCTGATTTTGCATTACATGAGGTTGACGGCCAGCAAAGGCCTCCAGTCTCTGAGGGGCTCTGAGCAGCTCCTATTGCCCACAAAAAGTTATCTCAGCAGCTTTAAAGCAATGTACAGAACTTGGTCTCAAGCATGTGGTCCTGAGTAATCTCTTAAGGGAGGCAAGAAAAAACAAACAAAAACCAACAAAAATACCTATTCTTTAAATGTCTGTGTCTCGTGGAAACTTGATCTGTATGAAGCTGGCAACCCCAGCACCTATTGTGTTCTTTTGTGACGTGTTTGGAAGTGTTTAGTAGGACACTTTAAAGAAGTCACAGTGGGCTTTTCAGGAATTCTTCTTTACCCCAAGGTGGATGTATTGGTTTGAATATGATGCCATTTCCTATGCAGTACCTGTTTTTCCCCCAAACTCTTAACAATCTTGTGTGCTCAGTGATGCTCACTCTTCGTCATCTCTTGCAGAATTACAGAAGACTCTGCAGTGACAACATTTGAAGCGTTAAAGGCTCGTGTCCGTGAGTTAGAAAGGCAGCTTTCCCGTGGGGACCGCTATAAATGTCTCATTTGCATGGTGAGTAGCACTCCACTTGTGGTAATGAATCAGAAATGTCTTGGTATCTTTGCCGAGGAGGGGAGAAGGTTTTCTCATTTTTTCAGGCAGAATGGGGGAACTCATCATCAATTAGCCCTCCAAATGAAGGTGGTCTTAAAAAACAAAGTTTCTATATGCGTTACGTTGTTTTTCTGATATTTGCAGCTGTCCATCTATATCTGGGGCAATAAAGTTCCAACTTCATGAGACTTTCAGCCTTCCTATAGAACACTCAGCTGCCAGCATCCTTTTCTTGCATGTGCAGATTTCAATACGTAAGAGAGAGCAGAGTCTGTGATCAGAGACCCACTTTCTCTGATCTGAGAACAGGAATGTTGCCTGAGCATTTAAAAGTTGTCGATATGCTGCTTGCTCTGTGATGATGCTGTGGCCTCCTAATGAAAGGCAGCAGCTCCCTCTGATGGTCCGAGCCTGCAGGACTCTGCATCTCCTATTGGGTTTGTGTCCTGCTCAGAGCAGGAAAACATTCTGCTTGATGGAGAACTCCCTCTGCAACTTCAGCTTGATGCACAGGGTTCTTTCTCCTAGCCAGCTCACACTTTGTAGATGTGGGAGTGCACTCAGCTTGCTGCTGATTTCCAGAGGTTTGTTAGGAATGATAGAAGATACTTGAGAAAGCATGTCTACTGAAAGAGCAGCAGCATTCTGGGGAGGTAGTTAAGTTGTTCCTGCAGAGCTACGAATTGTGGTAAGGATCGATCTTACCTTGTTGCTGGTTTTCGTATGATCTGGTGTCCTTTCTGATGAGAAAAATGGCAGGTGGCCAGAGCAACTTCAGGTGCTTTTGCGATAACTGTGCTGAGCTAGGCCACCACTTGAGTTCATTATGGGCTTCCAACAGGAGTTCTGGGAAACCAAGAAGGGGGACTGCAGAAGACTTTCTACCTCTTCTATACAAACATTACAAAAATACAGCATATATATTACACAAAATACAAGGCAGTGTTACCCACAAAGAAAGGCGTTGTGATGGGGTTGGGAGTGAAGAATCAGTAGATCCCTGCTGTGGGAATAACCTGTTTGCTGCTTCTCCTCAGGACTCCTACACAATGCCCCTGACTTCCATTCAGTGCTGGCATGTGCACTGTGAAGAATGCTGGCTGCGGACTCTGGTGAGACTCTTGGCTACTTTCTTGTTGACTTATAGCCTTTTTCCTCTCTTATTGGATACTTTATTTTAGATCATCACAGGGGAAGGTGCTTTTTTGCTTTAGTTTAGACACACTGAGTGCTGTGCATGCAGACTGCCCAAGCCTTGCTGTATAACACCCCCCTCTAGCTCTCAGATAAGTGAGTTTCATTTGAGTCATTGTGACCAAAATGCTGTTCCTGCCCCTTGCTTGTTGCTCCAGTGCTTGTGGGCACAGCCATTGTCCATGGAAGAGTTCTGTGCCGGGGACTACCTTGCCTTACAGTAATTTCCAGTGAGACATCCATGTAGAGAGGTAAAGCTGTGAGAATGGAGGCCAAATCCACTGAGATTTCATGGAATGGGTAGCTTCTGAGAAACGTAATATTCCCCCAAAGCAAAGGAAATCATCTTCAGGAGAGAGGATGTGGAAGGAAGCTTTTATGAATATGAATCTATATTTTTTAGATTAACTGAAATAGCACTGTGCAGTTTTCAAGCATATGCCATTCTTTTTGGAAGATTGGGGACTACCTTGAACATTGAATAGGTGACCCAGTGGAATAGTAATTTATACATTTATTAAAGGACATCAGGTTAAAATTTAAGATGTTATTAAGTAAAGTGTTTCTTTTCCTGTGTTTAAACTGTGGGCTTTATAATCAGCCTTTAAAGTCCCCTCTGCAGCTGATTTTCAGACTTTCATTTTGCTTGGGTTGGGGAGTGGAAAATAGTTGTGCTTTCTAGTTCTCCTGTTAGCAAGATGATACAGTGTTGGGTTGCAAAAAATGTAAGGGAATGCCACTCCTAAAAACTTGTTCCTGAAAGGCATTACTCTACTTTATAGAACACGTTGTGTGCTTGGAATTACGATTAAGCTGATCATGCTCCTTTAAATCCTGCCTTTTAAAAGTCTTGTCCAAGAAAAGTTACCAGGATGGTGAACTGCCTGTGGGCTTGAGTACTAATAGCAACTCAATAACTTGGCTATCCCTTGAGCTGTATTTTATAGCTCTTCAGCTACACCCCGCCACTATTTAGATTATACAAGCTTTTGTAAACATTTTAGCAGCATGTTATAAAAGACACATATGTGGGTACGTAGCTGTGAGGTGTTTGGATGAGTGTGTGCTCTGCTGCCTTTACTAAGTGAAGAGTAATCTTGTCCTTCAGCAGTGCTACAAGCACAGGATAAAGCACTAATTTAATTTTCTTTACTCTGAAGTCTTTGTCTTCTCTTCCCACCAGCCTCAAGTCGTCTTCTAAATCTGTGGCACCAATTTCAGGCTGCTCTTAGACTCAGCATCAACTTCATTCAACTTTAGTCAGGCCCCTTTGTGTCATTTGCAACAGTCATGGCTGCTCATGAAAATAGGGAAACTCACTCCAAGGGCTCAGGGATTAGCATTTCCCTTGCAGAGTGGGAGCCATCTTCCCCTAGAATTCTGTGAGAAAGGTGGGGATGAAGCTGGCTGTGTGTGATCTGCATATGGCTCTTCTGACCAGGCAGGCAGGATGGGAATAGTCCAGCAAGACATCATGTTAGGACTTGGCACTTGCATAGGGGAAGCAATTAATAAGTGACTACTCATGTGTTCCCCAGTCCTAGGCTCTCCTTGCAGCCCCCAATTTATTAAACCAGGCCTTTTCACAAGGCATGCTTGCACTCCCTCTCCCATCTCAAAAAAAATCTCCCAGCCTGTGTTCGCATGTTTCTAATGTAACCATTAAAATGTAGCCTGAAGACAGCAATAAAAACCCTGGAACGCCTTGGTGCTTTTGTGTCTTGATCAAAGTCAATGTGTGTAATCTCGTTAAGACTGCCCTCCTTCCCCCCCTCCTTTTTTATGAATTTAATGGCATACAGCAGCTGGGCTCAGTGTTTAATGCTTACCAACTTGCATTGTTCTAATTAAGGTATCTCCTTTTATTTCGGGCACAAAAGAGACTCTTGGTTTTTTTAACAAGCGAGGAGCTGTGGGATAGTGTGTGTAATAATCGCTGCTGTTACCTTTCCCTGGGTATAAAGCTGGCTCCCCAGTGGGTTTGGGAGGAGGGAGCCTGCGCGTGCAGCACACATGGAAAGATTTGGCTGGGGAGAGGGGCAGCATTTTTCTTCTGTTGTGCAATAAACAATTTGTTGGAGTTAATAGGAGTTGGGGCGGGCAGGTTGTGTTGGGCTTCCGGCCCCTTTTGAACATTCTGGAGATCTGCCATCCCTGCTGGTGAAAAGTCCCCTTTCTCTTGTGTGCCTGTGGTTCATGTGCCCAGCCAAGATCTAATATTAAATTAGTGTATGAGTGTGTCTGAGAGAGCAATGATCATGTACTGAACAAGGCCCTGGAATGACAGTTCAAAGTGCCTGGGAACAATTCTAAACCTCTTCAGGGTATTGCAGACAGGGTGAAATTTGATGTTCACAATCTGTCTCTGGACCTAAGGTTTAAAAATTTTCTAGGATACAATACTACAATGATCCGAGCATCTCTAGTATCCTCTGACTTCGGTAGTGTTTAGGGCACTGATGAGGATTGGATCTTAAAATGCTTAGACTTTATGAAAATAAAACTCTTAGACTTTTGGCTCTTGATGTTTAATTCCAAATTATAATTGTTCTGTTAGTAGGGGAAAGGGGGAGACTTTTTTAACCGCCTACTCTACAAATGTTTGCTGGGCTCTCCAGCTTAGATACTGTTATACTGGAGCTCAGCATATCAACTGGCTCCAAGTTCTAGGGTTGAAACATTGACCAGAGCAGACTCCATCTCCTGTCGCTGTGTTGCATTAATGTGAGGCAAAGGCTGGGATCACAGAAAGGGACCCTGGAGATGCCTTAAGAGAACCGAGATTGTGGTGTTTGCTGAGTTAGCCAGCACCTCAGTGCCAGTAGAAACTGCTTGGTTAGACAGTTCTCCTCAGGGTGGCCATGGATCAAGGGAGGAATTGTCCCTTCATCCAGTGACAGGACACAAGTTTAAGTGGTTTTCTCTCCTTGCACTTGCTCCATGAGCAGAACCAATGTGCCGAGGGCTGCAGTCCAGGTGCCACAGGCGAAAGGTGTGCTGTGCACTGCGTATGCTGTGGGCAGTTCTGTCCTTGTAGGCATAGCAGAAAGGGAGATGGGGAGAGAGATGCAAGAACGTGTAGCATGATGCCATGTAATCGTGCCTGGGTTCCCAGGAAATTGTATTAGCTGTTTTGTCAGCTAGGCTTGTCTGCTGGTTTTGTGTTGCTGTGTCAACACAAAAGCTGCTCCCTAGTTGCTACTTGAGCTTGCTACTCCCTACTTGCTGGTTGTCTGGGGCACTCAACACAGAGACATTTTTCATTTACCCACCCTCCATGCTGAGAGGTAATTGATATATTAAAGTTATGCAGAAACTGGGACACAAGCCTGGAGTGACTTATCTGTGATCCCTTTTGGAAATCTCTGAAAATTCATGCAGGTTCTTCAAAAATAGGAGAGGAAATGGTGTTGCAGGAAGATGAGGTTCATTTCCCTGAACATCAGCTGTCCTCGCGGTGGGTGTCCATCCTCAGCTGGTTGTTGAACTGCAGCCCCGAATCACCAGGGATGAATTTTCCTCTGGAGGAATCTGCCCCATCCTTCCCAGTTAACAGAGAGGGACCCTACAGCTACTAGTGGGTGGGATTTGTATTTTTCTTGTTGTGAGAAGGGTGTTTTAGCAGTAGAGATTGGCCGTCTGCTAGAGTGCTGTGCTGGGGAGGTTTGGAGCCTCCAAACTCCGAGGTTTGTGAGAACAGGTTTGATGCATCTGTGTCAGCAGTTATTCAGGTTGAGGTGATCTTGCTGGGGGAGTAGGATGGTGAGTTCTTGATGTCACTCTGAGCTGTAGTTCTGTGATCTCCCAAACCCTGATATACTTCTTTACAAAGTAAATGTAGTTAGCAGCTAAGTGAGACTGTTGTTTACCAGTGATGGAGCTGTTGATGGGTGCAGGGGCTGAAAGAGGACAGGTTTATTTGAGCAGATGCAGTTTACTGAGTTTCCTCCATCACCTCTACAGCCAGATCCAGCATTTTCCATGTGTATTTACTGACTTCAGGCTTGTGCTTGCCTGTCATGGGCTTATTTGAAAATGAGAACTGCAAGAGCAAGAAAGAAAACACTTCTAAAAAGTCCTCTTCATCACAGAAGGCTTCTAGGGGATTCGAGTAGTTTTGTACGAAACAGCACAGATACAGAGCGGTCCTTGTGCGTGATTTTTGGGTGCTTCCAGCAACACAGGAGTCGGCAGTTGCATGGAGGATGCTGCGCTTGATCCTTCATGATGTTCCTATCTGCTGTGAGGTTCTCTGGTTATTTATTAACATACTTCAGTTCTGACCTACAGCAGCCTCTGGGGGTGAGCTCCACCCTTTGAGGTGGCTCTGTGAAAAAAGTTGTTCTCTGGGTAGTTTAACCCCATTACCTGATGGCTGGAGGGTACCCCACAGCAGCAGTGGGGAACAGCTGCTTCTCTGGGAATTAGCATTTGCAGAGAAGAAACTGCCACTTCATGTGGAGGTGTGGGTGGAAGAGGAGACTGACACCTTGGTTGAGAATTGGATCTTGGCATTTGATTCCTCTACTGGCATAAGCTGGGTCTTGGTTTGGGTCCCTTTTGTCATCTCTCTACTTTGATTTTACTTCCTCTACTTGCTCTGTGTGTCTGTGTCTCTATTCTCTGTGCCTGGTAGTATATTGTGCTTGGAAATTGCCCATTTTTAGACCCACAGTACAGGAGGAAGTGCCTAAAATCCTTCCTTTTGAGTTTCCTTGCTTTAACCAATTTATAGCAGATGTCACACCATTTTCTTTAAGAGGCAACTTTAAGACAAACTGCTCCAATCCTTCCTGGCAGCATGTAAGCCCTAACGACTTTTCAACATCTCAGTTCTTGTTAATGTATTTTTCAAACTACTACCCCAAGTGATTAGCCTGTATTGTGGATCAATCACTTGCCAAATTTTAATTAAGAAAGAAGGAGAAAAAATAAACTCCATCCTGGTTCAAGCCCCATTTCTTTGCTTTGTAACAGCCCTGGAGCAAACTTCTTGCAGCAGAGTTTTATAAACCCCTCAAAACTGGGGTTTATAATGGAAAAGCTGAGGTGGCCTTTACTTTAGCACACACAGCTATAACACATCAAGGCTTTTCCATGTAGCTATGATGAAAGGAGCAGAAGGACCTGGAAAAAAAGAAATAAAGAAATGGCTGACAGGTGGGACTTATTATTCCACAGCATTTTTATTTCAAGGGAAAAGTTTAGTAACCCCAGCTGGCAGGTGAGCAGTGGGAGAGCAAACACTTTTTCATTGTGTCTGTGCCAGCATGTGTGTGTGTACAAGCTTATGTGCCTTTCCACAAGAGAGGGGAGCTTAAACTCTGGACCTGATAAATGTTGTACACCTACTCCAAAAGTCAGATATAAGGAACAATGTTCTGAGCGATTTCAATCTAAGAAGAAAAAAATCAGGACTTAGCTCTGAATTTAACACACATGCTTATGTGTGTAGAGGAGGACAGTTTTATTTCATTAAAAAAAAACAGAAAAATGCATCCCCAAGGGTCCAAAGTAATTATTTTTGCCTGAACTGTTAATACCAAGCGTAAGTACCAGTGAGACCCAGAGCCCTGGGCCCAGTGTGCCATGTGCAGCCTGCATAGCATTCAGGCCAGACTGCTGAAGGTCTTCAGGAGGCCATTGTTCCTTCAGAGCTCAAGGATGAGCTGTGCTTCCCACGTGAAGGTGAAACAACATCCACCACTGCCCTAAATCAATCTGTGATCATGTAGCTTTTGCAGAAAACAGGTCAAGCTCCATGGTTGGGTTCTGCTTTGTGGCGCGATTGAAAAAACTTGGCCCTGGCTGCCCGTGGGTGGCTCTCAGCCTTAGGTAGGAGAGTGGATCTCCTTAAAGCCATCAGTATGTGGTGAAGAAACCAGATCTCTGGGACAGAGATCCCAGGGTGCCTGTCTTGGGAAAGAGAGCATGGACACAGATGTGGCCAGTAGTCACATCTGGAATGCTTAAAGTCCCCATGCACACTTACTTTTGCTTGTCAGGGTGCACAGGAAAGCTCAAACAGGCAGCTGCCAACTGCTGTCCCTTGAACAATGTGCTGTGACTTAATTCCTCAGCACCTCCCTGCCACTTCCTTTGGGACCCTCCAGCTACAAAGATGATGGTGCCAAAAGAGCAAACAGATGCAACAGGTGCCTTGACGAAGGACAGGGAACTACATGGAACTGAGCAGTGATGCAGCTGAAACAGGCTATTTCGTGGCATTTGCATCCAGATTAGTGAGCCCCTCCTTGAGAGTGCTGCTATGTAGCCCAGCCCACAATGGCAGAAGGGGCAGATGTTTAGATTTTTTTCTCCTTTGTGTTGTTGCTACTGCAGCGTATTTTTACTCGGACATGCAGGGTTAGAGTTTGCCCTTTCTAATGCTGGAGATTCAAAGCTGTGGTATTGAGCACGAGCAAAGGGGGGTGTTAAATAAACAGGCTCTGCTGAAGTCCAGTGCAGTCAGGTTTTGATTTCATCAGGGTTTTAAGCCTTTCCCTTGGGTTGTAGTTTGCACTTCCGCTTCCCAGAATCCAGCATGCCAAGTCCATTCTGTGAAGACAATTGCATGGGGCTGCATGATGCTTTGTGCAGGCACAGTGGGATGGTCCCTGCCCCAGAAGGCTGAAAATCTAAACAGATACAGTAGTTGTCTCAGATAACCAGAAGGATGTGCCCATGTGCATCAGCATCAGATTTAGCTGTGACATCCATGCAGCCAGTGGTCTGTCCCACTGCCTGTCTGTCACTCACCCTGAGAGTGGTGCCCAAGGTGTTTTAGGTGTCTATTATATATTTCATTCAACTCTAATTCAACAAAACTTCATGTGTTGCTGGTTCAGATCTCAAGTTCAAGAGCCTGTGGTCCCCACATGTGTCATGGCAGCTGTTGACCCTCTATCAGCAAGGGCTGTCAAATGGCAGCCTGATTGTTCAGAAGTCCAAAGCTCAGGGAATAACAAGCGTGTGAAGTCCATGTCTGCCAGGAATAATGTGCACTGGGAACAAGGAGGGCACTGGTTCCAAACTGTTCTGCAGTAGTACTCAGTATTGCAGATGCATCTCTTTGGAGCTGCACCCTTGTGAATTACTTGCACCTGTGTAAATTTGCTGTTCCTGGGACACTATCCTCTAGACTCTCCTCAGTCCAAGTAGCTTCCAACATCCTTGTTCTACCTTTGCAGGTGTTGTCACAGGCAGAGAGGACCTGTTCTAGGGGTACTTGCCTTTTTTAGGCAGCAGTGCCAGCTGCTCTGCTAGGGATGTACCCAAGTGCTGTAGCAGTACCAAAGCAGTGTCCTGCCCTGCTGCTGTGCTCACTGCTGCAGGTACTGCAACAAGCCCTGTTCAGAGAGAACAGCAGCATCACTGAACCAAACAGCCTCAGCTCTGCCAGGAAGCCCCATGCAGGCTGGCAGGCTCTCAGTGTTGCATTCCTGTCAGCACTGTGTGCTGGGCAGTAACTGCTGGAAGCTGTAACTGTCTGACAGCGGTGAGCAAAACTTGGGGTGCCTGGACAGAGCCCGTGCTCAGTTCTGTGCATCAGGAAATTGTGTTGAGGCTGCAGTCTGAGCTGAAATCCAGGGCATCCAAATTTCCCACGCTGCTGGTGCTGTAGATGGGAGGCTGCCTCTCACCAGAGCCATCTTTCTGTCGTTTTTCCCATCAATTGTCTGTCACATCTGCCAATCTAATGATGACCGGCTTCAGTTGACCCTGATTTTGAGGCTTATTAATATCCTCTTGCTGTTGGACTCTGTGATAGATGGCACATCAGCCCTTGTTTTATTTCATGTAGTGTTCATGTCAGCCACCCATTACCCCACCCCAGCTCACATCACAGTTTGCTGGTTTCAGCTCACCTTGGCAGAACAAACTCATCTCTGCAGCATCTATGCGAGCTGGGGGGGACCAGGACAGGGCTTTTTCTTCATGCCAGCAGCTTATGGGCTTTTGCAGGATGGCTGAGCCAATGCCCCATTGTGCTGCCCTGAAAGGGATGGTCCAAGCCTACCATGAACCAGCTCAGTCGTATCTGCTGAAAACTTCACTTGTTCCAGATGGGTTGACTTTCTGCCTGCTTAAGGACCTGAACTGGCTCATTGAGGGCTGCAGGTGAGCAAGAGAAACAAAGGAGCAGATCTTCCTGGCAGCCAGTGGTAACAGTGGTGCTGAGTTTGGTGACACACCTTAGCTCTGCGTTTCAGCATCACAGAGCTCCTGCTTGCCCAGCTGCCTCATGCTGAGGACTAGAGCAGGATGAGGAGCTTGCAGGACAGGCAAGAGGCATTGGTTGAGGCTCCCCTTCTCATAGCTTGTGCCCACTGCCCTGCTTGGAGGAGCAGAGGGGTGGCATTGCTGCTCCCCTGAGATTGCAGGCCAAGGGCAAGGCTGTGCGTGTTGTCCTTCACACTCTCACGCTGCCTCTCGTCTGCTGGTTGCAGGGTGCCAAGAAGCTCTGTCCCCAGTGTAACACCATCACGTCTCCTGGAGACCTTCGGCGCATCTACTTATGAAGGACCCAGCAGGAGGGCAGGACCCAGCTACTCAGCTCAGCTCATCACAGCCATGGGGAGAAGAACGACCGCAACAAAAAAAAGACGTTTTAAAATTTAAGGAAAAACAAACCAGAGACTCCAGACATGGACTTGAGGATACAGGAGCAGTGGGGACCCTCAGCTGCCAGGTCCCTCAAGTTGAGACCTCCTTCAGCATCTGCAGCGGGCAAAACCAAACCCTTTGTTGTGAAGCCCCTTTTTTAAAACCAGTGTTCCCCATCACCCGTTCCCTGGAGCTGGCTTTGCATTGCGGATGGCTCTTGAGCCCTCCTTTGGACTGTGTTGTTGACCACTCTGCCCCCAGGAGACTGGGGAAGGGACCCTTGACAGAAAGATGTTAAATAACCTGTAACTTGTGTTCTTTGTTCAGTTTTTTTTGTTTTGTTTTTATTTGTTTTGGTTTGGTTTTTTATTTGGTTTTGTTTTGGTTTTTTGTGGTGTTGTAGTGATAACAAAAAGGTTTAAAGATAAAAAAACCCACACCCAGGCAGAAATGAAGCACATGTAATATAGATTATATATGTTTACAATGTTGTGTATAAATGGGATAGACTCAAACATTACATACTAATAAGTTTCCCTTTCTTTTCTTTGGGTTGTATTTTTTTTAAAGAAGAAAAAAAATGAGCAGAGAACATTAAACCCATATTTTTCTTGGTTCAGCAAAGTTTTGGCATTAAAGTCATTAGTTTAAAAAAAGTATATATATACATATATATAATATAAATGGTTTAATGTTCTGTGGTGTATATTTCCTCATTCAGATATGAAGTTAACAGCTTTTAGTAATGGCTGTAGCATTGCCCATAACTTACAGAACTTATGGGGAGTAGAGGAGGTGGATTTTTGTCATTAGTTGTAGCTAATGGGGCTATTTATAATAGAATCGTTATCCCCAGAAAGACACAGCTTTTAACTCCTCACCGGGGGGCCCGGCAGGGTGGGGGAATCTGGCTCAGCCCCTTTGCCTTTCTCAGCTGGGGAAGGAGCAAACGGTGCGGAGCTGGAAGGAGGGAGTCTCCCGGAGCACTACCCTGTCCCCTAGCTGGGAGTGCCTGCTCAAGGGTCTGGCTCATCTCTTGTGCCTCCTCTTGTAGCCCCTTCTCCTGCCCTGCCTGGCTTTGCTTTCCTCTCCTCTGGGCAGAGTTTGCTGGCTGAGGATGCCTGGGCTGCTCAGAATGCTGGTGAGGTAGGATGGTGGGGATGTAGGATGGGATGGTCCTGCTGGTGGCTTTGCCCAGAAAGGCTCGGCCAGTTCACTCTCAGCACTGGCTGCAGTGGGCCCAGTGCAAACTGCAGAGCCAGCCCTGCTCTGCACCCCTTACTCTCCTACAGCCTGCATTTTGCCCAAGAGATTTTGGCACTAGGGCAGAGACCTAGCCCTAGACTGACCAAGCCAGTCCTATCTCGTCCCCACCACCACCTCAAGGGTCCAGCAGAGACATTTTCAGCTGAACCCAGAGGTTCCCCAGAACCCCAGTTTCTTCCACATAGTCCCTCATGCTTGTCCCTGTCTCCCACATCCTCAGCCTTAACCAAAGCTGCCATGTGGCCTGTTTTTTTGTTGTTCTTTCTTTTATTGTCAGGGCCCAAGAAACATACTGATCCATTTCCCAAGACCTCGTGTGCTGACTCCACACTGTGCATCTCTGCCCCAGCTCCGTGCAGCCAGAAGACAGGGAGATGGGGCAGCTCATCTCCTGCTCCTGCAGGGTCTTTCCAAGCAGATCCCACCTGGCAGCAAAACGTGGTTGGGGCGTTTTAAGACAGTCTGGAAACAGCAGTAGATGGGACCCCAGCACTTCTGGGCTGCCAGAGTATTTCCAGAGAGGGAAAGGCTGGGAAGCAGGATGCATGGTGGGGTGATGGTCCCATTGCTACTACCCTGCCCTTAGCTTGGAGCTGTTTTGCAGAGAACAGCTGCCGGCCTTGGCATCTCCTGAGTGATTTCAGAAGGATCCAACTGCATCCAAAAAAAAACCCCAGAACCAAACCGAAGGAGCTGTTATTTCATAAAGATTGCATTAAAAGGTGACAATTCCTAACTGGGAGTTTCCCAATTAGGAATTTCTCCACACTTACAGCAGTATGTGGCCTCTTGAGACCAGAGAGCTGCAGCCTCCTCTGCTCAGGGATGTGTGCCTGCAGAGCTCCCAGGGACCAGAGGAAGCTGAGGCACCCTAGAGGGTTCTGCCTCCATGGGGAGACTGCAGGCAGGGGCTGCAGCAGTGATCTGTGACTGCTGGGTAACCCTGCAACAAGCAGCACTCTGGCAGGGGAAGGGCAGGCACACACAGCTCGGGCTGGGTTTGTAAAGGGAGAAAAACGAGAGGGACAAGACTCAGCTGGAAGTGTGCTGATGCTGAGGTCTCAGATTTGGACAACAGGTGGGTTTGAGAGGCAGCCAGGAAGGGGAAGAGGGCGTGACCCCCCCCAAACCAGCCTTTCCTTGGAAATAGGCCCTGGGAGGGAGCCAGGCTTTCTGGCGGGTGTTGTGGACCAGCCGTGTGCTCTATGTACGTATGTGTAAAACCATATGTAACTACTCATTGGTTCTTTGTTTGGGGGTTTATTTTTTGTTTATTTTTTTGTTTAAATTGTAAAGCCATCCCCTGTTTTCAAGGGGGGAGCTGCAGGGGGAAGGCTGGGGAGAGAAGCATCCCGGTTTGTAACAGGCATCCACCACTTCCCCTCTTCTGTAATAAGTTTAAATGATTTAAAAAAAGAAAAAAATACTGAAATATCGGAGTTACCTATCTTTGCCCAAAGAATCCCAGTTGCACAAAGCGATATTCCGGTGTGTCGATGATTGTGTGTCAGTGTATATTATACAAAGAGGTACTTGTCACTCCCGTTTGTAAACTACATTTGACATTAATTAAACAAGTATAAATCTTCTCAGGCGCTTTCCGCCTCTCTCTGTTTCCCTTTGCAGGCGAGAGGCAGCAGAGGAGACAACCCCCCACATGCCACAGCCCCTGGATGTGGGTAATGTCCCAAAGGGGAGCCCTGGTCCTGTTTGTGATGCAGGGACAGATGCAGGGGGATGCTGGGACTCTCGCCAGACCCCACCACGGATGGGTTCCCCCAACTGGTCCCCCCTCGTAGAGCCAAGAGGGCAGGGTGAAGGGCACCCCTCAGGGGACACCCCCATAATGAAGTCTCCTCAGCTGCATTAGTTGGGGGCAGGAGGCGCCCAGTCCCAACAGATCCATACGTGCTGCATTAGGGGCCCCTGGTGCAGTGTAGGGTTACCCCTGGCACAGGGACCGGGAGGCTGCCGGGGCCGGGGGGGGCAGAGGTCGGGTTCCCCCCAGCACGCGGCTGGCGCCGACGCTTTCAGTTTACAAACATTCTGCAGATGGGTCGATGGGGTGTTTTCAAACCCCTCTCCATGGTTGTGTCTCCCAGGGATGGGGTGCTGGGGGTCCCCAGGCTGGTGGGAGGAGGCAGTGGAGATGTCAGGGACTTCTTTCCATCTGCTGTGGCAAGGATGGGGAAAGGGGGTGGATTTGGCTGCTTTTTTGGCTGGAGAGGAGCAGCAGAGCATCTCAGCCACTCTCCAGTAAGCTTTCAGCCCAAAGGAGGCCTGAGGCCAGGGTGAGGGGCAGGAACCCTCCCTCTCTCTCCACCCACCCCACAGCAGGCTCCTAATATTTTATTTAAAATATCTTTAGGAAGCGGAGGACCATGATGTATCGGATATATTGAGAAAATGCTAATGTGTAATAGCGTGTGTCAGGGGCCTCGTTCATCACCCTGCGCCGCCTTCTGGGGGATCCATATCTAATTAACAGTAATGAATGAGGGAGCCCACCTAATGACAGCCCGCCAGTTTGTTATGGAAATGAGGCAATCCCATTAGGCAAAACACTTAATTAAACAAACTGCTCGGAGTGTAGGCCAGTGCAGGATGGGCACAGGCCCTTCGGGGAACAAGGGGGGCCCTGGTAACCAGCCCCTCACATGCCAGGTCAGAAGCTGCTGCCACCCCATAGAGCTGGGAGCCCATGGCCAACTCCAGCAGCAGCAGGCTGGGAAAGCTGAGAGAGACCCACTGGGGGCGTCCCAGCTTGGGAGGGGACAGCAGGGCAGTTCACATCCCCCTCTCTTCTTTCCAGGATGAAAGACGTCAATGGGCAGAGGCCAAACACAGATTTCCAATCAAATGTGTGTACTTGGCTCCTGCTCTATTGACATTGAAGCAAGAAGGGCTCAAGGTTAATTCCTTATCAATACCCTATTGTCAGCTCATTCATCACTTCGCAAGGGCAGGGGCTGCCCAAACTCTCCCTGCCCCAGCCCCCATGAGTTTGGGAGGGTGGCTGAAGGATGCCATGCACACCTCTGCCAGTCTCTGGCCAGTGGTGCTGGGGTGGGCTTGCAGCTATGTGAAGATGCAGAAATGAGAGGATGGGGGGTCAAGTTCAAAAAGGGGATGGGGGGATGCTGGGCAGGCTGGGTGCAGGAGCTGTGTGTAAGGTGTGCTGGAGAAGGGAGCTTGACAGAGAGGGTGTTCAGGTACTGGCTGTGACCTCCATTTGTGCTATCCTGTTTCCTAACTGCTCCCCAAGTTCCCAGCCCTGTATTTTGGGGGGTCCTGCCAGCCTTTTCAGAAGACCAGGACTAAGCTCAGCCTCCTCCCCAGGGCTTGCGGACTACAAGGAACCCAAGGGAGCATCACAGTCCCAATATATGGAGCTTCCAGAGTTGGGCCATGGTCTGCCAAACCATAATATTACACAGATTCACTTAAAAAACACTGTTAGCCTTCCCTGGGTGATAGAGAGGGAAGTGGTACAACCTGGCCTGTCGGGGCAGTAAGGTCAGTAAAGCTATTCCTGCTGTAACTTTTGGTTTTAACATTCAGTTAAAGTTGAGAAATAGGATCTAGTACAAATTCCAGGGGCAGGCAGCTCTAGGGAGAGATGCTGTTCTTTAGTAACTCACGATCTCTACTTGTCACTGGAGTTAGTTCTTGCTGGGTTTATTCCTTGCTCCAAGAGGAGACTTTTTGCAGATGCCCTCAGGCACATAGAAACGCTCGGCTGGGCCGTGCTGTTGTGATCTTCTTGTTGGAATCTTCTCTGGGATCTGCCCAGCTGTCTCCTAGACTAGAAGTCCCTCCACACAAGAAAGAGGGGGCCTGCTGCCACCTCGTGGAGGCTGTTCCCACCCGGTAGGCAGCTCCCGGAGGGAGGCACAGCCGCACTCTGCCTCCTCTATCACCTCCTGGTGAGCCAGGCGCCAGCTCTCTCACAGAAAAAAATCTCAAATGGATTTTGGTGCAGAGAAAAAGTTCATTTTGCTTTTTCCACACCAGTGGCAGCCAGTCCCTGGGTACTCCTTCTCCCACCGCCACTGGTGTTTCACCCACACTGCTTCATGGTCTGCACAGGAGGGCTGGGCTGCAGGAAAACAAGCTCTGGGCCACGTCCCACATGCTCTACCCATGAGGAAAGCCTAAGGATGCTGCATTTCTCCTCCCAAAGAATAGATCTGCAATGCCCCTCCTTCCCACAGCTCATCTCAGAGATTTACCTGGATTTGCCAAGATATCACAACCTTTGAGCTTTCAGTGTTCAGGCTGAAGCTCTTTAGGAACACCAGCTGCACCAAACCATGACAGTTTAGCAAGGATTAAGGGTCTGAGGCTGGGTTTCTGTAAATCCAGTAGTGCTTGGATCAGTTCTCAGCCGTGTGCCTTCAGGCTCTAAGTTATTAACCTTCTGTTTCAAATAACAAGCCCCAGGGATAGAGAGGGCAGGAAGGTGGGGGCACTCGCAGTACAGGAAAGCAGGGGGCAATGTATCATACAATGCATTTCACACACTGCTCACAATCGGAATTAAAACTTGCTGGGACTTGGAAAACAAAACCCATCCAGAAGATTGGTGCTGTAAATCACTGACTTGCCTGAGACCATCCTGCTCAGTGGAAATGCCTGTGACCAGGTTCCTATTTGTGAAGCCAGGGCACCTCTGTGGAGCTCCATCAGGCAGCGCCCATTCCCTGCTTGCTGCCTTGGAAAGTGGGCAATAGGGCAGAGCTGGACTGAGCTGAGGAAGTGGCAATCCCATGGAGGGGAGGTGAAGGTGAGGATGGAAGCTGTAGCTGGCATGTGTGAGGCTCTTCGCAGAGGAAGCTTTGCCACCCTGTCATGAAGGGTCAGAGGGTTTAGCTCCAGCTCCTGCCAGCCATGTTCCACAACAGCTTGAGTCCTTAAATATGGGGAGTTCAACACTTGTTCAACAGGAACAGCAGATTCCCAGGAACAACTGTATTAATTCAGAGGTGCATATTATGGAGCGTTTAACTGTTCCATTAAAGCACTGACAGCACAAACCAGAGGCTTCCTTTAAAAAGCTGGGAGATCTCTGATGGGCTTTCTGGAGATAGGGGACCATGCCTGAATTTTATAGGTCCAAACCCTAGGATCAAGAATTTCTCCATGAAAAGGGGAAGGCCAAAGGTTCTTACCACAGGGTAAGAACTCACAGCCCATCATCACAGTGGAAGCTGAAACTGGGATCACACCTACAGAAGACTGGATCCCAACTGACTGGAAATAGTTTTCACCTAAAAAAATCCAAAAAACAAGCCAGGCCATCAGTCCCTTTTCACTGAATTCTCACCTATTTTATACACCCCACCCTCTAAACCCATGCCCAGTATGGGGTTATTCTGCTGTAAATGAGTATTGCCACACTAGTCTGTTAAAAATAGCCGTGCTGGTCACCACTGACCACTCACCCTGCACTTCCATGAAGTGTTACAGTTCTTGTTTTAAACTTCCAAATTATTTTAGTGCTTCCCAAGAGACTTCCCCCTCTGCATTTCAATCCAGAACAGCAAGTGTTTTGTAATTGTAGATGACGGCACCCCAAGGGTGGGCAAGACTGCCCACAGGAAAAACCCTCATGTCTTTTATGTGCCAACCTCTCAAGGGCAGCTCCTTGTTCAAACAGGCCCATGTCACAGTCCTCCAGAGCCTCCCCTTGGCAAATTAAAGTTGGTTAATCCCGTTCACCATGTTATTAGCTTGCTTGTAATGCTGTGACATAGCACAAACATACTAAGAGGCTCTCCTCTGTCTTTATCCCCACTTCTCCCTGAAATAAGCAACAAAACCTAAAACCAAACATGACTGAAGTTCAGTGCAACAAGCTACTTTTCCACTAGATGGAAGGAATTAATTTCTTCTACATGCTGCATGGACTGAAAGACTGATCATCTGAATAGAATAAATCAGCTCCAAGAAACAGTTCCATTTTTCTCTGCAGTTCCACCCTTCTATTTCAGAGGTCTGACACAGCTGTAACCCAAAAGTTTTACTGCATATCCAGATGCACAACATAGGCTGCTCAAGGACACACGATAAGAAAAAAGCAATTCTCCAAGAAAGTAAAACTACTCAGTGGAACACACAAAAGACTGGAAGACAGAGAAAGAAAACACAAGACACATTCAAAAAGGTTAACTTTAACTTTTGGGTTGAAGAACACAAAAGTTATCACAAACATTTGAGGCCCCACCCAGGGTCAGAGCTCTGACTGGTTTATCTCAGCTGACAGTCTGGTAGTACTGCCCTGCACACACCCTTTTCCAGGTCTTACACTTGGCTTCTGGGCCTGATCTCCATCAAGGAGTGCAACAAGAGCTGGGATGCACTGAGAGAAGCAAAAAGTCCTACAGACTTGGTTCTGCTCACTGCAACTAAAAGAAACAGCAGACAGAAAAAAAATACAAATGTTTGCTTAACAAAGACATGAAAGAGCTGTATTGTTAAATCAGTACAAGCCACAGTACAAGCACATTGGACATCAGGGACAAGGAGACAACATGGAAAACAGAGAACAAGAGGAGACAGGAAGAAACAAATAACACTCGGTCTGAGATTTTGGACTGTTGGTGTGTGACACCTTGGTCAAGTACATCAACATGAATCATGACAGGATTTTACCTACTTTAAATTAATCCATATCTACTTTCTGCTATAACATGGCTGTTCCAAAGATCAGGCTGGAGGCTTCCAGACTTGTGATTTGCTGGGGTGCCAATTTGTTTGCTTTGGTCTTTTTCCCCCCACCATATAGACACGGTCTCTGCTTTCCTCCCTTCAAAGACACAAAGGCAGAGGGGGTGACACTTCCCTTACAAGCTGAGCAAAGCAGAGGCGAACACTGAAGGTCTCTACAGCACTAAGGAGGTGAACCCCTGACACAGTCAGACAGAAAAGTCGTACAGAGGCTGCTGTAATAGGTGGGATACACCCGCATGTGACTGACGTGAGCCGAATCCGAGAAGTCCACAGCTTTCACAGGGACACGGAGCTGCTGCCGGGCATCAGCCATGTGCTCAACTTCGCTGGCCTTGATGATGGCATCGGCCTGGGAATAGAGGTAAAGCTCAGGCCAGCGCGAGGGCGCCTTCAGCAGGGCATCGTAGTGGCTCTCGTGGATGAAGCAGGTCAGTGGGTACAGCAGGATCCGCAGCACTACAGCTGCAGTGGCAAAAGTGAGCAGGAGAAGGTACTTGAGCAGCACGTTCATGGAGACCAAGACAATCGCCAGGGCACGAAGGGCTCCTATCAAGTTTCTCCTGCCAGGGGCGCTATCAAAAATGGTACCCGCGACCCTGAGTTTCTTAAATGGCTTGTGGCTGTGGAGGGCCTCAATGATGTAACGGTACAGCATGACACCACCATTGCTGAAGACGTGGAAAAGAATCGGTCTGTTTTCAACTCTGTAGTCAAAGAGCAGCTCCAGGAGCTGCCTGGCTGGGGTCTGGAGGGATTTGATGCCAAAGGTCTCAGAGAAGAATATCATCCTCCATGGAGCCGTGTAGCGGATGACGGTGCACCCCTAAAAAGAACAGAAAGAGATCCCACACACATTTAGGCTGTGTTGTAAATTACATGATGTAGGCAAGCATCAGTACAAAGAACAAGAAAATTTGGGACAGTTTTCCAACAGAAACCACAGAGCCAGACGAAAGCCTTCAGCACCAGCAGCAAGGCTGCTGACATAGGACCAGGATTACATTACTCATAACATTACATAACCATAACAGTGTTATGAAAAGGAGCCTGCAGTGGCAGAAGCCTGGCTTTACTGATGTTTGAGATCCTTTCAACTCTTGCGCTAATGGCACAGCCCCTAGGGACACTGCCACCCACTTTTATGAGTGTTAGTCCTCATCCAGGAGGAGAAAACCATCTCCTTGGTTCACAGACCTTCAGTATCAGCCATTTTGGTAAGAAAAGCCTCCTCTGGTACACATCCAGCTCATGACATTGAAACAAACACAAGGAGGAGGAGGAACTTCCTCCTCTCCTTGGATAGCACTTGTTTGCAGCTGTCTCCAAGATTCACCCACAACCAACACTGACATGATTTTTGTAAACCTTCCTGAAACAGTCCAGCTGTGCAAAAGAAGAGCTTTGGCTCAGAAGCTCAGAACTCCTGAGCAACTGCCTTTATACAAAGGCCTTACATTGGAAACAAGATCAAGGACTTTCTAAATAGAGCAGAGGGAACTACATTTATAAATGCTTTAGATCTTTTCTCTCACATAAACTCACTGACAAACAAAGTCAAAGCAAAGCCACCAAGACAGCCCTTCTGCCCAGAGTTCTCTAAAGAGTGGAGGAAGAGGAGACCAAGTTCTTCAATCAAAGTCTTCTCTACCATCTTGCCATGGTTACTGCCACTTTCTCTTAGGGAGCTAAGAAAACCCTTTCTCTCCCCTTTATATGATCTTTCTGATAGAAAAGTTTTTCCAAGAAGTTGTCAGGCTGCCCTGTAACATGCTCCTGATCTGCTCAGCAGCATTTCTTAGTCACAACAGCCATTTAACAATTAGTTCTTCACTAGATCAAGCCAATTAATGACTCCTGTACTGGTTTACACATTAACAATAGACTTGTTAATGTACAAACTTTACCACCTATAGTTGAAACAGATTTGGATAAATACAAGATTCCTTGTATGCTGACCAAGAAAAAAAAAATCTAGTGTTTCACTGGGTCCTCATACTACAAGCTGGGGCCATTCCAGTAACATACAGCATTTGAAAAGAAAATATCATAACATAGGGAACTGGCAGTAGGACAGACCTCTCTAGGTCAAACACAAGGAATTCCTAGTGAGCAGCTATGACTATCACAGGATGCCTGTTTCACAGGCAGGATAAAATTAATTTGTATTACAACATTTAGATGAATCATTTTCACAGGAAGGAAGAGCCAAAGGAGCGACAGATGCCAATGTGCTCTGTCAGTCTCCAGCCCAGCCTTGCCAAGTCTGTGCTGTGGCCTAACAGCAAGCAGTAAATGCAGAACCTTCCCCCCCATAGTTATCTGTTTGGAAAACTAACACAGTTGACATCATTCCTGAATGAATCCCACAACTTTAAAAGTTTTAAAATACTTTAGTGATTCACACAGGAGCTGAAAGTTTCTCTAAGAAAGTATTTTTGCCTCAGCTGCACACACAGAGGTGACATCAGCAATTGTTAGATAATACTGCCTGGGCTCTGGGAGACAAGGAGCTTTCAATGACAAGAGAATTCACCACTCACTTCCCATGACTCTGCAGACCTAGAGAGGCTTCAGAGTGACTTTACCAATGCGCAGAAAAGAGGCAGTGTCACGAAAATATAGACAAGCTACTCACCTTCTGGCTGTAGATTGCACTGTATTTTGCCAGGTATTTGTCCTGGCAGCCTGCCCAGCCTAGAAGGATCACCACAGGCTGTCCCTCTGCATGCCCTCTGTCTGTACTGCTTTCTGAAACAAATCACGAGTTTTAAAACCACAGCCCTCCAATCAGCCCGAATCAGGACCTATGGCAACTTGTCTGGTTCAAAAAAAATTAAATGCAACAGTGAAGTAGGCATTAGCGTGATTTCCCCACGTTATGAGTGTTGCCTCACCCCAGTTTCACTGCGTGGCTGTGCTCTGCAGGACTGCGCAGTGCCAGCCCCGACAGCTTCCCACCGCTCCCCAGTGACTCAAAGCCAGCGCTGAGCTGATCCCTACGGGGGGCGAGAGCCCTCCTCCCGCCTCCCGGGGGGCACCACAGGCTGCTGCCACTTCCAAGGGGGAAAGGGAAGCGTCCTGCCCTGCCCTGCCCTCCAGGCCCTGCCAGACACCTGCTACCGCACCAGTGACCCACGGCTCCTCCGCCCACACACTCACAGATCCTCCAGCCCGGACCCCTCTTCTCCGCCCTCAGAGGTCCCCCAGTCCCTACTGCCACTGGTGTCCCCGGCCTCGCTCGCCCCCTCACCGCGGCCCTGTCCCGGCTCCGGCTCCACCACGGCCGCCTCCAGCCGCCGAACGCCCATGGCCACGCCCACCGCGCACCGGCCGCCG